>JAJMER010000003.1:600000-1098495 GCA_030574295.1 Kodamaea arcana | reverse complement strand
ATAAAGCATTAGTTGCACCTTTAGCTGATTCAAATACCTTTTGAGCACCATGTTGAATCATTCCAATCAAGTCATCCTTATTATTACCTGTGCCTGAACTATTTGCATCACAATCCCAATTAACCCAACTGGGAATCGTAAACACAATATACGAGATTACGTGAGCTGTCATTTTAAGAGAGATCTGGAGTAGTCCGAAAGAGGGTTTATTGTAGACAAGTCATCAGACAGCAAGGTTGGATTGATTTTCTACTTTTAGAGAAATTACTTTGATTGTATTACAGGGTTATTTAAATTACAACTTAGTAGTTTTTGTTGGTATTTCATAGCTTTTGTTGGACTACTTAGTTGGACTCAGACACTCACAAAAAAGGGAAGCTTTGTTTGATGAATCTTTAGAGCGATAGTTTGTATTTAACAAAAAATTCAGGGTATACAGTTTGGTTTAATAATCGCATAGTCGATTGTACCTAGACATTCTAAAAGACGCTCCCTATTATAGAGACCCTATTGAAGAGACCCTATTGAAGAGACCCTATTGAAGAGACCCTATTAAAGGCGCTCCCTATAAGACTCACCCAAAGACACCCTAACGGACACACCCTAAAGGACACACCCAACACACCAAAGACACACCCAAATACACCCAAAGACACACCCAACACACCCAAAGACACACCAATGCACACTCCCTCATTCAATTTAGCTTGGAATCAAACACCACATCAAAATGATAAACTACCTTTACTGTTTGCACATCAACTAATAACCACATACGAAGAAGAATATCTTCGAGAGCATTCTTCAGGACGGCAATTTTGTCCAGATCCTATATTTCATCAAGAACTTTCTTTGATGATATCCGAAATAGAATCAAACTTGGGTATTACTTGTAATGAAATCATATTTTCTAAAAAAGAGCATAGTATCTTGATTGAACTGTTCCTACTGGATTTTGCTTTACAAGATGTATGTGAGTATGAGTATGATTCTGATGATACAGTTTGGACAACTCATTCAGAAGCATCTTCCGATTGTTCATCTGGAATTCCAGAGTTGAAGAGTAAGGTTGGTAATGAGGTTGATTTGAGTGTTCAGATAGAGGGACTTCTCGGGGAGTTGAGTGATGGAAGCAAAAGTTTTCAGAGTGATCGAAGCAAAAGTTTTCTGGGTGTTCTTTGCGAGGGTCTTCGGAGTGATCTTCAGAGTGACGGCCTTCAGAATGATCTTCAGAGTGATCTTCAGAGTGATCGAAGCAAAAGTTTTCAGAGTGGTCTTCAGAATGAAGAATTACTTCACAATGAAGTTCAAATGAATCCTCCAAAGACCTTACCCCTGGCAAGTATTGAAACTGTCTCTGAAAGTTCTAAAAGTGTTAATACCCCTGAAAACCAATCTACAACCCTCCTAAAAAATTCCTTTGAATTGAAAAAGTCTTTAAAAGACTTACAAGCATTCAATATCAATTTAACTGCACAATTCGATACACATTCAACCTCATTAAAGAAAATCAAATTAAAAAATACAATACTGTTTGAAAGATTGCAAAAATTGGAAAAGAACAATTCCCAAATGAATGAAAGAATTGGTTCTATCAAAGACGTATTCAATGTAGTGCAAGATATACGTCCTATTAAAGCCGAAACATTCGAAGTACAGATTCAAAATACCCTTATTGAAACAGGTTTTGTAAGGAGTTTAATTGAAGAATATGAGTCAGTAAAGGTGTTAGATGTGGAGGATGAAGTGAGTGAAGAAATACATGAAGAGGAACGAGAGCTGACTGAAGAAGATATTAGTGAAAGTAGTAAGGGTATTGACATTCGACTGCTTGTTCTACTTGGAGTCATTGTCATGGTGTCATTAGTTCTAGGGAATTAAACCATCACATTGGATGTGTTGTAACCTTGAATTGGAGAGAAGAGCTGGAACATGAGGAGTGGAAGCACCTTACTGTGATGGATGCAATAACAATCAAACCAAGCCCGTATAGAGAGCCCGTATAGAGAACCCGTATGAGCACGTATAGAGAGCCCGTATAGAGATGAGCCCGTATAGAAAGCCCATAAAGAGAGCCCATATGGAGACCCCATATCGAGTGCCCATATCGAGTGCCCATATCGAGACCCCATATCGAGACCCCATATCGAGACCCCGTATAGAGAGCTGCAGAGCTGATATTTCAAAATCACTTTACTAGTCGCCAAAGACTGTACTGCTTCAGGAAGCTGGTATATATAAAGTAATAGAAGACCCTTAAAGAATTGTAGAGGAAGCACCTTTGTAGGTTAAAGATTCAATGATTGCAATTTGATGCCGGAATATACCAAATTGGAGGACAATGAGTATCTTGAATATATATGCTACAATATTGTATGTATGTTCTTTTCGATATAAGTATAAAAACGAGAGACCTCGTAAAGTATGCATTCATGTATGAGTTAGACCGTGCAAGGAGAGGTCGACGCTGCCAATAGTCAGATGTACGTTCACTGTTTAAACAGAGTAACAACACTGCCACAAGTACGAAGTTCACCATTTAAACAGAGTACAATTCAACGTATTGGACATACTACCGTAAACGCACTTCAATACTCATTAATGGTGTACCATGGTCATTGCACCGCTTATCCCATGTTCACATTATAATCATAATTCTCCTCCTCCTGGAAATAAGGATGAACCATGGCCCTCTTTGCACTAATTCTCCCACTTGGATCATAAACCAACATTTGTTCCAACAAATCAACTCCATCGGTATCCAAGCTTGGTACGAAATCAGCCAAGTTTTTCTTTGACCATTTTGGGAACGTAGGTTTAAAATCAGGCAAATATGATACATCGGCCCAAGTTTCTTCTGTTGGGGTTCCTAAGATACGGAAGATACGGAAGATTTCGTCAATCTCTGAATCACCAGGAAACAAAGGTTTTCTATTACACATTTCAGCGAAAATACATCCAACCGACCACATATCAACACCAGTTGAGTATTGTTTTCCTCCCAATAAAATCTCTGGAGCTCTGTACCATAAGGTGACAACTTCATGAGTATACGCTCTTAATGGTACACCAAAAGCACGAGCCAACCCGAAATCAGCCAATTTCAAGTTTCCTTCTTTATCGATTAATAAATTCTGTGGTTTCAAATCTCGATGTAAAACACGATGACTATGACAATGCTTGATACCTTTCACCAATTGACTCATGAAACGTTTAACCATATTGGCACCAAGTCCAACGCCTTGAGGGATGGACTCCATATATTTTTTCAAGTCCAAATCCAAAAATTCAAATACAAGGTATAATTTGTGGGAATCGGAGTGTATTATATCATAAAGGCGTACAATATTATCATCTTTCATTTCTTTAAGTAAGGAGATTTCTCTAATAGCAGTTGAAGGTACCCCTTCATCTTCCGATTCCAACCTGATTTTTTTTAATGCTACAACACGGTTGTTATTTCTTGTGTCTAGAGCCTTATAAACAACTCCATATGTCCCTTCACCAACTTTTTCTTGACGCTGATAATCTGATAATTCAACCATTTAATATGCCTTCAAAACTTCAACTATAGGGATGATGTGTACTACGTGTAAGAACCCGCTTATTTAACGTGTTGTTGTTTTTTCGAAACGTTTTCTTAGTCGTCTGCGGAGCGACTGCGGAGCTGGCCGCGTCTAAGAAAACCCTGTGGAGGGAGAGATGAATAGATCAATGGAGTATAGATCAATGGAGATTATATAGATTATAAAGAGTTCATATAGAAAGTGAAACAATAGAAAGTATATATAGACAATTCAGTTGGCGATATTATGAAGACAATTCAAAGTATATAGGATGACGCTTCATTAATAGGAATATAAACCTACACAACAATAGTATATAGGATGACAATTAAACCTACACAACAATATAACCCAAATGAGAAGGAATTCTTCAATTCTTCAGGTCAGATTTAGTTTCTTTAACTTTCCCCTTTGGCTGTGATTATTCGCCGTAGAGTAGAATGAACTTTCTAATGAAACTTAACAACCCGAAGACACCACACTTGAAATATGAAGCTTGTAATTTGAAGCTTGTAATTTGGATGTGAATTGTAGGCTGTGTGTAGGCTAGTTGTGCGGGTAGGCTAGTTGCGTGGGTATGCTAGTTGTGCGAAATTATATGCTTATGTGGGAGGCTACTTGTATAAATCTGCATGGTATGAACTTGTATTGTAAACCCACCTATAAATAGAATATCGAGTTAATGCGTTTGTTGAACAGTATATACATATTAAGGGTATATACATCTAATAATTTATTCAAATCATGCATGTTCACCTTCACCAGCCACACAAACCTTAATCTCTCTTCCCCATTCACTATTCAAAATCTGTTTCCCAGTAATTCTTCTATCTGGTTTTGGGTCCAAGATGGAATAAATCACATTCCTACACCTAGCTCTTTTCAAATTTTCAATAGGTTCATAACCAGTAGCATCCTTTCTCTTTTCCAAATATTCATCAAAGAATTCATCCTTCTTCGGATCAGCCAATTTCCATAATTGACGTCCCGTTCTCATAGCCATATAAATCACCCCACAAGCCCAAATATCCACACAACGAGGATCAAAGTTTTGTTGAGTGAATTCTTCAGGCGCAATGTACGGAGAAGACCCACAAATCCCTTCACTAAGTTGAACATCTTCTTCCCATGCCATTCTAAAACATTCTCCATTACCGAAATCCGTGATTTTGATGGTCCCATTCTGAGTCAACAAAATGTTTTCCGGTTTCAAATCCCGATGACTTACTCCCATGTCATGCATGTAATTCACCCCTCTAATCAACTGTTTAAAGAAACAATCAGCTTCTGCGTATTCCAATTTTCCCAGAGCAATAATCAAAGTATACAAATCACCTCCCGAACAATATTCCATCACTTCACAATAATCACCTTTGGCATCTTTCAAAAGATCCAAGGTTTCGATGATATTGTGATGCTTTAAAGAAGATGAAATGCAGAACTCCAGAGTCAACCTACGATTATATTTCTTCTCTGATTCTTGGGTCTTCCTTTTGAATTCTTTCACAGCGTAAAGAACTTCATCACTTGAAGTACCAACGCCAGCGCCAGACATTTTCTTATGTGAAATTCTCACAACACCAAATGACCCTCTTCCAATAACTTCATTACATCTTCCATATTTTTCCACAAAGGATCTTGAATCTTGCAGTGGAGACATCCCAACACTAGAAATACTGGAGGATTGATGCACCAAACTTTCACTTGCTTCTTGTTCAGAATCCTTATTATGGAAGGGTATAGCTGTCAAAGTCGAAGGGGTTTCATTTGGTGTAGCATTGAAAGGTGACGGACCTCCATGATAAGGAGAGGTGTTGTTTTTCACATGATTAACCAATCCAGCAAATAAAGTTGGCGGTTGATTGGCACCAGCAACCAACCCTTGATTCACGCCAAGAATATTCGGCACAGCACTCTTTGCCTCATCTCTTAATTTATGAGCCCCAAGCAAATCCTTCAACATGCTGGACAATTTTTCTTGTCTTTTAGCACATCGAAGATGATGAACATGGCCATTTTCCGTCATTTTAAACCTTGGTAATTGAGGAACATTTGGGGTCGATAATTTGGTTGACGAGGACCTGGATACGGGGTTCGACGTTTGTGAGTTTAATCTTTGAGGTGGGGGTGAATGTTTTCTAGTTGAAGCTAATGATGAATCTATATTTGATAAATTGGTTTCCGAAACCGTATTCATTTTACCAAATGATAGGAATTCAGATTCGGATGCTGACAGGATTGGTGAGATGGTTGGTGGGGATGGGATTGGAGATGCTCCATTTGATGGAGTTGTAAGTCTTTTTGGAGTGTGTGAATCGATGCCTTCATTAGTAGGCTTTTCTTGATTAGTAGACTTTTCTTGAATCCCATTAAATGATTTCAACTTTTCTTGAATCCCATTAGATGACTTCACCCTTGGGGTCTGTTTCACCTTTTCATTTTTCAAATCTGGTTGTTCATCATCTACTTTCGTTTCGTCGATGTTCTCTTCATTTAATTGATTAAGATTGGTTGACAGGAAAAGTTTTCCCCATCGTGATGGTTTTTTTTGATCACCCATGATATGAGTATAAATAATGAGTAGTAAGGATGTTACCTGACCTTTATTGAATTGACCTTATTAATGAACTTGACCTTATTAATGAACTTGATCTTATTAATGACTTATTAATAAACCTGACCTTATTAATGAACCTGACCTAATAAACTATGACCTTAATAAACCTATCTTAATAATTCTTATTATGAACCTTTTTAATAAACCTCTTATGCACTTATGAATGTACCTATAAACCTTTATTAACCTTTATCCTAATAACCGTCTTATGTCTTATGTATAAGAATATATACAATGTTGCTTAAGCTTGCTATGCTTATTAAACTAATAAATAAATACCAAAGGAAAACCAAAGGGTGTGAATAGCCAAAGGCACTTGATATTCCTAGTTTTAGTTGAAATTATTAAATCTATGATTCACTCTTTATGTGGTGTCTTTTTTGGATTCTTATTTGAAATGGCGATTATTTGGCTTTATATACCGAAAAATGAGAACAACCAAAATTTTCTCCCGCTAATAAAAATTTATGAAGGATCAGTTTATATAGTTATATAATTTATACATTACTTTATACTTGATATTCTTCAACAAATTATCTAAACAATGGTGGCGCGGTTTACTGGGCGGTGGCAATACCATGTACAAGGGTAATATGTAATCTTACAATATGCATATCCTAGTGAATGATTCATAGTGAATGATTCGAAAGCATTTCCTACATAGGGTAAGTAGGTTTACATGTCAAACTAATCCTACATGTAAACATGAGTAATGACATAGCCTCACGATACGCATCGACTTACCTTATTTGTCGAGATGAGGCGTGAGTGTTTAGTAAGGGAGAAAATGAAAAGAAGTCACATCCGTCAAAGCTTCGACCTGGAAGATGTCACTTTCAACCTGATGAACCTGTATGGCAATTTGATAGTAGTGAATGTGATTTAAGGTTATAAGAAAAAATACTCTTAATCTTTTGTTGGTTGCCCAATATTTTTATGAATCTGAAGATGTTCTAGATGTGACTATAACGTACTTAACTTTCAACCTACACTTTTTAGGACCATTTTCATCATCTATTCAAGAGTATTTCAAATGTTCCCACAATGAAAGGGTTCAACGAATTTGTACCTCTAGCTTTTATTCTATACATTTTGTACTTCATATGTTGAGATTTGACAGATGCATTTAGATAGACCTATTATTGGATATTTCTTCAATACCTAAATTCTACAGTTGTTTATGACTCTTTAAAATGAAGTGCCCTTGATTTAGATTTATGCTACAATTTGTTATTACTTTGTGGGTGTACTTCATATTCTTCACAGTGTGTACTTCATATTCTTTGCAATAAATGTTCTTAACAATGTTCTTCAAAGTGTCCTTTACAGTGCCCTTTACAGTGTCCTTCAAAGTGTCCTTCAAAGTGTACTTCAAAGTGTTCTTTAGAGTGCCCTTCAAAGTGTCCTTCACATGTCCTTCAATTCCCTTTACACCTCCAAAGTTTGTCCTTCACATCACTTCTTCACCATTCCTCCACTCCAAACGTCATACCAACTCTAACCCATTAATATAACACTTTACACATAATAAATTCAAAACATTCAAAACTTTCATTTCCAACCCAATTGAACCACCAACACATAATAATTTCATATTTAAATAATCCAAAACCTCAGCTTTAGTCACTTCCAATTCTTCATCTTTTCTTTTATATTGATAAACCACTCGAAGTTTAACTAAATATTCTTCCTTTAATGAAGAGATTTTAAACTCAAGATTACAATAATATCTCTTCAATTCAGTATTTTCTAGAATCCCATCATCATTTAATCCTATATTATCAAGATGCTTTAAAAGTGATCTACCTAAAACAGCCATGGATCCATCAGGATTTAAATTATCAAGAATTGGTGGCCATTGGATAGTTGTAGTATTACCATCTTCATCTGTAAAATCAACTTCTCTTGATAGTATATCATCTGGATCTTCTAGATTTTCCCCTATTAGACGACCTTCTGTGAATCTTCTTGGAACCAGTCTTAGATTTATATCTGTTTTCTCAAGGGAATATGAAAATGGGGACATCTAATCAAGTTTTACGACAAGCAGGATTATCAAGGTTATTATTACCAAGGTTATGATTATCAAGTGTAGGTTATTATTACCAAGGTTATGATTATCAAGGTTATACTTATCAAGGTTAGGTTATACTTATCAAATGTAATTATATTCAAATGTAGGCTATGATACTCAAATGTAGGCTATGATACTCAAATGTAGGATACTCAAATGCAGGCTATGATACTCAAATATAGTCTATCAAATACAGACTATCAAATACAGACTATCAAATACAGACTATCAAATACAGACTATGATTATATTTATCAAACCACTTATCAAATGTTGGTTCTATGTTCAAAAACTTCTACAACTACAAGATTTCCCAAATCAAGAGACTTTAAATAGTATATATACTTTTTCTCACTTCTCATTCCTTGTACCTTTTCTAAAACGTAGGTGAGACCTTGCCTAGAAATCCAGGGTGTAGATTGGGGAAATTCATCACCTCAAAAATGCATCTGATCTATGCGATATCGGCTCAAAATGCAGCAATAAATTTGTTCTATGCACCGTCATGTAGCTGCGCGTTTCTATTTCTCGCCAAATATTTCTTCCAGAACGCATGCTACCGCCTTAGGGGATGACCCAATTTCATATGAATCTTGTGAATGCTGATAAACTATTATCTATTGTTGGACTTCATACTTCCTATCTAATTACGGGGTACCCTTGCTGAAGCTTATATAATCAAAGTTAATATTACAACTTTCCCTAAGCTTAAATAATCAAATATTACAACTCTTACAAACGACAACCGAACATTTCACGTAGACTAGACTGCTACAGTTTCAAGGAGTAACCATTAGAATTTCACGTAAACTAGACTGCTACAGTTTCAAGGTGGGTTTCATGCATATTTACTTTTGAATCGTATGACTTACATGAGAGTAATGACCATTTGATCTGACTACTTGAAACACGATGATTAATTGATCTATTGGGGGAGTGAAATTAGGTTGCATGCATAAAGCAAAATTAGTACGTAATTAATAATGCATTAATTATATTTTACTTTTTACGATCAAGCTCCTGAAATCTTATTAAAACTTGAAACTCTTATTGAAACTCCTAAAATCTACTATTGAATTAAACTCCTATAATATTGAATCGAAGAAATTCTTGCAAGTCAAAGTACTTCGAAGTAGAGTCTATGGCATGATAAGGTGCCTCGAAGTAGAGACTGCTCTATGGAATCATCAAAAGAGGGGCCATGAAGAGGGGCCATGAAGAGGGGATAGTCTATACCTTGACGGGTCTATGCTTCAAGAGGGGATATGTTCTACCACAAGTGGGGAACAAATGACTCTTCATTTGCATCAAAAAGAGGGGATCTACTCTTGTGCTTCCTTCATAGTGGGGATCAAGAAACCTTCTCTGCATTTTAGTTACGCGAAGTATGGAAAAATCCTCCGCCATGTAAGTGAGGTATGACTACCAACAGTGGAATATATGATCACCAAGAGTGTAAAATATGAACACCGCCATTTAATAGTGAAGTATGAACATCGCCATAGTGAACACTACCATTTAATAGTGCAAAGTATGATTTAATAGTGAAGTATGAACACCCCCATTTAATAGGGCAAAGTATGAACACTCCGCCTGCACAACTACACTAGAGCGGTATACGCATTTGTCACTTCTTCTAGGGCTACATTGATCCGTTGGTTCCAAAATCCTATCTACCCAACCTTTATAAATAAATACACTATGACTGACTTCCTTATAATAATTAATTATGGTTACGAATAACCTTGAGTTTATTTGAATTACCTTTAAGAGTTTATTCGGACAACCTGTCTTTGAGTTTATTTCTCAAGTAACATGTCTTCAAGAGTTTATTGAATAACCTGTCTTTGAGTTCATTCGAATAACTTGTCTTCAAGAGTTTATTGAATAACCTGTCGTTGAGTTCATTCGAATAACTTGTCCTTAGGATTTATTCTCTCAACCTGTCTTACGTCATTCTCTCTACCGTACCGAATCTACACCATTCACAAATCATTTCCCTTCTTCATGCCTCCCCCTAGCTTCTGTCTCATCACTAATCAGAGAAACAGCTGGAGCAGAATCCAAAATATAACTAGCCGAATCCAAAGTTGTTGCTGATATTGGAACATGGACGTTTCTATTCCTCAATTCTGAATCCAAACCCTCAGGTCTTAAATTTGAAGATACACCTTCTGCCCTCAATTCTACACCCTCAGTCCTCAACTCAATATCTGCACTTCTCAACTCCGCATTTTTCAACTCCATTCCCAACTCAGCTTCAGCATTTCTTAACTCAGCTTTTAATTCATTATCTCTCCTTACTCTACTCCTTAACTCTCCACCAAGCTCTCCACTGAACTCTCCACTCCTCCCACTCTCTCCACTCCTCCTTAACTCTGCATCCCGAGCCTCTCTAGAATATCCATGATCAATGGTATCTTCCGAAGTATCAGAATGCAAGCTAACAACCGACTCCTCTTCCCATCCTCTGGATTCGGATTCCGAAGTTGTGACACGACTGAAATCAGAAAACTCAGTGCCAGCACTGGTTGATTCAGATTCTATAGGAGCAGTTTCAACCGTAACATTGGTGATACTTGCATTCAACAACCTATACAAATCAGCATTGACAGGTAATTTCTCCTCTATCCGTACCGCTTCAATGTCAATCTTCTCCTTGACCTTTTCTTTCACCTTTTCTTTCACCTTCTCTTTGGCTCTTGGTATAATAAACGAAAACAACCAACCTATCACCTTCAAGTTGAAACCAGTCAAAACCCCAACAAAAAGCCCAATGAGACAACTGGCAATCCCAAAGTGTATCACCGTAAGAAAAAACAACTGGAACTGTCCAAAGAGCCAAGCGGCATCTACTGGGGAATCTTCCCACTCAAGTATATATCGCAAGGGCGAAAGTGGAATCCGGAATAATGGCGTATACACCAAAATTCGCAAGAACAACAGAAGCGGAATCCAAATAAAGTTAAACCATGTGAATGAGATGGTCCCAATAAATAATCGATACGTGAAAGCAATAGGATTAAACATGGTGTAGTTGGTGGTTTGATCCTTGCAAGTTTGCTAGTCACGTGGCTTTATTTTGATTCGCGCGCACCTTAGCATACAGCGTAAAACTCACATGCGTATTCTTCCGGTCACGTGCGCGGCATCGCCATCGTCGCCTTTTCTTTTACGCAGCTTCGGGGAATTTCTTTTGCTTGGTGCACCCGCAGATCTCTTCGCGCGGCACGTGACCGCCGATGTTCCCGCCTGTACAGGCTTGTGAGGATAAGCGGTTGGGAGGTGATGCTTGGAAATGCCCATTCTGTGATTGCTGTGTGATTAAATGCGATAGGACCGATGGGTGTGGGATTGTTGTGCTCCAGTGTAGTGTGTGGATGTGTAATGTAATGTGTGCTCTTTAATGTGTTTGTATTGCTCTGTAATGTGTTTGTATTGCTCTGTGTATGCTCTCTGAGTACCAGTCATCACTTTATTGTGACAATTAAATGCCCCGCCTGATAAAGTTAGATTGCTAGTATCCCCGAGCCAAGTGAATGAGGGCTGATTTTGTTGGATATTAGATAGTAACTTATTCTCTATACCTTATTCTCTATACCTTATTATATACCGCATACCTTATTATCTATATTCCTTTACCGCATAAATACCTTAATCTCTATATCCTTCTCAGTATACGGCAAATCTTCTACAAACTTCATACCGCATACGACATACCTTATTTTCTACAAGCATTCAGCACTCACCCCCCCCTACAATCTACAAGCACCCTACACAATGTAAAATCCATAATGTCATTACCTCTATTCTACTCTGACTACTAGTCTAATGAATGTACACGAGCTCAGGCACTCAACACAGTCCCTACAACCTCAGCCTCCTTGGTGGTCTCCTGAGGACCCATGCTCACTATACTACTCCTTGCCTTTGCAATTTCCAAAACATGATTTCCTAAAACAATCTTGCCCTTATTCAAACGATCTTGTTGAATTTTGTGATGTTGCAAGCGGATATAGTCCACGTAGTATGATCTGAATACACTCCAGTGGAACTTGACAAGAGTAGCAATTCTACCTGCAATGCTTTTAAGTTCTGTGGCGGGCGTTGCAGAGCCAGGGGCAGCTGTCGACGCAGCAGAACTACTTGTACAAACAGGCAGAGGAGACATATCGTCAGCCAAAACCAGGTTAATCTCGGAAATCAAATCCTTGAATATCTTTCCCTCCATTAACCCATACACTTCTGAATTCGGCTGGATATGTTTGATTAACCAGTTGTAGCTGAATTCAATCATATCACGAGGTAATGATACTGTTGAGCTGTCTTCTTCGCCTTGGACATTCTTAACCAATTGTAGCGAAATGGCCAGAATATTCTTTGTCCATTTGACGTTGCCGTTGTCGTCCGTAACTATGGCGAGGATTTCTTGTTGCACTCTGGTGACGTTTTCTAAAGATAAAAGCGGTAAACGCCCCAGTTTTCTAGCATTAAATGCAAGCTGTTTATATAATACCACACATAATTGAACACACACCAATTGTCTCACGTCGGCCCTTAAAAGGACCAATCTTGTATGGTCAAAGGCTAACGCCAGCGGAAATTCCGTAGCCATTTGACGACAAGAAAGCAAATCGATAATCAGACTCACAACCACTGGTTTCAAGACAGAATCATCCAAAACAGCCTCTTCGTTTTCCTCTTCAACGAGCAAATTGGACTTTTTGATGAATTTCTTATAGAGCCAGCTTAAAGAATCATTGATGTTGATCTTCTGTTGTGTAATTAAAGTTTGGAAGTAGTCGCGTTCAAAGTCTACGGCTGTTTCGATCAAAACTGGACGAAGTACTCTGATTTGGTGGTTGGCAACATCCAACTTCATTGCTTCCAAAATTTGGAAAATTAGACGGAGCCCAGACACCAAGAAATCGACGCTATTGTTATGGTAGGCATCGAGGAATTTCTGATGCATTTCAACAACCCATTGGTCTCTCATAGGAGCACAATGAGATTTGAACACATTGGCGAGCCATGCAGACATTTCTACAAAATCAAACAGACCATGGTTGAGTTGTTGCACCATTAGTTCGATGTCCATGATTTCATTTACTTTTTGACGGTCTTTCGCTGGGAGTAGAGAAAGTAAAATATCACGAAGGGTTGTGAAAAGAATTGGAAGTCGATAGATTTTCGATGTGGTGGATGCGGTGGTTGGGGTTTCAGCTTTTGGAGACTTGACGATACTGGTTGCGCTCGCGCTACTAGCATTTGCAGCCACTTTGAAGAACTGCTCACATTCTCTTTGAATCTCCAACCAATACCTATCTATAATGGTCTTCTTGCGCTTTCCTCTTTCGCCATCCAAATTCGGTCTGAATTGTAATTGGGGATCAAATAAGATATCATGCCTAAGTTGAGGATTTTTAAGGATTTCATAAAGATCGATTTCTTTAAGCAGTTGTAAATTAATAGGAGGTAAAGGTGGAATCGTACCTTTATGAGACAGAACTTCTGGTTCCCGATGAAGACGTTCGATTTGATGATGGAAATGTCTTTGATTATAATTAATAATAGGAAGTGACCTTGATCTGAATCTTCGAATAAAACCAGGGGTTTTTGAATTCAAAGCGGAACTCAAGGTTGATTTTACCGAAGGATCAAGCCTTGCTCTTTTTGGTTGGTCCAGTCCATCATTTGCAACCAGAACAGGATGAGAATGAGGTGAACTTGTTGATGACGAATTTCTCTTTGTTGCGTTAACAGGGGCATTTGGAGAAACTGATGTAAGTGAAATCCTATGAAGACGAATATTTGGGGATTTATCAAAACAGACGGTTCTGAATTGGTTTTCATCATTTGGTGCTTCGGGTGGAGGAGCAGATGTTTTTTTATCATCCTTTGGGATGTCTTGATTATTGTGATGACTGTTCATGGTGGGGATGTTATGTGGATGTAATGTGGATGTAATGTGGATGTAATGTGTTATGTGTTATGGATGTTATGTGTTATGTGTTATGGATGTGACGTTGGATGTTATGTGGACGTTATATCAATATTATAATAAAACTTGATAGTAAAAAGTTATATTTGAAATCCAAACTTAACACTTCAAACTATAACTTCCTCTACTTATATATTCTTATCAAATGAGATGACTTATCTATATTTCTTAATAATATGAGTAATGTGTTGTTGAAAGCTAAGAAACTTTTTTTTAACACTTGATCACTTTATATTGATTTTATAAACTTCTACTTAATCTCTGATTCTTATCTTAACTTCTACTTCTACTTCTTTAATATATTCAACAACTCTTTTGACCCTTGTTGGCTTTAAATTTTTAGGAGAACCAATTTTTTTTGTAATTTGGGGAGTTTTGCCTCGTTCAGAGGCTGTGTGCAGGAGCTGCTCAATTTTGCTAAAAGGCGATTTTGCTCAGATTTCCCACATGAAATTTGTTGCTTTGCTTTTTCCATTGTCCTTGCTAAAGGTCATGATACGGGAGATGGGGGAAATATGCAAACAATAAGGAAGGAGAAGAGTGAAGGTTGTAGAGTGATTTGAATGAGGGAGTAGTAGTGGAGTGATGAAGTGATAAGGTGATAAGGTGATGAAGTGATGAAATGATGAAGTGATAAGGTGATGAAGTGAAATGAAATGAAATGATTAACTGAAATGAATGATTAACTGAAATGAATAACTTCTTAGTGAAACGATTAAATGTATAATGAAATGTATAAACGTATAATAAAAAACTATATATAGTATGAATAATAAGCCATTAACAAATATAGAATGACCTGAAACATCTCAAATTATCATGGAACTTTGGAACAATCAAACATAGAAACTTTTCCTAAAGATACGACCACCTTCTAGATTCATCCAATTATTTTCTTTATTAGTCATAACGGTTAATTTCAAAAGAAAGTTAAAACTGGGGTATGACCTGAATGGTTTTGTAGTGGTACTATATACCATACTATACTATACTTTTATATACTATACTATACTATACTTTACTATACTATACTATAATATCCCATACTATACTACACTATACTATACTATACTATAATATAATATTATATCGTATTACAATATCCTACCATCATCCTTATCCCTGAAACTCCTATTTAGTTTCATATTATGATTTTACATTTCATACTGCAACTTTATTGTATATATTCGTCTCTTGTGGATGTAGTAGCCTTACATTGTCTTATTGTTAAAGCCTGCTTTTTTTATACTTTATAGAATACACAATTGGAAGTTACTCAAGATGCAATAGGATTTGAAAGTTTAATTAGGGTGCGGAGAGTCTGTATAGGGGGAGTGGGAGTGGGAGTTGAGTGGGAGTGGATTGGGAGTGGGAGTGGGAGTGGAGTGGGAGTGGGAGTGGATTGGGAGTGGAAGTGGGAGTAGAAGTACAGTGGAAGTACAGTGAAAGTACAGTGGAAGTAGAGTTGAAGTGTATGAGTCTCTATACAACTACAGAATATAGCACAACTTATCATACGACAAGCTTAATATACCTTACAAAACCATTTATTCCACCCTTGTACACTCTTTCTCCCTTGTACACCTTCACTGTACACTTCTTGCTCCACTAAGCATCTAAGCATCCACGTATTCTAAGCATCTACGCATATGTCTCGCTTGTCATCACTATCTAACCAATAAAAACAAACATGAGAATTATGCGGGTGAGATCTTCAAATCCAATCCTCGGTGAAACTATATGCACATTTGAGCCTTCGGCATTTCATATCGGAAATATTTGCCGAAGAGGTTGTAGATGTTGATATGTTGTATATGAGTTGTATTGTGTGTTTGTTTTATGTGTTTTATATTATATTGTATTGATACTCACCATTTATATTTACCATTCATACTTACCATTCATACTCACTCTTTATTTATTCATACTCACCATACACTCTTTATTTATTCATACTCACCATACACTCTTTATTCATTCACATCCACCCTTTATTCACACCCTACCCTCTATCCCTCCATCAATACAAATTATCCGAATCCATACCCTCTCCTCCTCCTAACCCATTTCAACGGCCACATTTCCGTTCTAGACTGCCGTATATTGTAGGCAGGATATGTAACCATTGTACAGATTACTGACGAGATGAATGTAGTAGGCTAAATGTTAAACAAAGTAGTATGTAGAACAAAAAGTAGTAAGAACAAAAAGTAGTAAGAACAAAAACAAGTAGTAAGAACAAAAGCAAGTATTAAGAACAAAAGCAAAATGGTACTATAGTATAATCTTAATCAAGTAGATTGTGTTATTTCAACCGTTATCAATAAAATCTAGATGCGTATGTTTATGCACTTTATTAGGTTGTGCTTCAGGTAGGATTCTTATGTATTGCTCTTATCCTGACCCTTATGATCCTTGATGATCCTTGATGACCCTTATATGATGCCTTATACTTTATATTCATTCATGTACTTACTAACGCATCGCCAACTTGACAATTTCACCTGTATTTCATAACCATCTTACAAATACCTTACACATACACATACAAATACACATACACATACACATACACATACACATCCCCTTATACTCTTATACTCTTACACTTAATACCATGCACATTTATACCTAATTCATCTATTCTTTGTCCTCTTATGCACATCCTTATTTTCTTGTACCCTACATTCTCCCCGTAAATGTAACAAATTTTTCCAACTCATTCCTCATCCTAATCATCGTCTCGTCAACTCAACCAATCTTCACCTCATATTCCCCAAGTTTCATGCAAGAAGGACCCGTTTGAAAAAACGTTCCGAAAAACCTTCGATGGTGCTTTGTGGGCGGCCAAGTCCGAAAACTTAATTTCTTAGTTTCATGTATATTTATGTGGTTATTTCATCTTCTAAATCATTCGATATCTTGGTCATCTCCTGGTCTTCTTTCATTCCCTTGGTCATCTCTGCAATTCCCTCTCGTCTTCCAACCCCCCCTTTTTACCTTTTTTTCACGTGACCAAGGCACTGTCCTGGATGGTTTTTTTCAAAAGTGCTCTTGTTGTAAAAAACTTATAATGATATGTCGGTCAATAATCCTCTAGACAAGATAGTCAACGGTCATACCATGCCAAGTAGAACAGGAAATACATATACCAATTCAACCAATGTTACGTCCGCAACAGCAGGGAAAACTCAAACGGTATTCATTCATAAATTATATGATATGTTACATGACCCAACCATATCCCATTTAATATGGTGGGCTCCACTGAATGATTCCTTTTGCTTATTACCAGGAGAAGACTTTTCCAAAGTATTGGCTCAATACTTTAAACATACAAACATTGCTTCCTTCATTAGACAATTAAATATGTACGGGTTTCATAAAGTAAATGATACCTTCCAAAACCAAGACCAAGAACCAAACTCAGCTGGTAGTTCCATTTCAGGTAGTTCAATCACCTCGTCAAATAAATGGGAATTCCGTCATTCTACAAATCAATTTAGAAAAGGCGATGTTGAATCTTTAAAACAAATAAAGAGGAGATCCTCTAAGAATATTAATTCCCATAAAGAAGTGGTCAATTTGAAATCTTTACCTCCAACTTCCCAACCAAACTCTCTCAATTCACCAGTCTTTTCAGAACAGCCATATCCGGCTCCTTATTTTGTATATGGGGAAGATGAAGGGTCTTTATCTAGAAGTAGGGCTGGTTCTTCCGAAAGTTTACATACTTATCAACCTCATCCTCATATTTATCATTATACAGGAGGTTCTATAAGTTCATCGGGTGGAGAACGAGGAGGTGGTGTAAGTGCAAGTCAAACTACAGGTACAGGCCCAAATCCAGGTCCAGGCCCAAATCCAGGTACAGGTCCAAATCCAGGAACAGCTGGTCCTTTAGGTCAAGTCCCAGGGAGTCCAGGAAGCCCAGGATATACAAGGCAGAACCTGCATCAAGGTATACATTTACCGCAAGTGCATGTTCCTCCGCATGTGTCGCAGGTACATGCCCCGCAACTAAATATACCGCAAGTGAATATTCCTCATTCAGCAACTTCTTCATTGAATCCCAATACAACGGGTCATGGAGGAAGTTCCCATCCAAACTCTCCTCACCCTAACATCCCCCCAATCCATCACCCAATCCCAACACCTCCACCTCAACAACTTCATCATCCGCACCATCAATCCAACCATCAAACCGTAAACTCGATGCTGGGGAGCGTTCTGGGTTCATTCCTGGGTCCTACTCAAGGCCCAACTTCAATCCCAGAGCCCGTCTCCACAGGATCGTCTGGACCAACTCCCAACGATAGACCTCAATTTGAACATTTCAAATTCATTGAGTTGAACTCTCAAATAAGTTCTCTTCGATCGGAATTACATCAATTTAGAGACAAATATGAATTGATCAATAGTGAATTAAAACGAACTCAAAGTGATACCATGCAAATTCTTGAAATGCTAGAAAGGTATCTTGATGAAGGTCCAAATATCAACGCAAATATATTCAATGAGGGTGATAGGAAAACCCCAGTCAATAAAACCTTTATTGCAGATAACACCAGTCCAATGTCTGGTAATACTTCAAAAGGAGGGTTTAGAGGCGAAATCTCCAACTTGAAAGCACTTTTGAACCAACGAATGCACCAAGCTCCTCCCTCGTTACCGCAAGCTTATCATCTCAACAATACAACCAGAAACCCATCCAACTCTCATATTCAAATCATCCCTCAACATTACCCATTAAACCCTCATTATACCATTTACAATGCTGCCAATAAGTTGCTTAAAGAGGAAGGTGGTTCTGGTAGGCATCATTCTGTATTGATGGATCCTTTGCAACCAGCACCATCTTACAATGAGAAATATGGGCCCGAAAGTGCAAAGTCATATTCGGAAAAGTACGCACCTGAAATTGGAAAATCATATTCTCCATTGAGTGCTGGCAAAAATGGGTACCCATTCCCTAACTTAGTTCGTAGTCAAAGTGAAGATGGGTTTAGGGAGACTGTGGGACCAGCCAAGTTAACCACCCAGGTTCTCAACTCGGTTACCCTGGGTGTCAATCCAAGAACAAGTTCGCTACCTTTGATTGATCGTCCATCAAAAACCCCTGAAGTTACTCCAAGTTCAACTTCCGGATCTCCGTATTATCAGACGGTAGAAAAGTACCTGGATAGATCAGTTCAACATCCTCAACGGAATTCATTCACAACCATCTACAAGCCAACTCACCCTGTGCTTCCACCAACATCAGCAGCACTTCCACCAATCCAAAAAATACCAACAATTTTCCATGCGGAATCAACAAACAATTCAAATGTTTCTTCTCCGGTCGAAGCCAGGACTTTACAATTACCGTCCGAAGCAAGGACTTCCCAATTATCCGAAGCAAGGACTTTACAATTACCATCCGTTGGAGAGCTTGATAAGTCTTTGAAATCCCCACATAAAGCTGGGGTGAAGGAGGAGGATGCTGAGGAGAGGTTTAAGAAAAGGAAGATTCATGGGTAGACACCGCGAATGAGTAAGATTCTGGTGAAACATCACGAATGAGTTTATGAAACATCATGAATGAGTCTATTCTGGTGAGACATCATGAATGAGCTTATTCTGGTCAAACATCATGAGTCTATTCTGGTGAAACATCAAGAATGAGTTCATTCTGATGAAGGTACACCACTTCCTTTTCAGAACCATTGTGCCCTAAAAGGCACTGAACCCTGTTGCTAAACCTTCTCCGGTATGAATCATCACTACCAAGTTTGTTGATAACTTGTGGTGTTGCTCGATTTTGTTGTATTGCTCGAAATGTCTTGCTCGACATTGTCCTGCTTCTCTGTCAACCAAGTGTTGGGTTTTCTTCTCTGTTGAGGAAAAGTCCCTCACGCCACACTCGCTACTCTGCTTTTATGTTGCCCCTGGGCTTGTATTTATATGTACCAAACAAACTGATTTCTATTTATTATTTATTTCTTCGTTTAATTACTAATAGTGCTTCTTTGTTAGCTGTGTAGTATTACTTGCCTTGGTCCAAATTTTTGAGGGTGTTCTTGTTCATTGGGTAAAGCTGCTCATTGTTTGGTACATTGTTGTAAAGTGATTGTTCATCTGATTTCTGGGATCCCGCCGTGCATTTTCGTATCTATACAGATACGTGAATTAAGGCTATTTTAGATATGTGAATTAAGGCTATCTCAGAAACGTGAAATGAAGGCTATTTCAGATACGTGGAATTAAGGCTATTTCAGATAAAATGAAGGGTTTTTAAAATTCTTCAAGTTATATTTAAGTTAAAGTTAGATATAGTTGCGGTAATAAGACTGCGTAGAATAATCTTTCTTTTAGAAGCATATGAAAATTTTCTGAATCACTTGTATTCTGAAGAGTGTTATGAACCTACTTGTATAGTGCTCTTGAGCACAAATGCCTTTGAGAACTTTTCAGATGCTTGTGGAAAAGGTGTTGATTCTCGCAATATTTTGCAACCAGGACCCTTATAAGGCAGGGTAATGGGACAAAGAGATTAATTTTGGCCATTTATTGAGAATGAACCAAATTCACTTCAAATGATCTACTTCCCTAGTTCTCAGAAAAATCACTTTTAGAAGCTACTACGTGTGTATAAATTCATTAATTTCCATTTGTTGTATAATTTCCATTTGTAAGTTAATTCCTTTCCATTTGGTACTTTCCATTTGTATCCATATCCTCTCCATTTGTATTCGTTGTATGTACTCCCTTGTATTTGTTATACTCTCCCTTGTATTTGTAATACTCTCCCTTGTATTTGTTATACTCTCCCTTTGTATACTTATTCAACTCCCGCTAATGCTTCACCCTCTTTAATGGCTCAATATAACTCTCCTTCAATTCATCCTTAACATAAACAATATAATAAGGAGTTGCCGTATTCCCTTCAAGAAAATTGAACACCTCGGAAGAAGGAACTTCGGTTACTATTTCATCATTATATTTCCTGTACATGTTGGAAATTGGATCTTTAATATAAATCCAATAATGACCATAACTTGCTTCTCCTCTATGAATGAAGATGGCAAATACAGAATAACCGATTTTCTTATATTTGGAAAATTGACCAGTAACCAAATTTCTCAAACGCTCCAATTCAGCATCAATGGTACCTATCTCCAACTTAAGAGCCTCAGCCTTCTCCTCAATAGCCATAATAGTGGTGGGATTAATTGAGAAAGTTTCACTAATGGCCACCTTTGTCTGAAGGAATTTCAGAGACGTGATCAAAGAATCTATGATGTTCAAACCAGTGGTTTCATCCACTCTCAAGATGTTTTCCTTCCTACTATTTAAAGTTGACATTTGCGACTTCCAACTGAAAACCTCATTTCTCTTATTTAAAATCTCCTCATCTTCAGTGTCCAAATAACGATCAAGATAAATGATTTCACTGAATGGAATTGGTTCAATAGACTTATAAGCAACTAGTTTTTCTCTATCAAACATAACTCTTTGAACATGGAATTGCAAAATCTCAGGCATTTCAGTGATGGTGATGGACTTTTTAACCAACCCTTCTTCCAAATTAACCAAATCATCACTAAAATAACTATCCAACGAATCATATATATCTTTTGGATGATCGCTAACATTGATGATCAAACTGAAAAATCTTTCAAAGGAAACACGAGCTTTTACATCACTATTGATTGGTGTGATTGTTTGCTTTGTTTTCCCATAGAATAATTTCTTGATAAGATCAATCTGTTCTCCATCATCATCAAGACGTTCAGGTTCTAGGGCTGTTTCAATTTGGAAAATCACATTTTCAATACATTCAGTAACATCTTGTTGCCTACCAACCTCAATGGTACTTTCCATTTGGTCGGTACTGATTGGTAAAATACGAGGGCCGGATGAAGATTGGAATTGTACTGGCGCTTTTTGGGTATAAACACCCGTTTCTTGAAGCTCCTCCTTCACACTAACATCTTCAACATGGACGGAATGTTGATCAAGATTGTTCTCCTTAAAACTCTGTTGATCAACAGTACTTGAATCAGGATACAGATCAACGTTATTGTTAAATGTATCAGCATCAACTTCAACACTGGATGTTTCTACAATAGTACTAGGAGTTGCTGTATTCGCCACACTTTCCCCAGAACTTCCAACTGCACTCGAAAGCTCAATTAAATCATGCTGAACATCTTCCATATAGTCGTCCAAAACCTCAATTTGAGGAGGTTGAGCATTCGCAATCTCACTCTCTAAATTAAATGTAACTGGTTGAGATAAATGTAAAAATGATAGATATGCCAACTCCTTGGAAGGCTCAACACATCTCTTCTCACTATGTATCATTTCGTCAAATAAAGTTCTCAAATGATAGATGAATTGATTTGATCTTTGGATTTCCAATTCTTCCACCTTTCTACCTCCAATCTTTCTATTTGGTTCTGTGATTTCCTTTTCTTCAAAAGTTAAAATCAAATCTCTTAAAGGCTTAAGGCAGAAATAATACTGTAACAAAGAATTCAAATAACATGTGTTACCAATATTGTCCAAACCAGTTGGCCAATCTTGAGCAGGAAGTAACGATTGATCATTCTTACCTGTTCTTAAGAATTGTAACAAGTTCTCTGACTTATGATTTTCAGCAATAACTCTAAGACATTGACGTAAAGTACGAATGTCAATATCACTATAAATCAACTTTTGTTGGAAATTACTAAAGATCTCAAGATCATTGGATTGGGGGGAACACCCCAACTTCTCAAACGCCCCGAGGTAAGTGACTTGTTCGGAAACTTTCATCAATTGTGGTAATTTGGTTTCAATATAATTTAATAATGAAAAACTCTTTCTATTAATCCCAATTGAGATCAAAGCTCTATGTAATAATTTGACTTCATTGGTATTGGTATTGAAATTATTCAGCTGGATAATGTCATCCAATTTAAATTCATATGCTGTAATTACAACTTCATCTTCAGTAATATTTTCAATCCCCAATTCTTCCATTGACATCTCATACGGTAAGACTTCGTTCTCAATAAACTCAAGCAATTTCGATGATGTTCTCGCTTTCGAAATAATTTTCAATTGATTGTTGAAGTATGTATAGTTCTTCAGATCCTTATGAATGTTTGTATTGTAGACTTGTATGATTAGATTGTCAAAGTCATCATTGGTTGTAGATTGAGGATTCAAGCCGTTGTGGAATCCTTCGTATGAAACTCCCAAGATCCTTAAAGCTTCCATATAATCATTCCAACCAATCAAATCTCCATTGGTGACATACTTTGTCAATTTATTCGAAGCTCCGCCTTTGTAATTAACCACACTTTTCAAGGAATCTATATAATGAAGTTTGTTGTCATAATCCGAATTGACTG
The DNA here is from genome assembly GCA_030574295.1 of Kodamaea arcana. Taxonomy (NCBI): domain Eukaryota; kingdom Fungi; phylum Ascomycota; class Pichiomycetes; order Serinales; family Debaryomycetaceae; genus Kodamaea; species Kodamaea arcana. The sequence goes on along the minus strand of JAJMER010000003.1, from coordinate 1,074,857 downwards.
TGTTCTCAAAACATTTCAAAATCAATTCATCTTGGAAATAACTACATATACTCAAGTTGACTAGGAATGGGTATTGATTTGAATTGTTATTCTTGAAGTTGGAAAGATTGGCATGTTTATCGTATTCTGGTATTTTGGTGAATACCAACGATAAATTATCTGAATATGAATAAGTCACAACAAAATCATCCAACAACTCACCACGAGATAATGCAAAGACTCTACCTAAATAAAGCAATTCTTGAATCTTTCTAATATATGCCTCTCTTAAAGAAGGAGTCAAAGTTGGAGGAACCAAGTCAGAATTATTCTTTTGAAAGTGTAAGCTTGATAGAACGAACTCAATATCGATTTGGGTATCCAAAACTGTATTTTCTAAACTTATAGTTTTAATTGTTTCACCTGGAACATGTAAAATTGGCCCCTTTAAAACTTTAATTAGAGTGTTGAAACAATTGAAGGTGGTTGGAATTGTTTCGGGGGATAAGTTGGGATGGTTTTCAATGGCTTTCAAATATCTTTCTTGTATGGTTTTTTTATCTGTTAAAGAATGTAAATCCTTTTGAGTGAATTCTTGATTGTAGATCGATACTCTTAAAATATGATTTGAAGTTTTGAAATAAGCATCATCAAGAAGATCTTCTTCAGGGAAATATCTTAAAGATGTCAAATCGTCATTTGAAATCATAGATCTTGGAATGATATGATATTCATATTTTTCCAGAATAAGAAATGGATTAGATTGATAGTTTTGTAAAACGTTTAATCGGAAGTGATGGACTTCATTATATTGGTTAACAATTAAACCTCTAATGATTATTAAAGTGAAGTTTTGAGCCTCCTCAAAATGTGTAATACGAACTTCCTCAGATGATGGGGAATAAGGTAATTTATTATTCAAGGTTAACAAGGTATAATTCAACAGTCCAGTTAATTTACTTAAATTCTGCGAATAGGTGATTGGTTTGGAATTGAGGATTGTTGACGAATATTTCAACTTATAAGGGATTGTCCATTTAATATCATCTAAAATTCTATTGAGAGTTTTAAATGGGTAATCTTTGATGTTTGGAATTGATGTGGGGATGTAAGGGATGGGAGGGACAAAACTTGAAACTAAACCTGGGTTTCCATTGACACCTGAGGGGTTTCCATTGACTAAACCTGGGTTACCATTAGGGTCACCATTTGTGACTAAACCTGAAGGATCGGCTAATCCCGAAGGGTTGAATGAAGAATTAACTAATCCATTTGAAGGGTTTGAAATGGAATTGGAAGTGAAGTTTGAAGTGGTAGTAACTGGATTTGGCACTGAAAAGGTTGAAGTTGAATCAAGATTTCCAATGAAACCTCCAGTAAGAGTTTTGGAACCATTCGTAGATCCAGATGATATATCAACTCGATCCGTTAAAAATGGATTATTCAGTTTGGGCATACTTCGTTTGAAGATGATGATATTTATACCTTTCTATGCAATACCTTCTAATGTTATACCTTTGAAGTTATAACTTGACGATTGATTAATTTATCAGTTAATTGAATCTGAGTACTTGCACAAGTATCAGAAGTTGATTTGATGAAATGTGCGCAGTTAGAAGTTGATTTGGTGTACGTGCGCAGATTTTACACGTAGTGAGGGAGAGTTAGGGAAGATATTGGGCGGCGGTTTTAGAGTTGGGGAGGGGCTTTAGAGAGTGTAAAAAGGTGTTATAAAGGTGTTATAAAAGGTGTTATAAAAGGTGTTATAGAAAAGTGTTAAAATGGTGTTAAAAAGGTGTTATAGTGTAAACAGTTGTTATTGGTGATATGAAGATAAAGTTAGGGTCATGGTTGCTAACAAACGCTACGCAGTGGAAAATGTGTTTAGTAAGGACAAGGCGCAGGGGCAACCACATAAATCAGTCTAGTGTTCTTAGTTGAATAAGTAGAACAAAATGCCTTTCCATCATGCCAAGACTGTAATACTTCTATTGATGACCTTACTAAAGCCTTACTACGGGGCTATGGTGGAATTTGAAGTATGTTGGATGTACTGTAAATTGTTGATTGTTGGGATAAATGCGTCGTATAATGAAATATAATGTGTTTCAATAGATCTCTTAAATGTTTCGATTATCTGAGGATTTCATGGAAAGTTATATGATTTCACGGAAAGTTACCTGATTAAAATGTTGTCTTTTCTGTCTAAAGATTTATGAAACGTTATCTTTTCTGTTACTAACGATTCAACGTTATCTTTTCTATCTATTGGGTGCAAAAGATGGAAATATTTTATAACAAGGATATGATTACAAAATAATCCGGCATTCAATACGACACTATTACTTCGGTATAAAGGGCGCACTCGGATTATTTCTGGAGATCTCATTGACTTTGAAAGTAAATTGCATCACCTTCAGTACTAAGCATTGGAATACCTTCGTACTTGCAATACCTTCAGTTAAACAGATCAACCTATAAGTATAGGCAATAATCAAATGAATTGATAAATGAGCAAAAGTATTAATAAATAACAAAAGTATTAATAAATAACAAAGTATTAATAATGTAGGCCAATTAAAGAAGAAACCAACTTTTGCAGCCTTTTTTTATAAGTGGAAAGGAATGGCTTATTCGCACATTTTGCAGCCATTTAAATGATTTAATAACCAAAATTTCCACAGCTCAAAAGTGAAAATAGATTTAGTACTATATACTTGGGTATGTCCTATACTTTTTAGCTAGTCTTACACTGGAACATTTTTTATCTCATATTGAACTTTAAGCTACTCATTTTCTTAAGAAGATATACATTTAAAAGATATACATTTAAAAGATATAAATTTAAAAGATATTTTAAAAGGTATATACATCAAAGATATACACATCGATATACAAATCAAGAAACACATCAATATAAATTTTAAAACATATACATTTTGGTCTTACAGTCTACGCGAAAAACCACTATGACAACCAAGATTGACTTTGACAAGATCAAGGACAACTCCGATGGATCCATCCCTGGGATGATGAAGCTGGGATTCCAAGAGATTGTTGTCAACAACCCCTACTTTGCAGCGGGTGGAGGGTTGATGCTTCTTGGTACATCACTAGCCCTCTTCCGACAAGGAGCCATCAAAGGTTCAAGTTTCATCTATCGACAAATGGTGGTTGACCTTGAAATCCCATCCAAGGACAAGTCATACCTTTGGTTTCTTGAATGGATGTCCCAATACAAACATCGGAATTCTAGGCATTTATCTGTTGAAACCAATTATATCCAACATGATAATGGGTCTGTGTCGACCAAATTTTCATTGGTACCTGGACCTGGAAAACATCTAATAAAATATAAAGGAGCTTATATGTTGGTTAATAGAGAGCGTTCCGGTAGATTACTTGATATGACCAGTGGGACACCATTTGAAACTGTTACATTAACCACCTTATATCGGGACCGCAAATTATTCAATCAATTATTAGATGATGCAAAGCAATTGGCACTCAAAGCAAGAGAAGGGAAAACCGTGGTATATACCTCTTGGGGTCCTGACTGGAGACCGTTTGGTCAACCTCGTAAAAAGAGACAATTGGGTTCGGTTATCTTGGATGATGGTATAGGTGAAAACATCCTCAAAGATGTAAAAGATTTCTTAACTTCCGGTGACTGGTACCATAGTAGAGGTATTCCTTATAGAAGAGGTTATTTGTTATATGGACCTCCTGGTAGTGGGAAAACATCTTTCATTCAAGCATTAGCTGGGGATTTGGATTATAATATTTGTATTCTTAACTTATCCGAGAATAACTTAACTGATGATAGGTTAAATCATTTGATGAATCATATTCCTCAAAGATCAATTCTTCTTTTGGAAGATATCGATGCAGCTTTTAATAAGAGAGAGAAGAATGATCAGAACTTTACTTCGGGAGTGACCTTTTCTGGGTTATTAAATGCTTTGGATGGTGTGGCTTCTGCTGAAGAATGTATTACCTTCATGACTACAAATCATCCAGAAAAATTGGATCCAGCCTTGTTAAGACCAGGAAGAGTGGATTTTAAAATCTTGGTGGATAATGCCACCGAACATCAAGTGGAGCAGATGTTTAGAAGATTCTACGAAAATGAGGACGAGTTGTGTAAAGAGTTTATGGAAAAATACAGAAAGTTGGAAATGAAGGACGTTTCCACAGCACAGTTGCAGGGGTTGTTTGTATATAATAAGAGAGAGCCGAGGGGGGCAATTGATATGATTGAGAGTTTAACAGAGACCAAGAGGGTTGTTTTTTAAGAGAGTTTACTATTGGAGTTTTCAAGTACAAGTTTACAATTGGAGTGTTATTTCAAGTACAACTGATAAAGTACAACTGATAAAGTACAACTGACAAAGTACAACTGAATTAAGTACAACTGAATTAAGTCCAACTGAATTAAGTACGACTGACAAAGTACAACTGACATCCTTTACAACTGAATTACTTTCAATGAACTGCCAATACCTTCAATGGAGTACTATATTTGCTCGCAGACCTAGGTCTTTGAGATCATCGCTAATGTTTATTCCATACACCTCGAATAAACATTTTCACTTAGACTCACCTCGCGTTTCCAACACTGTAAATATCGGAAATACTTGTAAATATATACTTGTACATTATTCTATAATTTTTAACCATTGTTGTAACCATTGACTAGGTTTGAATTTAAATCCTCTTGAGCTCGCTGTTATTCAGACTCTAAAGGGGAGATTCAAGAGTCTGCCATCTAAGTCAGTCTGTATTAGTATTAATGGTCAAGAGAATCATCTCTCATCATCATTTCTGCTTTTCATCATCTGTTCATAGAAAGCCCATTTTTATTACCCAGTTACCATAGAATGACAGAACTTTCCCGTTGGACTCCTAAAACTTACTCTTGATTCAGACCTCTCATGACTCAAGCTAGTATACAATCAATAAATCATTAATATCCCCATATCCGTCTCACATAGCACCTATGCTACCCCCTATACTTCCTCATCAAATCTTCATGTCCCTTATCCAACCTAAACCTGGTGATCTCTGTATCCTCCCCAGCACCAACGTCCCCGTTTCCCCCTTGCTTAATCAACTCATTCATATAATTCACATAGATCAAATAAATCAACAAATCACAATTATCTCTTTTAAGCAGTTTTGGCTTGGTTGACTTGTTTTCTCTGTTCAGCTTGTTGACTCTCCCTTGCTCCAGTAGTTTCAGTAGTACCTTTCTGAATTTGGTTTGATCATAAGTTTTCATTGTGTGTGTGTGTGATAGGTTGTGTGTTTAGGTTGTGTGTTTAGGATGTGTGTTTAGGTTGTGTGTTTAGGTTGTGTGTTTAGGTCGTGTGTTTAGGTTGTGTGATTAGTTTGTGTGTTTAGGTCGTGTGTTTAGGTTGTGTGTTTAGGTCGTGTGTTTAGGTTGTGTGTTTAGGTCGTGTTATGTCGTATTATCGCTTAATCAAGGATCGTGTTATCTAACGCTCAAGGATCTTAAAGTCCGCGATATGTTGTGCTCACCTTTGCACTCCTCAGTGTACACAATCTTCCCCAGTCGAATTCGAACCGCTCCCCATCCTTCGTCACGTGACCCATAACTCAGCCGCAGGCTGGCAGTATCGAGAGTGTACCTTCCTCAGCGTAGCAATCTAGAAGTTATCTGAGTGGCCATAATGGGATTGTATGACGTAATTCTATATATATGCAAAGGTGAACATTAAAGTGATATTGATGAGTAATATTGTTAGGGGGCCGTTATGAGACATACCTTCATATTTTTAGAAGCATCCTTGGAGATGACCCTACCTTGTGAATATAGATAGAATGAGACCTCTAACGGGCTTGTTAAAACCTGAATTGGCTTCAACCGGGCTTTGAATAACCTTTAGAGACCTCTTGCTTAACCTGGACCTCTGGCTTAACCTGGACCTCTGGCTTTACCTGAACCTCTGGCTCAACCTGAACCGGCTTTACCTGAGATTGAGACCTCTACCCAGATCCTACATATAAACCTCCAACGTGCAACCCGCACACTTCGGAGTGAGACGGCAAACCAATCAGTAGGCATGAGGTTCTTTTCAATTCTAGCTATACTCAGTTGTATTCAACTAGGTAAATCATATGAGATCAAAAATGAAGCTGATTTGTACAATTCTTTTGACCGAATCAAAACCGGAGTTGTTTTTAACGATATTTTCGAAGTAAGGAAAGACCTTGAAAAGGATAAGGATTGTCCACCATGTTTCAATTGTAACTTGCCCAACTTTGAATGTACCCAATTTTCATCATGTAATGCATTTACTGGAAGTTGTGAATGTCGTGATGGGTATGGTGGAGCTGATTGTTCAGAACCATTATGTGGTTCATTAGCTGATGGTAATCTTAATAGACCAAAGAGAAAGAGTGATGATGCAAGTTGTAAGTGTAAAAGTGGTTGGGGAGGTATCAATTGTAATTTATGTACTTCAGATGATGTATGTGATAATTTCATGCCTGAAGGAATCAAAGGTACTTGTTATAAATCCGGAATCTTGGTGAATAAATTACATCAAATGTGTGATATCACCAATCCAAAGATCATATCAATTCTTGATGGAAAGAAACCTCAAGCTACGTTTAGTTGTAACAAAACTTCCGCCAGTTGTGATTTCCAATTTTGGATTGAAGAAAAGGAATCTTTCTATTGTTCTTTGGATAAATGTAAATTTGATTATAACTTGAAGACCAATACTACTGGTTATAATTGTGAAGAAGTGGCTTGTCAATGTTTACCTGATCGGATGTTATGTGGAGAAGCTGGTTCGATTGATATTTCGGAGTTTTTAACTGAAACAATTAAAGGTCCTGGTGATTTTACTTGTGATGTTAATAAAAAAAGTTGTAGGTTTTCAGAACCAAGTATGAATGAATTAATTTCTTCTGTATTTGGTGATCCCTACATAACCTTACAATGTAAATCTGGTGAATGTCTTCATAAAAGTGAAATCCCAGGTTATGATTTACCTGATACAAAATACACTTTAGCCAATCAATTGTTAATTATCAGTGTGATTTTCATTTGTATTTTGATTGTAACAACTTCAGCTTATAACATTAGCAAAAGTCCATTGTTTAAAACAGGTGCAATTGCCTTGGAATTTGATTCGGAATCTTTAAACAAGAATTTCACTCCTTCCACTTTATCTTTCGAAAATATCGGCTTCACTATTGGTAGTCTGAAAATTTTGAATAACGTCAATGGAATTGTTAAACCAAGGGAATGTCTTGCAATTATGGGAGGTTCTGGTGCTGGGAAAACCACTCTTCTTGATATTTTAGCAGGGAAGGATAAATCTGGTATTATTACGGGAGATATCAAAATTAATGGAAATTATGTTAGTAAATCAGATTATAAGAAAATCGTTGGGTTTGTTGATCAAGAAGATCAATTAATCCCAACTTTGACGGTTTATGAAACAGTTTTAAATAGTGCCTTGCTTAGATTACCAAGAAGTATGAGTATTCAACAAAAAGAATCTCATGTCCTTGAAGTTTTAGATGAACTTAGAATCCTTGCAATTAAAGATAGAGTCATTGGTTCCGACTTTAAAAGAGGGATTTCGGGTGGGGAAAAAAGAAGAGTTTCCATTGCTTGTGAATTGGTTACATCTCCTGCAATTTTGTTTTTGGATGAACCAACTTCAGGTTTGGATTCTTATAATGCTAGAAATGTGGTTGAAAGTTTGGTCAAATTATCTAGAGATTTCAACAGAACCGTGGTATTTACTATTCATCAACCAAGAAGTAACATTGTTTCGTTATTTGATAAGTTGCTTTTATTAAGTGAAGGTGAATTGATCTATTCTGGTGATATGATCAAATGTAATGATTTCTTCACTTCAAATGGGTTCAGGTGTCCTATTGGTTATAATATTGCTGATTATTTGATTGACTTAACGGTGGATCAAAAGAAAGCCATTGATTCAAGTAACGCTGAAGTTGGCGATCCTCATTCTGGATTTGTTAGTACGGATGATTTAACTACTCAATGGGAACATTACGCAATTCATAGAGATGAATTTAATGAATCTCAAGCCCCATCCAACCAGCTCAAATCAACTCAATCAATCCCTTCGTTTAATCAAGTTAAATTTAAATTATCCCAAATATTCATCGAATCAGCAATTTCCTTGGAAATAAAAGAAGAAATCCGCCAATTGAATTTAAATCCAATCCCATTGGATTTAAAGAACTTGAAACAGGCAAATATTTGGAATCAAATTATTATCTTGTCTTCGAGAACTTTCAAGAATTTGTATAGAAATCCAAAACTTTTGTTGACTCACTATATCTTGTCTTTGATTGTGGGTACATTCTGTGGATACCTTTATTACAACGTTTCAAATGATATTAGTGGGTTCCAAAATAGATTGGGATTGTTCTTTTTCATTTTGGCTTTCTTTGGATTTTCTGCTTTGACTGGGTTACACTCCTTCTCTGCCGAAAGAATAATTTTCATTAGAGAAAGAGCTAACAATTATTATCACCCCGTTAGTTACTACATTTCAAAAATTGTTTGCGATGTCTTGCCATTGAGGGTATTACCCCCTGTGATTTTAATCAGTATTGCCTATCCTTTAATAGGATTAACCATGGAACATAATGGATTTTTGAAAGCAGTTCTTGTTTTGATTTTATTCAATCTTGCCGTTGCTATCGAAATGTTGATTGTAGGGATTTTGATCAAAGACGCAGGCACTTCAACTATGATTAGTGTTTTGGTCTTACTTTTGTCTTTATTGTTTGCAGGATTATTCATTAATAGTGAAGACTTGCAAATCCAAGTCAAGTGGCTCGAATGGATTTCCGTGTTCCATTATGCTTACGAAGCTCTTGCGATTAATGAAGTTAAGGATTTGATGTTGAGAGAGAAAAAATATGGGTTATCTATTGAAGTACCCGGTGCTGTTATCTTAAGCACTTTTGGATTCGTAGTGTCTGCATTTTGGAAGGATGTTGAATACTTGGGAGGGTTAACTACGGTGTTTTTAATACTTGGATATATTTTCTTGTATTACTTTACATATGAGAAGAGGTAATCCAGGGAGGAATATGAGAGTCCACCGCAGGTGGGCTCGGTACAATCTTCTTAGAGTCCACCGCAGGTGGGCTCGGTACTGACAGTGGACACTAAAATGCAGCTGTATCAAGCTAGGTCAAACAGGTTGGAAGAAGCCAACAGAGGTTGGAAAAGGTCATCCCAAACAGGGAGCAAATTATTATTAGGATTGCCTAGGACTGGAGCAACTTATCGTTAGAACTGCTTTTTCAAGCACTAGACAAATTATGTCTATATTTAAGATAATTAATAAAATGTTTATAAAGTAATTTTTTAATGTAGATGTCAGCTTTCCACTATACTTAAGATAATAAAATGTTTATGAAGTAATTTTTTAATATTGAGCCTTGTTCATCCCGGTAAAGGATATTAAACATGCTTATTATCATCATCAAGAGTCATGATCTTTTTATATGTCAACATTTTCAATTCAAAAATGTTCAATTGGTCTTTGGGTAAATCAAAGTTAAATTCCTCATAAGAAATAGGATCTGTGGTTGGTTCATCTATTGGATCATGATACGATCTTAAATATGGGTGCTCCAATGCTTCGTCTACTGTAATTCTTTTTGAAGCATCAAAAACCAATAATTTCTTTAATAAGTCTAATGCAAGTGGATTGACTGGACCCTTACCAGATTTCCTAATTCTATGCGGGTGATTATTAACCATTTTATCAATATCAAGTTTTTCTTTGAAGGGTAAAGTTTTGATATAAGCTTTAGCTCGGTCAGATTTAATTGATGCAAGGTCTTCTCCAACAGGAGTACCTAACAATTCAAAAATCAAAGAGAGTTGGTTTCTATAATCGGAACCTGGGAATAATGGCATATAGGTGATTAATTCTCCAAGAATACAACCAACAGACCAAACATCAATAGAAGTGGAATATTGCGATGCAGATAACATTATTTCAGGAGCTCGGTACCATCTTGTTGCAACATATTCAGTTAACATTGAAATTGAACCATTATCATTATTTGTAGACATATTTCCCAAACGAGCCAAACCGAAATCACAAATTTTCAAATCACAGTTATCGTTGATTAGAATATTGGAAGGTTTTAAGTCTCGATGAATCACATTGGCACTATGAATCATTTTAAGTCCTCGTAAGATTTGATAAGTGAAATATTGACAATGTTCATCAGTTAAAGTTTGAGTTTGAATAACTTTTGATAAATCCGATGGCATATATTCTTGTATTACATAGACTTCATTAAATGAATCGTAGCTTGAAGGTTTTTGAACATCATAAAGTTTTATTATATTTTCATGACCTCTAAATTTCTTCAATAAACTTATTTCTCGTAAGGTACGTAAACAAAATAAAGTCTTATCAAAAGGCTCTATTTTTTTTATAGCTACCATTGTTTTAGTTGGTTGATGAATTGCAGAACAAACAATACCATAAGCACCTTCACCTAAGATTTTTTGTACTTTAAAGCTTCGAGAAATATTAAAAACAACTGTTCTATGTTTTGGGGTTGATTGGGGTGGTTGATGGTATACGATATCTCTTGATCTAAATTCTTTTGGTATTAAGATGGACATGAAGACTAGTTATATTGAGTTATATTGGGTTATATTGTTATATTGGGTTATATTGGATGACTTAATGTATTATATATTTTCTAATGGTATTCCTCTTAATCTTCTAATAGTATTCCTAATCTTATGAATAAAGAATAAATAGAGGAATCAAACCACTTTAAATATCAAAAGTGAACAACTTAGTGATTTCTCGATGTGCATTAGATGTGGTAGTTTTGCAGCCGAAAAGAAATTCTTCATTATACCTGAAACTTACACACGAAAAAATCCCCGAAATTAGTGCGGGACGTGATTCTATAGTGGCTAGTTCAGGCAAGCCTAGCTCATATTGGCAGGGTTTGTTCAGGTACTGTATTCTTATTTTAGATGGGCCTTATTCCTATATATTGGTCAGGCACTTGTATTTTTGTCAGGCACTTGTGCTCCTTATTGGCAGGGTACTGCTTGTAATATCTTATTTGAGATTGTGGCACGCAACCCATGAAGCACTTGAAACCGATCTTGCAGTATTTAAAACATAGTATCAATTTTAGAAGGATAAATAGGCAATTGATAGTCAAGTAGATAGTTATTCTATAGTCATGTAGATAGTTATACTTAACATGCGGGTGTGTATTTATGCCTCCGCTTTTTCATCTTCACAAATTGTTTAAATTAATCAATAACACCTCGAGGTAATTCAAACCTGCAGGTTTGTTTCAGAGTATGCAACTAATTAAAGGACGCGAGGACACATGTTGACAACATACAGTTGAGATGACAAGATGGTTCTTAAAGGGTACAGTATGAAACAGGGGTGATTGAGATAACGAAAGGGGTTATTGAGATGATGTGTGGGGTTATTGAGATGATTGATATTGAAAGGGGTAAGTGAGATGATATTGAACGGGATAATTGAAAGAGGATAAAGAGGCTAAGGGTTAAAGGAGTTCTATGATTGAAAGTATCCAATTATTACCATTACCATACTAAACTTCTCTGGTAATATTGTTCAGGTTCACTTAAAACTTGGAAAGATTCAATTTGAAGTTACTTGCAAATCTTAAACTTGGTTACACTCAATGGTTATTCAGTGATATCCCCACACTCATCCATTTTGGTGTAACAATTGAACCAAATGCGTTGATAATTAGGAGGTAATCAGGAGTCCTCAACTGAAGATATCATGTACAAAATCTGCCTCATAATGCTTTACTCCTCTTTAAATAGGCACTTGTGGTACTCTACTACCTTTAGTCGAGGCTTAGAATGAGAAATCTAGATCTCATTGGGTGCGATCAATTGGTAGATAAAGATAGGGAACCATTGTCTGGAAGATTTAGATATGTAGATTTAGATATAGTAGATATATTGGAAGTATTTTGTATATATATTAGCAGCGGTTTTTTATTGGCAGTAGTTTAACATTGGAACCAGTGCATTTCGTAAATAAACTAAAGGTTTCGTATACAGGGTTAAGATTTCGTAAATATACAGGAAGGAAGATTTTGTATTTTACCTATAAACAACTTTCTCTATTAGGACGTTTCATTGAGCTCAACCATAATAATATCTAAGATATTATGAGCTTAAAATTTCGTCTATGCCAGCCCGATCCTCTATCCCTTAAGGGTCATTTATCTACATCTTTCATTTAAAGGCACACTTATCTACATCTTTCATTTAAAGGCACACTTATCTACATCTTCATTCAAATGCACACTTATCTACATCTTCATTCAAAGTCACACTTATCTACATCTTTCATTATCAAATTAAACTTCATATAATAGAATGACAAAGGAGGGTACTATACTCCTAACTAATACTATAAGGGTATCCTAAGCATTCTACATATACCTTATAGACATTGTGAAATTAAATCTATACCATATATGACTACCCCATAACTTCACTACCTGTTACACCATGCCTAGACCCCGAAGCACTCCTCCACGTCTTATTAAAATGGATGCTTGGCAGGAGGTGGCCCCGGAGGTGGCTGATACGCAGGCAACTCATCATCAATCTCGTATCTATTCTGATAATTCGTATTCCCTAGTGGATAATCCATATTCCCAGTCTGTGGATTCCCAGTCTGGGGATAATTCTGTTGGTAGTATTGACCATTCTGTTGAGTCTGATAATACGAAGTATTTGATTCTTCAACAATTTTCAACCGCCTTGCTTGTCTTCGTCTCATATGAATCATAGCAAATATAATAGCCGCAACCAAAGGAACGGCTACCACTGCCCAGAGTATATTTTTACTCCAATATCCATCATCATAACCATAATACCTCTTAATCAAAGGCATCTTAGGATGTGTTTTGAATGATTTTGTCTCACGATCAGCCGTTCTTTTTGCCCGAAGAGGTCTTGTTAATTGGGGGTGAGAAGATTAAAAGTACAGCAAAATGATAAAAGGGGTAAAATTCAACAGTAGATAACAACTGAAGTGAAATAATCCTAGGGTTGATGCTTAAGCTTCGTAAGACTTAACTTTAAAGGTGATAAGTTATCAGATTAAGAGTCACTAATTTGTAGATTATAAGTCAACTAGAATGTAGATTAAAAGTCAACCAATTTATAAGATTAAAAGTCGATAAAGTGTAGCAAAGTTGACTTATTTCCGAGCTTCCAGTACCTCCGAGGAAGAATGACGACAGTCAGGTAAAAGTTGGTCCAAGACTTTTAGAGCTCCGTTTCAGAGCTTTAATCAAGTATTCACAAATCGTTACCAATCTAACTTAAATAAGCCTCTTTTTTCATCTCATATTGAGGTATTATTGCATAGACCTGAATTTTTAGGATGACAACTACAACAATAACCAATTATAATAAATACATTGTATTGTCTGCGGTTTTACTTTCAATAAACACCAATAATCTACGGGGTTCAATTCCCTCAAATTAAAGTTTGATAGTTTTCCCAATTTGGGTGCAAAATTAACCGAAATTTCGAGACATTTAGCTTGAGTTATTAAATTGAATTACTAATTAACAAATGAGTTAATAAAAACAGTAGGAGCGTAGTAGAATAGGAAATTATGAAATTAGTAGAATAGTAAATTGGTAAAAAGTAAATAGTAAAATGGTATTGGCATATCGTCAGTTGTACAGCAATCACAAAAGGTGGTATTTTTTATGGGGAGAAATCGTGGGGATAAACACCAAGATAGAGGGAATTTGCTTTGATACAATTTGATTATACCAAGTTAGGGGGAAAATGATAAGTGAGGATGAAATCAAGATCAAGGGTGTAATATGATTTATATAGTCTACTTCATTGAATTTTTATCTTCTTATGATTTCTTATGATTTCTTTATATCAACAGGAAACAACCTGGTATGAAACAATCTGGTATGAAACAATCTGGTATTTAACAAAGACACTGAACTTCCACTTGAAGTTAACCACCCTTAAGACCCCCAATTTTCTACTCTACCTTCTTTTCTTGTGTACTGCCCCATGGGTGCGACTCGATCAGATGTTTTAGTCAAGCATTTTTTTGGTTATATACACAGCAAGACCCCATACCCCAAACCATGAGTGAACTTGCTAAGAATGTAGAAAAGGATGGAATTGATTTATTTGCTATACGGAAGATGGTGGAAGAAAGTTCATCATCATACCATGGCTTAAATGGGAAAGATATTGATTGGTTTTTAAGGGATTCAAGTGTTACTGGTCAGACTGTAGACACTCCAGAACCTGATCAAGAGGTAAAGACGAAAGATGTACCAAAAGATGTTGTGAATCATGATACCAATACTACTCAAAATACCACTCAAAATACCACTCAAAATACTACTCATTTACCTAATGGTACATCTGTTAGTGTTGCTAAAGTGAATACACCAGCGAATCATCTTAATGAAAAAGCCCACGTTCGAGCGTTAAATCCACCAGTTACTTCAATACCACCTCCTGGTGGGTTTTTTAATAAGTTAAAAGGAAGATTCCATAGATCTGCAAGTGTAAGTGAAACCAAAGAATCAATGGATCCATTATCCCTGTCGAATTTTGCTCCAATTGTTTCACCTCAACCCAATGAAACTCCTAAAGTTACCAAAATTGTTTCAAATGAAGCACCGGAAATCCCAAATATCGACGAGTACGTTAAGTTCTATAAACAACATGAAAATAGAGATGGTCGTAGAAGTTCCCTACTGAGACGTTCGTCCATAAGTTCAATGCCATTATCAGCACCATTACCACCTTCAGAAGAAGGTGAAGAATCCCATAAGTTTTCATTCTCTAAAAGAAGAACAACTGTATCTGCAGATCGACTCAGAAGAGCTTCGTTGACTTCCCCAGCGAGAAATGGAAGTAATACATCATCACCTGCAAGAAATGCAAGTAATACATCACTAGTCCTGTTTGAACTTCATCCTTCATTTAAAAACTTGAAACCTTTGAAACGGGTTGCTTTCCATTCTAGAACCTTCTTGATAGATCCTCCTCAACAGATTCCCTCTAGGTCACCAAGAAAAGGAAATGTTGAAACCAGTGCAGCCGGAGGAATTGTTAAGATACATCCGTTATCGGAAGAAGATAAGTTGGCAATTGAGAAGGCTCAATCAGGAATGGGTGGGGGAATGGTTGTTGGTGGTTCCGGATCTTTGGGCTTTTTATCTGCAAAGGAAAGAGAGGAGTTGGAAGAAAATCAATCAGATAGTGAGACAGAAGGAGAAATGATAAATCCCCCGGATCAAGATGAACCGGTTGTTTCAGAAGAAGATGCTGCGATTGATACCCATGCTCAACTGCTTGGAATTGATAAACCAATGATGAGCCATCATCATTATGAGCGGAATTATAATATGCCCGTTGAGAAAATGGCACTCGATGTTTTGTATACTCGATGTTGTCACCTACGGGAGATTTTACCAATCCCATCCATATTGAAACAAATTCCAAAAGGATCCATGGCTCCTTTACCAATCTTGCAAATCCGTAATCCTGCTCCTACTTTAATTGAAATCCAAACTTTTGCTGATTTCATCCGTATAGCTCCTATCATTTGTGTTTCTGTTGATGGAGTGTCACTTTCAATCCAACAATTCAAAATCCTACTTTCTGCAATGAGTGCCAAGAAGCAATTGGAGCAACTTTCTTTAAGGAATACCCCAATCGATAATGAAGGATGGTCATTACTTTGTTGGTTTCTTTCAAGAAATACCGTTCTTAATCGGTTGGATATCACGCAATGCCCTTCATTATCGGTGAATGTGCTCAAACGTAGGAAAAAGAAGAATAATGAGGAATCGAAAAAGTTCGAGGTTGATATACCTAGAATGGTTTGTAGCCTGAAAAACAGATCAAATATGGATTGGTCTCTTTTTGTTGCAACTCTTATTGCAAGAGGTGGAATGGAAGACTTGATTCTTACGGGTTGTTGTATTACTGATATCGATGTGTTTGAAAAATTGATCACTTTGGCAGTACTGAAAAAAACCTATAAGTTGGGATTGGCTTATAATAAGTTAACCCCGCAACATCTCAAGATCATTGTGGAGAATTGGTTGTTCCAAGAATTTGCTCTTGGGATTGATTTGGGATATAATGATTTTTCAAATCCAGAGATGATCAAACTTATTTTGAATTATTCGAAATCATCCGGGTTCAAAGACATTTTGGCAAAATCTTCACTTACATTTTTGAGTTTAAATTCAACAAATCAAACTTTTTCAGAAGAATTCAAGGAGGTTTTCGAAACAGTTTTATTAAAACTCCCTCGGTTGAAATACTTTGACTTCTCCAATAATCCTACCTTTTTTGAGGGGAAGTTGGAAAGTACAAATTCTGAAGGTACTCAAACAAATTCTGAAGGTACAATTACAACTGAATCTAAAGAATCTGAATCATCTAATGAATTAAAGGGGTCTGGCACCAAGTTACCTGCTGAACCTTTGAAACCAAACGACAAGTCCATTATTGAATACGTAGTTTCCAAATTACCTTTATTCCCAGTACTTGTTAGACTTCACTTGGAGCACAATAATTTTTCGCTGGAATCGATTGTTTCGATTTCTGAAATCTTACCGTTTTGTCAGTATTTGGGCTACTTCTCGTTATTAGGCAACAAGTTGGAGCTTTCTGCAGCCTCTGCGTTGATCCAAGCATTGAAAAACTCGAGTAGTTTGATTACTTTGGAATGTGATTATGACCAATTCCCTAGTTTTTTCAAGGAGAAGATTGGACTTTATTCGATGAGAAATATGGAAAGACTATTGAAGAAAGAACAGGGGAATATCGGAATAAAGGAGAAGACTATAGATCAAGAGACTTTAACTGAACAATTGAATACTATTTTAGAAATGAAATCTCGTCATGCCTTAGATTTGAAATCTCCTGAAGTTATCAAATTCGTGGAGAGAGCTCGGAAGGTTCGTATTGAGTTGAAACAAGTTATTGATGAGTTATTGAAGGTACAATTGCGTGGTGAATTGAATTTGGAAGGAAAGGAGGCATTGATCAGATTCATTTTTATTGATTCTTCAATTGAAAAAGGGTTGATGTTGATTGATGGTTCATTGGCTGACGATGAACATCCTCATGCTGTGACAATGTATGGCCACGGCGAATCTGGTAAGATGCAATCGGTACCCAGTAAAATGTTTGGAATCCCATTATTGGAAAAGCAAAGCACACCGGATTCATCTACAAATGAATTGGTAGTACCGAATGCAATAGGTGAAGGTGTTAGACCAAGCGTTTCACCACTAGCTAATTCAAGATCCAATTCAAGATTGAACTTACAGTCTTTGGATAGACAAGAAGGTTCAGTGTTGAAGCTTTCCAAGTTACATCAAAATAATACCGATGATCCGAATTACAAATCTTTATTCAATTCATTGGAAGCCCTTTCTGGTGAGGAGATTAGAAAGAAGTTGCTTGCAGTCAATTATTCCGATTTGGATAAGATCATTGCTTACGTGGGCAAATTAAAGAAGGATGGGATTTCCATTGAGAATTTGTTTCAAAATGCGGCGGATGATGCCACTTATAAAGATCATTTGAGAGACGATGGCTTGGAAATGGGTGATATCAAGAGGAAACTACAAGAATTGACTTCGGGTAAGGAAGAAAGCCATATTCCTGTTTCGGGGGTTGAGGATATTAAGTTGGAAGATCCTGGAAATGGGACGATCAATGATGCATATGATGAAGTTTTGAAGAATATCGCAGATGCAGCGAAGGCAGCTAATAGGAAGTACTGAGAGCGGAAAGACTGGGAAGGTTCTTAGGAAATATGAAGGCAGCGGAGAGACTGAGAAGGGTCTTGAGAAATACTAAGAAGGCAGGTATATCTTGATTAAATTCTGGAGTTTTCATGAATTCCCAAGGATACAAATCGTATAACAACTGGTCAATATATAATTAAGGTACTAATTTACAGGTAGATTAGATAGCATAAACAATATAGAAACATTAATTAAATTGTGTAGGTTTAGAATTACAGTTCATCTTCTTAAATCTAATGTGTTCATAACATATTACTTCAATACTTACTTCTACAGATACTCTAATATACATTTATTATATTACAAGTTATGCTATTTTGAACATTGTCCCAAGAGTTTTCCTTCGTTTGCTTCCTTGAATGGTTTCTACGAAGTCTAAGATGATTTGACATCTATATGCTACTGAAGCGGTTATATTGGAAATCCTGGCAAGCTTTTGATTTGTAATGATGGCAATCTCTGTGCTGATATTGAATATCAGATCCAATTTATAAGATTCCAGAGCCATTGAACTCGCATTAGGAATTAGTCTGGGATACCATGACCCAGAGCCATACGCCAATCTGCTCATACCGTCACCACTCTTTCACATTATTCTAATAAATTCATAACAGTCGCCGTATCTAATAATCATCTTCATCAGACAATGCAGTTTTCTTCGCTGGCCCATCATACTCATCATCACTATAAACATCCTCTTCTGCGTCACCCCCAACGGCAGTTCCATTTCTTTCAGCTTCTTCCATCAAATCTTCACAAGCATCAATCCAATCGGAATAGATATCAACAGGTTGAGATAAGGCATGTATGGAAGTTTGGAAGGATTGTCCACAGATCTTACAATGTAACTCTCCAAGTAAATTTTTCTTATCTAAAGTACAAAGTACCGCCTTTTCATGATTACAGAATAAACATGTGAAGGTAATATCCAACGTTTGCTTGATCTTCTTCTGAGGTTTGGCCGATGATTTTCTTTTACCCATGTTGTGTTGACAGTGAAAAGTGAAAAGTGAGTGGTGAAAATTGTTTGTTAGCGAGCCCACGAAAGAGTCAGAAAGTGAACTAGAGTTTGCAAGTGAGTTGTTTCGATGGTTCATAGTTATGGAATCTTATCCAATGAGTCAATGAGAAAGTAGCCGAGAAAGTAGGCGAGATAGCAGAGAAAGTAGCTAAGATAGCAAGAAGCATGGAAAGCGCTACTGAGTAGCAAAATAATCTTCACCTACAAGAGTGATTCCTACAATAAACTATCAAGTCTATATCTATAAACTAAATCCATGCAATATTCCAGTGCTCATTATGCTCAACCCAGAAAGAAAAGTCAAATCTATATGCATCAGTCAAATCTATATGCATCAACTGACATCTGATCTCTATCCAATTCAATCCCTCCGACGTGAGTATTAAGATCCATGGATCCAATCCCAGTCCCATACTATGTATCAAGTCCAATAGTTCAACTATTTTGTCACACTTTATCAGTTTGCACTTTCACATCAGTTTGCACTTTCACTTGCTCTCCACTTTTCACAACACTCCTCACCCTTTTCTTCAACCTCATTTCCAATCTTAACTTATCAAATTTAATCTTATCCACTCTATCTTCCTTTTGAGTAAACTTTATCTTTACATTTGGATTATAAAGTCCATTCAACTTTAATCCCAATTCATATAATTTCAAATCATGATTCTTAACCTCATATAATTTCAAAGCATCTTTTACAACACTTTTAATAAACTTATTGGGGTTTTTGTTTACTTTGATCTTAATTGGATAGTGCAACAATAACGAAAGAGCTTCTCCAAAATCACAAGTAATCAAATCCACCTTCAATTGGATCAATAATTGAATCACCAGAAAAATAATCAAATCTGGAATCGTACTTAACCCAAAAGGATTACAAATTAATTTATCCCAATATAACATTGCAACTTCCAAATTGTTTTCATTACCATGGTTGCCACCACTTGAAACTTCTCTTAGTAACATTAACCTTAAATATCTTATAATCCATAGTTGTGATTCTATTTTAAGTTGACTTACTAAATTATAATGAATAAGCTGATCTACTTTCATTAAGTTGATATTGAACTTTTCAATGGATTTCCATAACGTGGCTTCACTTTCGTAGAAGTTAGATATAACACCTGATTGAACCAAAAACTGATTCATTAATGAAAACATATCATGAGGTAAATATTCAATATCATATAAGTTAAGAATCATTAAATCTTCATTGGTCCAAGTTGAGTCAAAATGATGAGAAACACTCTCATTATAAAGATTCATGTATACAAGTCCAACAATTTCATGTATACCTTGTTTATAACCAACCGTAGGATGACATTTACTCCAAACATAGATCACCTCTATTAATTGTTTGCGTACTATTAAGGATTTGGGGTTTGAGGGATGATAAAACTCTTCTCCAGGGAAGATTCGATCTATATCGAGGATAATTGATTCAAGTAGGTTGATGTCATCTTCGGTGAAGGGAGACGTTGGAGTGTCTGTAATTAGGACATTCAATGGTTCACCTAGATCACCTGAAGATGGTTTAGTAAGTCTATCCCCTGGTATATTACCTTTTGACTTTTCATTAGCTTCAGATTCATCAATATCAATTTTAGTATCCAATGGATCATTTGTAGAAACTCGAGTTAATACCTTTCTACGAAGAGGTGCATTGGTTGGTGATGTAGCTCTTGATACCTTTGGAGTCAATGCAATTGGGGTCGACACATTAACTCTTGGAAATGTACTTGAAACCCTTGGTGAAGCTGGTGATGATACTCTTGGAGTGTTTGACTTTGAAGTGACCCTTGAAACCCTCGAAGAAGTTGACACTCTTGGTGAAGATACCCCCTTTGAAAATGACTTACCAGACCTGGGCGTAGTATGAAATCCCCTATAAGGGGAATCCTCTTTCAATTTTATCCAAGGAACACACATATCGGAAAGATGATACAATTCATCGTATAAGGATCTAGATCGTTCCAATGCAACATCCCATTGTTGGATCTTTAAACTATCTGTAATAAGAATTGATTTCCAAACAATAGTCCGAGAAAAGAAGGATACTGAAGGGTTATACTCATCTTCGATAACTGCAACTTTCAAGTTGGGTAGTCCTTTATATTTATCTATAGTGAGGAGGGTATTGGAGATGATTTTGTTTATATCCATATTTGAGGTGATGTGGTGTAACTGGATGGTGTTGGACTTATACTTTTGTTGGACTTATACTTTGGTTGGACTTATACTTTTGTTTGACTTTTACTTTGGTGAACTTATTGTATTGTTTGATTGTGATTGATAAACTTCCGAGTTTAGGACTTTGGGGTAGGCTTTTTGGTGCGCACTTAGTTAGCAGCCGTTGGAACTTCCACATATAAGCAGAATTCTTACCTTGACAAAGATAAACTCTAAAACATCAACTCAACATGTCTTCAACACTTCAAAAGAGTCTCGATGAGTTGGCTGTATTGGAAACTCAAATGGGCATTGCTGAAAGAGATTGTGAAATCTATAGGTTAAAGAAAACAAGCAGTATCTATCAATCAAGAAGTAAGATTGTTAGCAAAATCCCAAAGTTCTGGTATATTGTATTAGCTGAAAATGATGAGTTTGCTGATTACATTGGTTTGGAAGATTTAAAGTATCTTGAATCTATAGTTAATATCGATGTTGTTTATAAAATAGCATCGGATGAATCGAATGTTGAAGATGAAAACATCCTCTCCCATTTTAAAGACTTTTCAATTACATTTACATTCGATGATCAAACTGTTACTAAAGAATTTCAAGTGATCATAAGTGATGGAGAAGAGAAAATCATCTCCAACCCAGTGGATATTATATGGCCAGAAGAATTGAAGCCAACCAATCCAAGGTTTATTAAAGATAACGTAAAGAAGAATAAAAGTGAATTAAGTAAAGAAGATAAGAAAAATTATAGACTTGGTATGAAATCATTTTATTCCTGGTTTGCTTGGACTGGTGAAAAACCAGGAAAGGAATTTAGAAATGGAGAGGAGTTGACCAGGTTGATTATTGATGATTTGTTTTTGAATGCAATCAAATATTATGTATTGGCTTTGCAGAATGAAAATGAAGAGGAAAGTGAAGATGAGGGCGATAGTTCGGAAGGTGAAGAGTTGGATTTGAGTGATGAGGAGGATGTTAAAAGGAGGAAGTTGAATTAAAATTTGAAAGGGACCTTTATCAAGGCGATCCTTATTGAGATGACCCTTATTAAGACAATCCTTATTAAGACAATCCTTATTAAGACCACCCTCATTAAGACAATACTTATTGAAAGTGAAAGACCTCATTGAAATTGATTCAATACTTAAAATGAACTTAGAGCATTTTATATGTGAACAATTATACATTGGTAGAAATATGCCAAAAGTACTTAAACTTCGACAGACTATTTCATCATTATCAATCTTTTCAGAAAAGATATAAAAAAGGCACGCCTCGAATTAAATTTTTTACTTCATTCATATCCTGACAATTCCAGCTTAAAATTATGTATGAATTGCCGATGTACAATTGCTGATGCCAATGCATAATTGCTGATCTGTAATTGCCGACGTAAAACTGCTAAAGTATTATTGCCGATGTACAATTCCTGATGAAAATTCGTCAACTATTATACAATCATTCAAGAGGCAAATTCTAATTCATTTGAAGCCTTCCCTACATATTTCAATATTTCTTATATTCATTTAAGTTGTCTTACTTATCCGAGTAATGCACAAACTCTATCAATGATCAATTTCATCTGACGATTAGAAGATCTTTTTAATTCATGACAATTAGATTTTTGTATATTTATTAAAAGCATTATTCCAAGATCCTTCGATTTTGCAGCCGTACACCGATACTGGTTAAAGTGAGATTTTTGTCCTAGTTTAACTTGCTTCCCAGTTTAAGTTTAATTTTAATCTGCCTACTTAACTCATAATATACCTTTGAAGCTACGCCTTTGAAGCTTTCTAATACGCCTTTAGAACTTTGTTTTATAGTATGCCTTTCCCCAACCCCTCCCCCTTACCCTCGGCCCTGACTCTTAATCTTTTTTTCGATATAACCAAACCCACCTGGAACTTTTTAATACCCAACCAACATGTCTGACAGTGAACGCATCATTGGTCATATGAACAAGGACCATCAATTGGCTCTTGGTGACTATTTAGTTGTCTATGGCCAAGTCAAACCTTCCGACTTTGATCATTCTTCAGTTGAAATCACCGAACTCGATGAAACAAGATTCACTATAAAGTATAAACATGCCATTGCAGACAAATATTTCACCTTAAAATGGGTTGATGCTGTTGAAGATAAAGATATTAAGGTTAAATCGTTAGGTGATATCAAAGACAAGTTGGTAGCAATGTCCCACTATGCAGCAGAAGCTCAAGGATTCGCTAGCAAGCAAATCACAGCTGTATTGGGTCCCGTAGATTGGACTGCATCCATGTACTTGCTTTTCATTTTCCTAGCCTTGAATGCTTATAATCCTAAAATCATTGAGAATATGTTCTTAACCGACCCAACGTTGTTGCTTTTGAGGAAGCATTTACCATTTACTGCTCCTTCATTCCTTCTTGATGCTTATAGGGCGTATGAGAAACGTGCGTTGTATGTTTTTGTAACCGTAGCTATAATCCATGTGATTGAGATTGTTGCATTTTCACTCCCTTTCTTCAAAAAGTATAGAGTTCCCTTTGTTAATAGGTTACAATGGACTGTTATGCACTTTCTTGAAGGCTTTTTTGTTATTAAGAGATTGAAGAGCTTAGAGTGATTAAGAGTGAAGTTTTTCCTCTCCATAGAACGATATAGGGATTACCAAAGCTACTTATTCTTCCTGTTAGTCTGATATGTTATTTGGTAGTCTAATTAGATGTGAGGTAGACTTAGTGAGATAGCATTTCCTCTCAGACTAGCACTTTTAACAGAGCTGTAGAGTTCTCACTGGGTAGTTTACAATATGTAGATACAAGATAAAAAGGAATGGGTAGTTTGTATTTTACTGGAATAAATTTAGCTTGATTTGCGTGGGTTGTATTCGTATTGTCAAATTAGTTTCTCAAGATAACTTTACATATTAACTACGTGTAGCTTTTGTATGGAGAGTTTAGATGGTCAAAAGCATCGAATGAGCTCAATTATCAAATAACACCATGCTAAGAATCTTGCTAAGAATCTTCTTTAAAATAGAAGTGGTCCTTGAGACTTGAAGAAAATGTGTTTCATCACTTTTGTATGCTGAAATTGCCTTGAAGTTCCTTATGAATCATCAGGTGTTACATCAATTGATCATACATCATGATGTTGATGTTGGGTGGCCAATCGACTTAGTGGACCTTTAAACCGAGAAATTGCGTTGGCCGCGACGGCTGGTGCACTAAGACCTCCGCAATAGTTATTGTACCGCTTATGTAGTATCATAGGTCAGACCTAGTGCAAACTCATAGGTCTGGGATAAATATTAATTGGTTCAATGGACTGTCCAGGCCAGTGTCTAAAAGAGGGCTTGTGGTCGGGTCTTGTGGTTGACTTAATAATATGTTATGTGCATACAATATATCTTCATCCCAATACACAATTGACAGCCCTTGAAGAAAACTAACTTCATTGAAACTTAAAGCAAAATGTCTTAATTCTTTCAAGTCAATTCTGTAAATCGTAATGCAAAACTTCTTCCCGCTCAATAGATTGTCTCTCTAAAAGAATTCCTCACTCCCTTTAAAAACCTCACCAATTCCTTATGCTCATTAAAATCCCTCTCCAATACTTCCAAATCATCTCCCAAATCAACACTTATCCCATCAACCTTATAAGTCTCACTTCCAACATTGATATCCACCCAAAACTCTTTATCAAGATACTTTTGATCTATATTGATAAATATAAATCGGATCTTATCTTCAGCAACAACATCGATTTTCAAACCTAAATATCGCTCAAACTTCAACAAGTCAGGGTTATCCTTTTTAACCTGATTATTCAAATTCTTTTCTATAAGCTTGAATTCTTTATTGGAGTTTTCTACTTGACCATTCAATTCTTTGATCTGATCTCGTAGTTCATTTTTAATCACCACCAATTCTTCTTGTTTCTTATTAAGCTCATCCACCTTAACACGTTGTTGTCCCAATGATTCAATGGAACTTTTGAAATTCTCTTTAATCTTCTCTTCTTTGAGTTGTAGTATTTTGATTGTATCTTCTAGATTATTCTCTTCGGTCTTCAACTCATTGATTGTGGCAATGTAGTCGGTTTTATCGGATATCAATTTGGATTTCTTTTGATTAATCTTACTTTCTAGGCTAATTAGAAACTGCTTCATTTGAGCTTCAAGCTTTGGGAAGTCTTCCATGGTGTTGTCTGTTAGCTAAACTTTGTTTACTTTTTTAAATGTTCAAGTGCGGAATTGCAGCCAATGTTGAATGAGAGTAGGAGACGTAAGGGGACTAAAGGAAGGAGACCCCATAAAGAGGTCAAAGTCAGGCCAGAATATGAACAAAATGTGGCTTATAGGATTATGAAGGGTAATGGTGGATAGAAGATCTGAAGTGAAGTTTGGTATATTAACTGAAGTATGATGGTGGTAGTCTTTAAGTAGTGTAGTGCTGAATTTTCCAGTCCTATGCTACACTACGACCAACTCGATTCGTAACAGTATCAAACAAGTTGCAACCATTACCTTTCACATTAATTTTCTAATATTTACTTGAATCCATCCCTTTGTTTAGTTGATTATCTCTCAGCCCATTAAGTTGGGATCTCAACTATTGATTGAGATATCATTGGGCAACACACTCTGAGATATGGCAACATGCTCTGAGTTATCGGGTACGCTTTAAAATATCATCTTATACCACAAGGTATAACTGCAGTTTTCACTCTCTAGTTAGGTATAATTTGGGTTCACTCTGCGTTGGATCATATTTAAATGGCAATCCTAATCAGACCGTTGTAGGAGAGTTAAATAATGTGGGGTTGTAGTAACACCTGTGCTCGTGGTTCACTTATGCTTTATACACCTTTGCTTTATACACCTACGCGTCACCCTTGCTTTATACACCTACGCGCCTATGCTCGCTGTAGTACACTGTGAACCCTCTCCCTTCGCGTTCGCACTTCGGAGTTGCAGACTCGCGCCTTTATGAGCTTTAACTAATCCTCCCAATATGGTTCAAGACAATTTTCACATGTTTTACAAACCTTTAATTGAAATGAACACTCCAAAATCCATCAAACTATTAACATTCAATACTTGGGGTTTGAAATATGTTTCCAAACTTCGGAGAGAAAGATTACGTGCTATTGCACATCGCCTAGCCAATCCATCGAATGCAGATGAAGAATATGATATAGTTGCCTTACAAGAACTTTGGTGTGAGGAAGATTGGGTTTATTTGGATGAATGTGTTGGAGAAATCTATCCTTATAGAAGGATTTTCAAATCGGGTATACTTACAGGACCTGGGTTGGCCATTTTATCTAAAATCCCCATCGAAGAAACCTTCTTATATAGGTTCCCAATTAATGGTAGAGCGTCTGCATTTTTCAGGGGCGATTGGTTAGTTGGAAAAAGCATTGCTGTAACATGTTTGAAACCTCATGAAGAAGGTGCATTACCAATTGCTATTTTAAACTCCCACATGCATGCACCATATGCTCAATCTGGAGATGCTGCTTATTCATGTCATAGAGCATGTCAAGCATGGGATTTTACGAAAATCGTCAGGATGTTGAAAAAAGCAGGATATGCCGTGGTTCAAGTTGGAGATTTGAATTCGAAACCTGGCTCTTTGCCTTATAAATTGTTTACTGTAGAAGCTGGGCTTGTGGATTCTTGGATAAATAGTCATGGTGATGATGATAAAATTTATACTAACCAAGAAATCGCTCTCTTATCTGCACGAGATCAAGTTCTTTTGGGTGGAATCACTTGTGATTCTAAACTTAATACTTGGAGAGCTCATAGAGAATCTTGGGAAGCTTGTAGATTGGATTATGCATTGATTGATCCGGAAAATTTAAAAGCAGTTTCCGCTTCCGTTTGTTTTACAGAACGTTTACCTGCTCCTTTAGACTGTTCATATTCTGATCATTTTGCTTATCTGACAGAATTGATTATAAAGAAAGGTGACCCTTTGAATATTCATCCAAAAGATAAAGAAGAAGTGTATAAGGAACTACTCGTGGAATTGGCAGAATATCGCAAATATACAATCCCATTCCAATCAGTGTGGAGAAAATGGCATTTTTTCATATCAATACCGTTGGTGATTGTTCTTCATGTTGTTGTTGGAGTGACTTCATGGATTGTTCCATGGCTACCTGTAGTGCTTATGTTTTTAAGTACTGTGATTGGGATCACTGGGGTATTAAATGGGTTGATTTGGGGTTTCGGGGTAAGGTCTGAACTGAGGGCCATTCAGGAGGTTGAGATGGAAGTGAGAGATAGGTCGAATGCGTAGGTATATGATTTTAAGGTGCAAGGAGATTCATTTTCAAATGGAACGAGATTCAGTTGAGTGTTCAAATGGAATGAGATTCAGTTGGGTGTTCAAATGGTCGATTCAGTTGAGTAAGTTCAAATGGCGCAAAGAATTGCCATTCCGAGTAAGTTCAATTTGAACTTCGATATTGAATCAGTTCCGTTTGTCCGCATGCTTTGATAAAAAAATTGTTGTGATAACTCAGATGTTCTCCTAATTTTCATTCACTGTAACAGATATTTCTTTCTCAGTGTTTTTTAGACAATCCCTGGTGAGGATTTAATGAGTTTACTCAAATTCCCATTTCCTCATGGGAGCTACGTATATACCAGGAATTGTCCATAAGGTGGTGATATTAAATTGTTTAGAAAATTCTAGAGTCTACATTTAGTTTGAATATGACTTCATATGCCTTGAACGTCCCTTTTGACATTTCTTTCCATTGTTTTCCTTTGAATTTTTTGGAGTGATTTCTTTCCATTGGGTTCATTTTTTGGGGTTGGTGCAAATTTTGCAGCCACTCAGCGCTTAACCCACAACATGACCAAATCAGAATACACAATTCCAAGATGTAATATCAATTTAAAGGAAATCCCATACATTGAAGCACATCCCAATCCACCTGTTTATGAAATCCCAGATACAGTATTTATTATTTTTGGTGTTCTTAGTCTTACCATTCTTGTCATGGTGATTCAAATGTCGTACATGCATGGTACTGAAAGTATCTTGACTTGTTTGACAAAAGATTTCATGAGCTTGTCTATACCAGATAGAAGAGTTGTTATTAGGTATCTTTCTGAAGAGAGGTTTTTGGGGTGATCCCTGGGGTATCCACACCGAAGCGGAGCGTGGGTATCCACACCGAAGCGGAGCGTAGGTGTGAGGGCGCGGGGGAGCTACCACACCGAAGCGACGCGTAGGTAAGTCCTCCAAATGAATGTGGTGTGTAAGATAAAATGAGGATTGTACTGTTAGATGGTATATGAGGGATTTATTGTTAGATGGAGTGTGTGTGGATTGTACTGTAATATGGAGTGTATTTGGATTGTACTGTAAGATAGAGTGTATTTGGATTGTACCGTAAGATAATAGAGTATAGAGTGTCCTCTTAAATACCAGGATACATGATTGTACTACTTGCATACCATTCTATTGCATGCTTCAAGATATCTAGTAGTCTTCATCTTATAAAATCAATAAATACAATACCTATCTATGTACTCACTAAACTTTATTCCTATTCCCAGTTTTATATACTTAGTATAAACCTCCCATCCTTATGCTCATACCCTGCAACTGGCACACGTGACTTTATACACTTAACGCGAATTCAGCTACGTGTAAGAACACCAAGATGATCTCCAGGTTTGCCATCTTGATATTGCTAACGTTAGTTTCAGCTGACTTCTTCAACTTCTTCAACGGTGGATTTGGAGAGCAGCATCAACAACATCAGCCAGATGGTAGACTTGACACTGCTCAAGAGTTTGAAGAAGCTTCCTTAAACACCAGGTGTCAGCGGTATTTATGTACCGATACCGGGATTTGTGTTGATGGACCACTGCAATGTCCATGCCCATACCCATCATCTCAGTTGAGGTGTGTGTTGCCAAAAGGAAAGTTCATTTGTATTTCCAAGCCTGCTGGCGAGATTTCAGCTAGGTATGAAGATCCAGATACGAATTGGAAGGTTGATGCTGGTGGTGATGTAAGGGATTGTGGTTGGGTCAAGAGGGCTTATAAGAGTTGATATTGAGTGAGAGGTTAATGGAGGGTGGTAGTTGTGCCAATGTGAGTAGAATGTCAAAGTGAATGCCAAAGTGAGTAGAATGCCAAATTAAGTAGAACAGAACCTTTTGCCAGAAAACTCTTAAGTGGCACTTTTCTGGTGAAAGTGGCAGTTTTCAAAAATTGAAAATTCCCCAGAGAACCATCCTCAAGAATGCTCGTGTGGAACACAACGGGTAAATACGAATATATTTAATTTCAAGTACTTGTATACCTTTCCTTTGTCAACCTCTGAAGTTTTCTTTGTCCAGGTCCTGTTGAAGTTTTCTTTGTCAACCTCTGATGTTTTCTTTGTCCAGGACCTGTCGATGTTTCTTTCTATCAGAATGGGTGCAAATTTTCGCTACCATTTGATCTGAAGATTAAGGTGGGTGTGGGTGGGTCAATGTGGAGTGCGTCATGTAGATCGAAACTTGTAGAATGTGGGTCATAGCGTGTATAGAGTAGGTCATGTAGATCGGCACTTGTCTGTAAAGTTTAAATTCAGCTTTACAATTCAAGGTATGGTGTTCCATTACAAGGAGATCTCGGGACTCTTAGCACTATCTTATATGCAGGCCTTGACATCACAGACCCTTCTTCAATATACGCAATTTTGAAACTGTTTTACTTGGTTAAGTCATAAATGTGCCGAAATATGAATGGTTTTAATGATTTTGTGGAGGCGTGGAGGTAGTGAGTTGGTTGTATTTGACTTATATGATGAGATTACAACGACTCAGGATTACAAACTATATTATGAAGTCTATTCAAATTGAGATTCAACTTACAGATCAAATGGTAATATTAACCACTCCAAAGGTCATTTGTTACATATTTGCAGCCATAGAATGCCTTTTGCAGCCATAAAATGCCTTTTGCAGCCAATTCGTAGGAGATTTCAACCAACCGGTACAACATTTAACTCACTTCAACCGGTATGACAATTAACCTGCTACAACCAACCGGTATGAACCCATCCGAGTATCATTCAAGCATTCTCCCACTAGTCTGTATAAAGCCACTCACTAATTTTTAGGCTCACAGTATGACTCCCCAGAAAAACGCCAAATCCGGCGCGGTTCCGCTGAGTCATGTAATCGAAATTTTTCAATTGGCCGGAGCAGGATCCTTTATACTTTGAGATTCCATCTTGATTGATTTTGTTATTGAATAGAAGTTTTTTTCATACCTTCATTAATATGCTATCACGTAGTATCAAGAATGGTCAGAAGAATGTAATCAAGGTTACTACTTCACGCCTTGCACGTAACCTTGCTACAACTGCTTATGAAATTTCCCCAGAGTTTCAAAGTAGAACACCTCCATATACCAAATTAATTAAAAATTTATCTGCTGTCAATAAGATTCTTGCTAATGAACCATTGACCTTATCGGAGAAGATTTTGTATTCACATTTGGTTGATCCAGAAGAAGGTTTATCGAGTTCTAAAGGTAAGGTTTCCAATATTAGAGGTGAACAATACTTAAAGTTGAACCCAGATAGAGTTGCAATGCAAGATGCCTCTGCTCAAATGGCGTTATTACAATTCATGACTTGTGGTATGAAATCTACCGCAGTCCCAGCATCGATTCATTGTGATCATTTAATTGTTGGTAAAGATGGAGCCAGCGATGATTTAACCAAATCCATTGCAACCAATAAAGAAGTATTTGACTTTTTACAACTGTGTGGAGAGAAATATGGAATCCAATTCTGGGGTCCAGGATCTGGAATCATCCATCAAATTGTTTTGGAAAACTTCTCTGTACCTGGATTGATGATGTTAGGTACAGATTCTCATACTCCAAATGCTGGAGGGTTGGGTGCAATTGCTATTGGTGTCGGTGGAGCTGATGCCGTGGATGCATTAACAGGGACACCATGGGAATTGAAAGCACCAAAAGTGTTGGGAGTCAAATTAAGTGGAGAACTCAATGGATGGGCATCTCCAAAAGATGTCATAACAAAGTTGGCTGGGATTTTGACGGTAAGAGGTGGTACTGGTTACATTGTTGAATATTTTGGATCCGGAGTGGAAACCTTATCATGTACTGGTATGGCAACCATTTGTAATATGGGTGCAGAAATCGGTGCAACCACATCAACTTTCCCATTACAAGATGCTCATAAGAGATATTTAAGTGAAACTGGTAGAGCCCCAATTGCTCAATTAATCGAACAAGTTTCAAAAGAGCATAACTTCTTTGCTGCTGATAAAGGTGCTGTTTATGATAAAGTAATTGAAATCAATCTTTCAGAATTGGAACCAAATATTAATGGTCCATTCACTCCTGATTTATCTACACCATTAAGTCTTTTTGGAGAGACTGCCAAATTACAAAGTTGGCCTGAAAAGGTTTCAGCAGGTTTGATTGGTTCATGTACGAATTCTTCATATCAAGATATGTCTCGTGCAGTTTCCCTCATCAAACAAGCTGAATTAGTTGGATTAAAACCTAAGATTCCATTTTTTGTAACTCCTGGTTCAGAACAAATTAGAGCAACCATTGAAAGGGATGGTTTGATCGAGACTTTTGAAGAAAATGGTGCTATTGTATTGGCAAATGCTTGTGGTCCATGTATTGGACAATGGGATAGAACCGATGTTTCTAAAGATTCCACTGAAAGTAATGCCATTTTCACATCTTTCAACAGAAACTTTAGAGCTAGAAATGATGGTAATAGAAACACCATGAATTTCTTAACATCGCCAGATGTTGTAACTGCCATGATTTATTCAGGTGATATGAATTTCAATCCTATAACAGATTCCATTGAATTAGAAAATGGGGAACTGTTTAAGTTCTCTCCTCCTGTTGGAGAAGAATTACCTGGATCTGGGTTCATCCGAGGTAGAGAGGAATTCTATCCAGTATTAAATCCTGAAGCTAATCCTGAAGTGTCTGTTGATGTTTCACCTTCATCTGATAGATTACAATTACTTGAACCTTTTGAAGCATGGTCTGGAGAAGAATTATCAACCAATGTTTTGTTGAAAGTTGAAGGTAAATGTACCACCGATCATATTTCTGCAGCTGGTGCTTGGTTGAAATATAAAGGACATTTGGAAAACATTTCAAATAATACTTTGATTGGGGCAGTAAATAAAGAAACTGGAGAAGTCAATAAGGCATATGATTTAAATGGTGATCAATATGGAATTCCAGAATTGATGATCAAATGGAAAAATGATGCAAGACCATGGAATGTGGTTGCTGAACACAATTATGGTGAAGGTTCTGCAAGAGAACATGCTGCATTATCTCCAAGATTCCTTGGTGGTAGCATTCTTTTGGTCAAGTCGTTTGCTAGAATTCATGAAACGAACTTGAAGAAACAAGGGATGTTACCATTAACCTTTGCAGATGAAGCTGATTATGATCGAATCTCTGCTGGTGATTTGTTAACCACTCTTGATTTAAAGGATATGGTTGCAAAGAATGGTGACAACGGAGGAACCTTGAGAATGAAAGCTACAAAGAAGGACGGATCGGAATTCGAATTCTTGGCCAAACATACCATGTCCGAGGATCAAATTGAATTCTTCAAGGCTGGAAGTGCAATCAATTACATTGGGAATTTGAAGAGGGCGAATGCGTAAGGAGAGGGGGCGAAGCCGATACCTAGACTGGTCAAGGTGAATAGGAATATTAAATTCAATGAAGTGTAGTTTTGAAATGTAGTTGTTAAATAAAGTGTAGTATATTGTAATTCACAACCTCCCTGCATTGTAATATAAAAATTTCTCCTCTCCCTACAATCTAATATTAGGCGGCACTGCGCCACCCTTCAAAAGTCTTACTATTTTATGAATTGAAATCTCCTATACAAGAAGAGAATGATCTTGTGATCAGATAAGTTGCGATGTTCCATCGAGAGTGCTGCTGCGGCAACAAACTGTATCCTACAACCTCAGTTCATACAGAATACCCAGTGTTCGTCGTCACATGAATGTGTCATCTTCGATGATCTAATACGCGCTCATACAGCATAGTGTCACCTTGTATGGTCATCTTCGATGACCATCACCATCTTACGCTTATGCATCAATCAAATCATGGCTCTTATCAGCATCATCATCATCGTCATCTCTTTCTCTATCATAGAATTCATCCAAAATCTTTGGACTGATTCTATTCAACAATTCTTTTGGATAAATCCTCAACAAAGACCATGCTTGATCCAACGATTCAAAGATGGATCTATCTTCATATGCACCTTGAGCAATGAAGTTCTTTTCGAATTTTTCCAAGAACTCCAAGGATAATTTATCTTCGGAAGAAAGCGCTTCTTCACCCACCACGGCCTTCATGGCAGCGGCATCTTTACCAATAGCATATTTAGCATATAATTGATTGGAAACATCCCCATGATCCTTTCTTGTCATTCCTTCCCCAATAGCGGACTTCATTAAACGAGACAAAGATGGTAAAACGTTAATTGGAGGGTAAATCCCTCTATTGTGTAATTGTCTATCGATGGAAATTTGACCTTCGGTAATATAACCGGTTAAATCTGGAATAGGATGGGTGATATCATCATTTGGCATTGTCAAAATAGGGATCTGAGTGATCGACCCATTTCTACCTTCGACTCTACCTGCTCTTTCATAAATGGTGGACAAATCCGTGTACATATAACCTGGGTAACCTCTTCTACCTGGGACTTCTTCTCTTGCGGCGGAAACTTCTCTCAAAGCATCAGCATAAGAAGACATATCGGTTAAGATGGTCAAAACATGTCTTTCAGTTTGATAGGCCAAATATTCAGCAGTAGTCAAAGCCAAACGAGGAGTAATGATTCTTTCAATGGTTGGATCATTAGCCAAATTCAAGAAAAGAGAAGTTCTTTCCAAAGAACCATTTTCTTCGAAATCTTGCTTGAAGAATCTGGAAGTTTCCAAATTCACACCCATGGCGGCGAAAACAATCGAGAAATTTTCTTCATGACCATCATGAACATCTTTGGTTGGTCTTACCAACCCAGCTTGTCTACAAATCTGAGCCGCGATTTCATTATGTGGTAACCCAGAAGCCGAGAAAATAGGGATTTTTTGTCCTCTGGCAATGGAATTCATGGTATCAATGGCAGAAACACCAGTAGAAATCATTTCTTCAGGGTAAATACGAGCATAAGGATTGATAGGACTTCCATTAATATCCAAGTAATCTTCAGCAAAAATCTTAGGACCTTTATCGATTGGTCTACCAGAACCATCAAAGATTCTACCCAACATATCTTCGGATACTGGGATCTTCAAGTTTTGACCAGTGAATTCAACTCTTGTTTTCTTCACATCAATCCCAGAAGTCCCTTCGAATACTTGAACAATAGCTTTGGTACCCTTAACTTCCAATACTTGACCTTGTCTTACGGTTCCATCTGGTAAGGTCAAATTGACAATTTCATTGAAACGTGGGAATTTAACATTATCTAAGATAACCAATGGTCCATTTACTCCACCAACGGTATTATAGTTGATTCTAGGCTTGATTTTGAAACCTTCGGTAACAGCCTTCTTGTTCAACTCGAACAATTCCTTATCTGAGAGAGACATGATAACTCGTTGATAAGTTTAATTACAGCTTTTTTGTGAGGGTGGTGAGATTGTCGACGATTAATTAGGGAGGGGATTTACGGTGCGTAAACAGGGGACTGAAATTAGGTTGGAGGTGGAGGTGGTTATTAATAAGATGTGGGTGTGTTGTAGGCTGTAGGGATTGATCAAACAGTTTTGAAGTATATTGAATATGTAGAATACATACCATGTAGAATACAAGACTACATAGAATACAAGAATGCAAGAACACATAGAATCCACGAATACAAGCATACAAGAATACAAGAATACAAGAGTACAAGAAAACATAGAAGAATACATAAAATACATACAATACTTAGTATACT
Organism: Kodamaea arcana; assembly: GCA_030574295.1. Classification (NCBI taxonomy): domain Eukaryota; kingdom Fungi; phylum Ascomycota; class Pichiomycetes; order Serinales; family Debaryomycetaceae; genus Kodamaea; species Kodamaea arcana. The sequence goes on along the minus strand of JAJMER010000003.1, from coordinate 1,039,770 downwards.
TGACTTTCTACTTACTCAATATCCAGTTAAGCTTAAATTGCTCTCTTAGCCATTTTTCGCAGCTACTGGGTTATGTAATCTTAGAGTACACGGGGCATATGAAGAGAATACCGTGATTAGACTTATACTTGATAATGTTTGATTATGAAATGTTTGATTATAACATGATTATAAATTTTATTCTTCATTTAATAGAAGTATTTACATGTTGTGTGGTGCTCGTTTTTACCATTAACATCTTACTTAAGACAAAGACCTTGTAGTAAATGGAAAGCCTAGTAAATGGAAAAGCCTAGTAAATAGAAAAGCCTAGTAAATAGAAAAGCCTGGAAAATGGAAAGCCTAGTAAATGGAAAAGCCTGGAAAATGGAAAAGCACAATCTAGAATGGAAAAGCCCTTGTCATGGAATGTAGCAAATGTGAGCCCAAAGGGCATATACATGGTTAAAATAATCTCTTCACCCATATAAATCTCCACTGCACACACCATGTAATCTTATACTACCTAGTCCCCACTAAAACTGCTTACTAACAACATCCCACTCATTCAACTTAAACTTCACTTGATTCTCAATCAAACTACTAACATTCAAATCCTTCAAACTCGAAGGAACCGAAACATCCTCTGCAATCAATCGACTATAAACATCTTCCATTGCCATTTTCAAATTATCATCCGACAAAACCACTACACTCAGATTACTCTTAATATTCAAATAAAACAACCGATGTAGAATATCATCAAAATCATAAAATGTATCGACATTGAAATCATCTTGTTGATTCAATACAAAAAACATCTTGAAGTTGACAAGGATTTTCACAATCACCAATAAGAATTTAAGAAACTCCTTAATAGATAGCTTATTAAAAGGTTTATTAAGAATTTTATGAGGAATCAAAATCATCTTTTTTGATGGGGTGTCTGCCTCCTGGATTGGAGTTGGGTCCACGTCGGTACCATGCTTCAAAGATATCCCTTCGGTTGTGGACTTCCCTTCGGATGTGGACTTCCCTTCCGGTGTGGACCTCAAGGATAATCTCCTTTGGTTATTAAGAGTTTTCGAAGATAATGGTAACTTGATGGTATTACCTAATTTGATGATGCGTTCATTATCAACCACAATCTCTTGGGTTGGCTCTTCTTCCGTTTCATCATCCTTACCAGATATTTTCAATTCCTTCTCCCTTATCAAATTGAAAAATTCCAGGTTTGGCAAATACGTAACCAATTCAGTAAGATACGGTAGTCTAAAGTTGAAGATCTTATATAGTTGATATTGTAAGGTGATGACATTCTCAAGAAACTGGTTGATTGTAATGATGCTTGTTGTTAAGAACTTATGTAATGGTAATATTGGTTGACTGTAAAAGAGTAGATCTTTATATGAATAATCTCGGAATAATTCCTTGGGTAGATCATGTAAACCTTCTTTAACTCTATTAAGTAAAATGCCCTTATTCATTTGAAACATCTCCTTTGGAGTGGTGAATACCAATTCTTTTAGAGTATTCAAATGCTTCATCTTCAATTTCAACTCATGTTGTATGATCTGACTAATTTTGAAGTCCTTTATATCATTGATTTGTGATGATAACTTACCATTGACAACTTCAAAGTTGTCAATTAAATTGGTTTCAGCTTTTTGAAGTGCACCCTGTGATGGTAGATTTGCCCTTGTCAATTCCAAATCCCGTTGAAGTTTCTCATTTCGGGCCCTTGCCAGCTTAATCAATCTGTTCAAGGAATTCACTTTGATATTAAGGTTCAATATATTGAGCTTGTTCAATTGAATGGCAAGCGATTTAATAGCAGCTGGTGAACACGTCGGTATCTCGGGATGGATTTCATCAAATAAAGTCGGGAGATTGTGGAGTAAGTTGGAATCAAGAAGGGTTCCTTCATTGATATTATCACAAGCATTGATAATATCATTGATCCTTTGTTTGGATAGTCGATTGATTTCATCATTGGCTCGCACTTTACGTTGCAAAGTGTTGAGGATTTCTTCTGTGGTCATCTTACAGGAGTAGCCAGTACTGTCTGGTAGACCTTGGTTAAATGTAGCGTCTTGGTAGGCACTTTTGTATATGCAGGAGCTGAGGTTATCTGCGTCATGTGTGGAGGGATGAAGGAGAGATAGTGGAGGTTGACATATAAAAAGTTGTAGTTATATCAGGATTACGTCTGATAGCTTGCAATCTACAGTTACACAGGGAACATGACAAATGTTATCATAATCCCTAGTAATTAGACATTCGACTCAACTCTCAAGAAATCCCTTGTGGGACATTTGAAGCCACTTAACCTAGTAGAACAATACAAATAGTATCCGCACTAATAGGATCCGCAATAATCACACTAATACGACCCACACTAATAAGTCATGATTACCATACCACTCCCTTAAACACTTGGTACTAGCTAGGGACTCTTTTCGCATTCCACCCACACGTGACCCATTATATACCTTGCGCCGTAAACGGCTGATGAATTAACAATGAATACACCTATTAATGATTCGAATCCCGTACGAATTGCTTTAATGGGAGGGGCCCGGTCGGGTAAAACAAGCGTGATATCCAAGTTGGTATATGATAATTTTCGAGATACATATTATCCCACCAATCGCATTAACCCTGTGCTTTATACCTTCAAGCCTGGAGATCCTATTAGTCGAGACGTTTTAGATGAGACTGGAGATTTAAAGCTGGCGGTAAAAGATGTTGAAGGGATTCTTAGTCCTGTACTTGCGGCCGTGAAACCAAAACAACCTCAAGATGGAAGTAAAAGCACATCTAAAAATAAATATTATAGTCTGTACAAGTCAATGCACATAACACCAATATTGGTTGAATTGATAGATACTCCGAGATTCAATCCCAGTGAAATCGTTCCATTTTTGGAAGCTTCTCTATATATTAAATTGGGAAAGGATGTGCTACATAATTTGGCTAATGAACCAAGACAACCTACTCTGGCTAATCCTTTACTTGTAGCAAGTGGAGCCAGTGAGATGAATGGTAATATAGATGGATATTTTTTTGTTTATTCTTCGATTCCTTCATATGAACCTCCTTCATATGATTTGATTGATTCACCAAATGAACTCTCTCCCAAGACATCTCCACTGTCTACATCTTGCGCACTTCCAAGTGGTGTTTCCGGTGAGACATTCGATTTGTTAGCAATCATGAAACATGCTTTAGACGAAGCTTGGCAGGAGTATAACACATATAAGGAAAAGTGGGATCAGGGTAAAGAAAGGGATATCTTCACCATATCAAGTGCTTTAAAGAACCTATGGTCGGAAAATAATAATGCTACTAATTTGGAGAACTTGCGTAAACAATTAAGAAGTGAAACGAAATTAATGGTGAATCCAACAGATCCTTCAGATCCAAATTGTCCTCCTCCAATATGGTTGGTTTGTACCAATGTAGATAGTAGATTATCATCACCAACATTTGTTGAAAATGGGGTTAAATTGGCTCAGCTTTGGAATTGTGGGTTTATTGCTATTGATACGAATAAGGATGTAAATGTTTGTTTGGCTTTGATGATTAGGGAGATTGTTGCAAGAAGAGAGTTGAGGGAGAAGAGGGTGAAGTAGGGGGGGTGTTTTGTTGTATTCAGAAGGGTGAGTACAATGAGAGTATAAGTAGAGTATAAGTAGTGAGAGGAAAAGTAGTGATTATAGTAGTCAGAGTATAAAGTAAGAGTATAGTAGAAGAGTATAAAGGAAGAGTATGGTAGTAAGAGTATAAAGTAAGAGTATAAAGTAAGAGCAGTAAGAGTATAGTAGTGAGAGTATAAAGTAGTAAGAGCATAAATACTCACCCTCCTGTCGCCAGTCAAGAAATCAAATTGTATAGAACTATTTAAACTACTTTCGACTAGAATTAAATTTTGATCCTACATTTGAGTACAAGTCATCCTCAACATTGGATGAGTTCATTATATTGTATCCCTTTTTGCAGCCATTTGAAATATACTCTCTTCCAAAAATTTTAAACCTGAATTATCATGCCCTGTTAGAGCCAATTGTTGATCTAATAAACTCAAGATTCAAATAACCTTATTTGCATTTGAGTTCATTTTGATGTAATAAGGTTATGATTTCACTGCATTTCAATGTACCTTACTTGAGTCAAACTTTAAATGTTTAAGGGCTTTAGAGTGATGTAGATAATACGAATTTATTTGGAAAGCTATGGAAAGCATTTAAGTTACTTTGGAGATTAGCTAAGTTACTTGGGAAAGCATCTAAGTTAGATTGGAAAGCATCTAGGTTACTGAAAGCATCTAGGTTCGAAAGGCATCCAAGTCCCTTTGAAAGCATCTAGGTTTAAAAGGCATCTATGTTTTAACATCTAAGTCACTTTGAATGCACTAGATTTTAAAATCACTTTGAAAGCATCTAAGTACGAAAACATCTAAGTTCAAGTTCAAGCATTTTTGTTAACCCTAAAAACCCCTTTCACATTCCTAAGCTTCAGCAGTGGCTACACCCAACTCACTATCACCCTGCCCATAATACAAAAACCATTTCCCCTTGAATTGAACAATCCCCTCACAAAAAACCACCTTCCCAACCTGGCCTTCAATTTCATTACTTGCCTCAGGTCTTAAAAAGGGGGTTTCTAACCTTGCAATCGGACCCTTCTTAATATCATCATAATCAATTAACATTTGACTAACCGTATAACTATCTCTTTCCAAGCCATGACCACCATTAGTAGAAGCATTATAAAAGAAGACCCATTGATTTTTACCATTATTCATTTTAATTGGAGCTGGGCCTGATTCAATCAATCTACTTTCATGAGGAAATAAAGGTTCTGCGAATTTGGAAGGATTGAACAGTCCTCCAGCAACTTGCCAATTGATTAAATCTTTGGATTCAGCTAAATGTAAATGAGAATCACCAAAAATCATATGATATAAACCTGAGTCATTCCTTTCATTGAAAATAGCTCCTGACTTCAGCCAACCATTTCTGATACTAAGTTTACCATCCCAATCAACCGTTAAATCTTGCCAATTGGAAGGAATAAACAGTGGATACTTTGTCCAATGGAATAAATCTTCCGAAGTTGCAACGCAAAGTCTTGCTAAATTCAAATCATAAGCTGTATAAGTTACGATGAATAAATTGGAAATTGGATCTCTTACAATTCTTGGATCTTCCAATCCCCCACCGAATTCCCAAGGTTCCGTTGCTCTTAAAATTGGTTTATGATACTTGGTGAATTTATACCCATCTTCAGACCAAGCAAGTCCAATAGATGACTCTCTATGTTGATTCTGAGCACGATACAACAAGAAGATCAAACCATCAATGACAATTGCAGTAGCATTATATAAATAGCCACTTTCAAATTCAAGCTCTGGATTTGGTTTCAAAATAGGATTGTTTTCATAACGTTTAAAAGGGCCAATTGGGAACGCCTTTGGAGGTTTATAGTTGGTATCTCCATGTTTGGAGGAGCGGTTAATACGTGGAAGAATCATTGAATGTGGGGTAAGTGGTACCAAAAATGCGAAATCTCGCCGCAGTTGATAATCAAGATGATGCGGATTATCCCCGAATCCCGGAGTATCCAATGAATTTGCCGAGTAGGAGGATAGAGAAAAGTAGATAGAAAGTAGATAGAAAAATAGATAGAAAAGTAGATGAAAGTATTCATAATATATACATATACTTTAGTATAGATCTTATCGGAAATATTGATATGGTATCAATGTAGTGAGGATTAGTAACATAATAAGGCTTTGTTAAAATTGATATGGTATCAATGTAGTGAGGATTAGTAACATAATAAGGCTTTGAATCTATGACCAGGTAAGAAGCAATTCAGTCGTATGACGACAGAATAAGCCTCATATTTAACAATGCATTACATAGAGAATTGAGGTATATGTAGGAATGAGATCCTATGATATAACACCCACTTGTGCCCTTCACATGGTATCTTTTAGTTTATACAGTTTTGCAAGTTTACTTTCAATATGATACCTTGTATTATGTCACTATATATAACCTTATACTAACATTGTAAATTATATAATTACATCAACCCATTGTACTGGTGTACTCCTTATTGGAATACCCATGATACAATGAAACCTTATAGTTTGGTTCAATCACAATTCTTTGACACTACAACTCTTCAACTTCATCCCTCTTGACACTACAACTCTTACTTCAATTCAATCTCCTCTTGTCTCCACTTTGCACCTTGTTACACAATAAACCATGAGATCCAGCATTGTTTCATATCTCGTATTTTTCGTAAATGAGAAACAGTGCTATGAAAGTTGTATGTCTTAGTATGTCTTTAGTATATTAGTATGTCGTTAGTATCTTAGTATAACCTTGGTATGTTAGTATGTCTTTAGCATGTTTAGTATGTCTAGTACTCTTTCAAAGTTGTACGTCTTTCTTTTATCCTTCTGATGCTCAAGACGCAGGTTATGGTGCAGCATTAGCTTTAGAAGCTTCAGATCTTAAGCCACTTATAATGAACTTTGTTTAACTACAGTCAGTAAACTGAATGGATTAAAGGAGTATTAAAGGAGGAGGATCAAATTTGAAAATGACTGAAGATTGTTGTAGAACTGAAGAATGTTGAAGGACTGAAGAAGTTGAAGGAATGAAGAAGTTGAAGGAATGAAAACTGTTAAAGATTTAAAAGAAGGAAGATACCTGTTTAAAAATATTATAATTAAGTGCTAAAACACTTTCCCTCCCATTGAACTCTTGCTACCCCAGGAAGCTTCCAGGACCTCCGAAAGTGAGGCCAAAAAAAATGTTGAACTTTCGATAAGACAGACCCATTCAGGAGAAACAACAAACTAAAGTAGCAACATGGGACAATTATTATCCCACCCTGTTGAAGACAAAACAATTGATAGTGCATCACATGAAACATTATCATATTGTGTTGGTACGATGCAAGGATATCGAATGACAATGGAAGATGCCCATGATATCAAGATCAATGAAGATGAGAGTTTGGCTGTGTTCGGGGTATTCGATGGCCATGGAGGTACCGCTTGTTCTGAATATTTGGGAGAACATTTATCAAGATATATCTTCAAATTATTAAATAAGAAGGTATATGATTTAGGACAATATTTACAAATCATTAAAGATTCATTTTTTAAAGTGGATCATGATTTATCCAACTTACCAAACTTGATCAATTGTGGTTCAACAGGTATAATAACAACAATCATCCGAAATAAATATATAATTGTGGCAAATACCGGCGATTCAAGGTGTATTTTATCAATCAAAGGAAAACCAAAAACATTATCATTTGATCATAAACCTATTCTTATGAATGAAAGAATAAGAATCGAAAACTCAAATGGTTATGTTTTGAATAGTCGTATAAATGAAGTTCTTGCACTTTCAAGAGCTTTCGGGGATTTCAAGTTCAAATCACCATACTTGAATACTACAAAGAATAAATATATTCTACAGAATGAGTATAGGCAAAAGCAAAAGAGGAAGGTAAATCCTTTGAATCTTAATGTAGATCAGGTTAATCAAGCTGATCACGTAGATCAACACATAGATCAAACTATTGACCATACTCAAAATAATATAAATCATCCTCCTAAAAAATCTCCTTTGATTCATTTACCTCCTGAATTATTCCAAGTAACTGTTGAACCGGATTTGATAGTGTATGATTTAAATAATGAATATGCCTCCGATCCGGAATTCATTTGTATTGCTTGTGATGGGATTTGGGATTGTTATACCAATTCCAAGTTGGTGACAACAATAAAGGAAATGTTGAAAACAGGTTGGAAGTTGAATAAAATCGTGGAATTCGTTCTACATGATTGTTTGTTAATGGCCAATAATGTGACGGGAATTGGGTTTGACAATATGACTTTGATAATCGTTGCATATCATCCAGGGAGGAGTATTGAGGAATGGTATGATGAGCAGAGAGTACCGAAGGTGTGATGGAGAGTACCGAGCACAGAGAGTACCGAGCAGAGAGAGTACCGAGCACAGAGAGTACCGAAGGTATGATGCACAGAGAGTACCGAAGGTATGATTCGCACGAAGGTATTAGCACGAAGGGATTAGCACAGATTATCACTTATGAAGGAATTAGCATCGATGGTATGATTAAGAGTACGATAAGAGAAAAGGGTTGAGTGATGAAATCCTTTAATTGTAGGTCTTGTATGACTCATTTGAAACAACTTGAAGGATTTTTAATAATTATAATTGACCTTCCACCTAAAGCCCCAAATCATATGGAGCATTATGGAATCTTATGATGGAAATACAGAAGATTCCTGGGAGGTGATTTTCTTCACTATAGAGGAGCAGGTTGTGACATACTACAGGGCTGCTTAAGAGAAGTTAGCATCCTCCGGGACTTCTTCAAATTTGCACCCTTCCATGAAACCAACTGCAAGTCTAAGCGCATAAAGAAAGAATGAGATAGAGAAATAAGATAGAGGAATAAGATAGATCTTATGATCATCAATAAAGCACAAGATTAATAAAGATTAATTCAATACATTGATAGAAAGAACTAAGAGTTCTTTAATATAGAATAACTTGAAACTCACTAGTGTTTTTAGTTAGTTCTCTTCAATTTCATACAAAAGAAAAGACATGTAGCGAAGTTAATTGTAGAGGTTGAGTTTCCTCAATTTGAGGCGTTTGATGGCGGCGATTTGATATTGGCCTGTAATTATAAAATGGTAAAGATGTGGTTCAGCTATTCTTGTTTATAGATCGGCATGATAACTCCTTTGGTTAGGTCCCGGTATTTACTCTGAAAGGTAGTTGATATGATCAACTTGTGCTCAATAGGTTCAATAAGTAGGCTCAATGGTACGATATATAGGCTAATAAGTACGCTAAATAGGCTCAATAAGTAAGCTCAATAGGCTCAATATGTACACATATATAGGCTAGTACACATATATAGGCATAAGTACACTCAATGATAAACTTAATAGGTACTTCCAATAGATCTCTCCAGAGTCCCCCTCAAGACCCTCGCTCAAGGTCTTCCCGATACAAAACAAGGAAAAAAACAACAATCGGTTTTTGGAACAACCGTACGTTCTCTTCTTTAATAAACCCCGCAGGAATTGAACAAACCCGGATCGTTAAGGTACCGTAGAGCTTGAAGAAATCGCTGTATAAGTTGTGTATAAAGGGAGTTTGACTTATAGTACGAAATATCACATAGACAACCAGTAACCATAGAGATACGTATTACATTTTGATACGTTTCACATTACAACAACGTCTCATATCATAACGTTCTCATATCACAACGTTCCATATTACGTTATTATACCATATCACAACGTTTCATATTACGTTATTATACCATATCACGTTTCACGTATAACATTTCATATCACAACGTTTAAAGGCTATCATGGCTTATGAAGACCCCATAATAAAACTCATACAAGATCCCAATCTAAATAAAGATAAATCCAAAACATCCCAGTTAATCAAACTTATAAACGGGTTCCCATTAACCGAACGAAAAGTTAGTAAATTATGTCAATCTACCTTTAGTATTTTACAAACCTTGGAGAAGTTCAAACTTACGTTCAAGAGTTGGGAATTTTTATCATTGGATTATAATAGTGATTCTCATTTCGATACAAGTGATAATGACCATGATATCAAAACTTTCAATAATGGGATTGCTGCCAGTGTCTTGAAGACATGTAAGGAATTGAATGTTAAGGTGAATAAAGTTTCAATTGATTTGGATTTTATTACCAAAGCTTCTAGAACCTTAACTCCAATGGAATATATTTCCGATAGTGGAACCTTACTTACAAGTTTGCTTCTTCGAAGTATTAAATTAAAAAATGAGGTGGTTGATAACTTGACTGTTGCATACCTGAAAGCGAAATTGATAACCATAGGGAAAGAATTGGAATCGATGTTAAGTTCTGGAACTGATGAGGAATCGGATATGACCGTCTTGACTTATAAAACTTTTATTGTCAATCTTTTAAAACAATTGAATACAGCAATAGATAATGAAGATAATGAATCGAAATATGAAAGTTTGGCCGTCATCAATGATATGGAAAAAATGTTTGATGCGTTTAAATTGGAAAAGGCAAGAGAACAAGCAGTCACCAATTATAAAGAAGAACATGAACGTCAATCGCCTGATATTTCCATGGATGACTCCCCTGATATTTCAGTTGATATAGATGAATCGATAGTTGACCTAGATATTGAAGAATCTATTCATACCTCTTTAAGCGAACCAATTCATACCGCTTTAAGCGAACCAATTCCCATTAATACCCCTGCACTGTCAAATTCAACCCACCCTCATAGATCAAAGAAGGATCGTCGTGTACGTTCTCGTGCACCTAGTCCTAAGATGAACCAACAAAACATAGCAACACCAACCTCCGATGATGATTATGATTATTCGGATTCGGATTATGGCTCGAATTCCTTATATTCATCTTCATATGGTGGTACCATGGTCCATTCCATTACAAAATCAACTCCAAACTTACAAAAACCTTCATCTTCACAAAACTTGCATAAATTACAAAGGAAAGATTCGATCTCGTCACTCTCAGCTTCAACCGTTCTTCATAAAACAACCCTAGCAGAGGAATTACCTTATTTAATGACTGCTTTTAGTTCCGCTCGAAACTTTGAAGAAGATATAAATCATTTCAAAGAGGAAGAAAAAACAAGAAGCCAAGAAGAAGCAAAGTCCAGGCCGCATTCCCCAGTGAAGTTGAAGCCACTGGAAGTAAATCGCCAAGTGCATGTAGAAACCCCAGAACCAAAGAAATTCTATTCTCATAGAACTAATCTTCCGGAATCTTCGTTGTACTCGGAAAGTATAGTATTACCCAAACCAAGTGCTGCGTCGTATCTTTACTCAAATAACTCGTTATTGGCGAAATTGGGAATACGACCACAGGTTATCACAACAGACTTACCGAAGGACTTTAGAGAACTTGGGGTTTCTGGTAGAGTGAATGCAAATACTCCGAAAAAGTACATTGGGAATTCAGATGATAGTGAGGGAAATAAGGAGAACAAGGTGGGGTTGTTAACGAAGGAGAATTTGGAGTCGCATACGATGGCGGTGGAATAGTCAAAAACTTTCTTTAGTCCAAAGGTGAGATCCTTACATCCAAGGGTGTGGCTTTCTGTAGATCCAGAGGTGTGACTTTCCTTACATCCAAGGGTGCGGCTTTCCGTAGATCCAGAGGTGTGACTTTCCTTACATCCAAAGGTGTGACTTATAAAGAGCTTCTAGACTCAAACATCACCTGTTAAATCATTGATAACCGAAAGACAAACAGTACATGTTCATGGCATTGTTACAATTGTTATTCTCCGGTTAGTCCATTCTAAAGGATCTCTGCTGAAATGGATTTTACAAGTGGTCTTTTCATTCCACCACCCTTTACAGGTTTTCATTGAACTCCCACCCTTTACAGGTTTTCTTGCAATATCAAACTTCATAGACAAACCGCCTTTGCATTTTCCAATGCAAGTATACCCAGTTTTTGTTCGAGCTTCTGACTTCGCAACTAACCTAATATTTCATATCATGCATTATTTCTATATATACCCATGTTATACATTAACTATTTATTCATTCATTTCGTGTAAGGCAGTTTCATACTTTGAGTGTAATCTGTATTGGTAAAATATAACCTGCTGAGGGCTAACTAGTGATCTGGAAGTCCATAGACACTACTAATGCTCTTGAGTATTTGGGTGATTCCTTAGGTATGATGTGCCATTACATCTTCCTTTTACATCTTCCTTATATTTGCCATACATCTTCCTTATATATGCCATTTACATCTTCCTTATATTTGCCATACATCTTCCTTATATATGCCATTTACATCTTCCTTATATATTCTTACTTATATACGTACCAATTGTTTATATATTTGGCCCGGCGACCCTTTCTTTCCAAGTGGCCAACCATTTCTTCCCATAACGGTTACGAGGTTACTTCTGAGTATGGTTAAGTACGGTTACTTCTGATGCTCACCACCACACTTCAGAAGTTCCTTGACAAAGCTTTCACCCCAAAAGGCCAGGGTATACTTGCTTATATAACCAAACAACTTATGAAAATTCAAATCCTTCTTTTCTTTAGGCAACGTCAAACTTTCCTTAATAGCATCACTTAACTCCTCTGTGTTCCAAGGATTTACAATGATAGCCCCATTTAAAGATTGAGCAGCTCCTGCGAATTCACTCAATATCAATGCACCCTTATTCTCTTGTTGACAAGCTATATATTCATAACTGACCAAATTCATTCCATCTCTTGTTGAACTCACACAACAAACATCGGACAAATGATATAAACTAATCAATTCTTCAAAAGGAATGGATTTATGTAAATAATGGATAGGGACGAATTCTACCGTTCCAAACTTCCCATTTATTCTACCCACCAATTCATTGACTGTAGCTCTTAAACTTTGATATTCTTCAACATCCCCTCTTGAAGGTACAGCCACTTGGACCAAGATGACTTTGCCAATCCATTCTGGGTTTTCCGTCAAGAAGATTTCAAACGCATGCAATTTCTGAGGAACCCCTTTGATATAATCAAGTCTATCAACCCCACAAATTACTTTGGTATCACCAAACTTTGCTTTCAATTGTCTTATTCTTTCAATCACCGGATCTTTAGTTAAACCTTCAACGAATAAATCAACATCAATACCAATTGGGAAGGCCCCAATACTAATACTGCGACCTTCAAATTCAATCCCATTTGGTAACGTGGTAACATCACTTATAATCCTTGAAACAGATGATAAGAAATGTCTTGCGTAATCATAAGTATGGAACCCAATCAAATCACAACTTAAAACGCCCTCCAAAATCTCCTTTCTAACAGGCAATATTCTGTATATTTCAGAAGATGGGAAAGGTGTGTGTAAGAAGAAACCAATCTTGACGTTTTTCTTATGACTGATCAAACCTCTTAACATTTGAGGTAAAAGCATAAGATGATAGTCATGAACCCAAACCATATCATTATCATCAACTTGTTCAGCAATTTTGATTGCAAACTCACGGTTTGCCTCAATGTAAGCAGCCCAAGCATTCTCATCGAAATTCATTTCACCAGGATGATAATGGAACAAGGGCCATAAAATACTATTGGAAAACCCATTATAGTGCAAATCAGCAATCGTATCACTTAAAAAAATCGCAGTACAACTGAACTTATCCAGTAAGTCCTTGTTGACACGATCTTGTTCATTTTGAGGTAACTCAAGCCCAGGCCAGCCAAACCATTGGAACTCCGTGGTCTTCTTTAATCCTTGTAATGCGGTAACTAGTCCTCCGGACGACATAGAATAGTCATAATTCCCATCAGATGACCTTTTGATTGTCACTGGTAAACGATTAGATACAACAAGTACTTTTCCCATGTTGGTAGGCTTGTAGAATTGGCTTGTAGAATTGGCTTGTAGGGCTTGTGGAATTGGCTTGTAATCTTGCTAAAGACCGCACCACTTGCTATATTGCTTGTCACGTGAAAGTGGCGCTACCCAGTGGCGCTACCCACCGAACGCGACGAGGTGGAAGTAGAATCAGCCACTACAAGGAATATCTGAACCCACAAGCTACTTTCGCCACAAGTTACTTTCGCGATTGATATTCACATTCAATTGATAAGAAACATTAGAACTGCAATTTCTCTTCAAATTAAGAAACAGTACAACTGCAATTTCTCTTCAAATTCATTGATTCAAGCATCACGTGACCACTCCCATTCGCGCTACCATAGTCGAGCGAAATCAGGACACAGAGGACTACACCATGAGTTACAATCCATACGGCCAAGCTGTGCAACCCGACCAAACGCAGAATTTGCGTCACCCAAGGCCTCAGGTTCCAAATAAATTGTACCAACAGGAACAATTCCAACAACAAGGATTCCAAGATCAAGGGTTCCAGCAGGGGTTCCAAGGGCAACAAGCACAAGCTGGGTATGCTCAAGGGCAACAAGCACAAGCGGGGTTTGCGCAAGGGCAGGCTGGGTTTGCGCAAGGGCAGGCTGGGTTTGCTCAAGGGCAGGCTGGGTATGCTCAAGGACAATCAGGTTACTCTGGTTATTCAAAAGGATTCCAAACTGGTCAAGGTGCTAATACTGCTGGAGGACTTGGGAATTTCTTCAGTGATCCTGCTGCTGCCCTTGCATCGCAATTTGCTGCCAATCAATTCCAATCTTCCAATCAATACATTCAACAGAATTTTGGATCTTTACTTCCTGGTTCCAATGATTTAAAGTATTACTTCAGAGTGAGTAATTCATATGTTTTCCGCAAAGTACTACTTATTGTTTTCCCATACCATAATAAAAACTGGACCAGAAGTACCATCGCCGAAGCCACTGGTGGAAGTGATTCAAGTTCCGATCCCAGTAGTGGGAATTTCGCACCACCACTTTATGACGTTAATGCTCCCGACTTGTATATTCCATTGATGTCGTTCATTACGTACATTTTATTATGGGCCGCGATCCAAGGGTTAAAGGGAGATTTCCATCCTCAAGTGTTTGGATATTTGGCTTCTCAAACCATGGCATTTTCATTTTTGGATATTGCCATTTTCAAAATTGGGTTGTATTTATTGAATTGTTCGACTCAGAGTTCGTTATGGGATTTGGTTAGTTTTAGTGGATATAAATATGTTCTGATAATCTTTTTGTTGGGGTGGAAACATGCCATTGGAAGTGGGTTATGGGTTTATTATCCTGTTGTTTTATTACTTATTATTAATTTGAGTGTGTTTTTGATGAGAAGTTTGAAGTTTTTGGTCTTACCTATTGGAGTTACGGGAACGGCTAATAGTATAACCATCAGTCAAAGGAGAATGAGAATTCAATTTTTATTCGTTTACTCTTTGATTGTACAGGGGGTTATTATATTGTATGTTAGTAGGTAGGGCTTTGCGTTTTACAGGGTATGGTGTTGATTGTGTTAGCGTTAGTTTGGCTTGTTTGGTATGAATATCTTGATTTGCCTTGAAATCACTCCTTGAGCATCACTCCTTGAGAATAGGTATAGCGAATCGATACCACCGTACACTGACATATTAAACAAGTTGAATGATTTGAAAATCTGCGATAATTCACCTTGATAGCATGAATGATAGTCAATAGGTATATGAATGATAGTCAATAGTTATTTGTACAAAAAGATCATGGCAATTATTGTTACCTACGAATTAGTTTATTGTTACCTCAGTTTATTGGTGCTTCAGTTTATTGGTACTTCAGTTTATTGATACCTATCTTCATTGTTACTTATCTTCATTGTTACCTATCTTCATTGCACCTCATTTCAATGCTACCTCAGTTATTATGCTCATTGGTTCCAATAGTTATTGGTACTATAGACTGAAGCTAATATTCGATAACGTTGGCAGTATGTGACACCCCATGATGTTAACTGTTGAGGTTTCTTGTTAGTACTTGTTTAGTAAAGTGCCAGACGTTTTTGCTAAGAAATTATGAACCAGGAGTAACGGACCCTACTGGGAGATTAGTGTAGAAATTGTAAGGACATGGTGACACTGTCTATAATTGACTCTCAGGTAACTCTTTCGCATACCCTGCCAATTTTTGTGCGCGAGGTGAATGTGAACCAAGACATCCAAGGGAGTAAGGAGTACTTAAGAGTAAGGAGTGCTTAAGAGTAAAGAGTGCTAAGATTAAAGAGTACTAAAGAGTAAAGAGTATCTAATATATTTATATAGATTATGTGAAGTCCAGTTAAATGAATTATTAAAGTGCAGTTAAATTTGATTGTAGCATGTTTAGGCAAATGGGCTGGCAAATGGGTAACAATTTATGAAGAGATAAGTAATGAACAATCTAGTACAACCACACTCATAATGATCTCCCATAGTGTGCATTTGGATAGCTCATCAGACCTCTTCTCATTATGAAACATTTGGGACGCGCGTGTTACGTAATATTCGATTGATATTTCAGTCTACCTTAGAACTTTTGGATTACTTGTTTGACATTACTTTTACATTACATTGTTGATTACATTCTTGTTTACTTAAGATGTCAACTCGAGGAAACTTCAATAAAGGATCGACATCCGCTCGATTCGTCAAGAACAAGACGGTTCGGTCCGAATTCAAAGGACAAACCAAAGAAGTTGATCCATTAATTGCCAATAATCCCATGTTAAATGATTCCATACAAAAGAGAGAACTTGTTGAAAGGTTAGACAATCTTGATTCTATCATGGGATTTGATAGAGTCGAACATGGAGAGAATGATGGGACGAAACCAAGGAAAGGTTGGTTGATTAATATGCATGCAACCACCATTCCAAGTGATAATAATTCAGTTCCTGGAGGTTATGCTGGAGTTGATTATTATTTTTTGGATGAAGAAGGAGGATCTTTTAAAGCTACATATTCATTTAGTCCTTATTTCTTTGTTGAAGTGATACCGGGTCATGAGCCTGAGATTGAAGAATGGATGAGGAAATCTTTGGATGTTTCCAATGTTAAACTTATTTCAAGAGTAACCAAGGATGATTTGGAATTACCAAATCATTTGGTTGGATTACAGAAAACTTTGATTAAATTGACTTTCCATAACCTACAAGATTTATTAAGTGCTAGAAGATTGTTGAATCCAATTATTCAAGACAACCAATCCAAAAGAAGTACCAGAGATATTTATCAAGCCATGACATTCACGAATTTAAATAGTGTAAATGGAACGGAAATTAATATGGATACTATAGAATCGATAAATGAACCATCCACCTATATAGTGGATATAAAAGAATATGATGTACCATACCATGTTCGAGTAGCCATTGATGGTCAAGTTAGAGTGGGGAAATGGTATGATGTTTATGTCAAACATTCGGAAGTAACATTAATAGAAGATAAAGAAAAATTGGCATTTGCAGATCCTGTTGTTTTAGCTTATGATATTGAAACAACAAAAGCTCCTTTGAAATTTCCAAATGCTCAGATTGATCAGATTATGATGATATCTTATATGATCGATGGTGAAGGGTTTCTTATAACAAATCGAGAAATCATCTCCAAAGATATCGAGGATTTTGAATATACTCCAAGACCAGAATATCCCGGGTTGTTCACAATCTTTAATGAACCCGATGAAAAGCATGTTTTGATGAGGTTTTTCGAGCATATCCGAGATTGCAAACCCACGGTCATTGCAACTTTTAATGGGGATTTCTTTGATTGGCCCTTTGTAGAAACAAGAAGTAGATTCCATGATTTGGATATGTTTGATGAAATCGGATTTGCAAAAGATAATGAAGGTGAATATAAAAGTAAATATTGTGTTCATATGGATTGTTATAGATGGGTGAAAAGAGATAGTTATTTACCTCAAGGTTCTCAAGGTTTAAAGGCGGTGACCACTGCTAAATTAGGTTATAATCCAACAGAGTTAGACCCTGAATTAATGACTCCTTATGCCTATGAAAAACCTCAACTTCTTTCGGAATATTCCGTTTCCGATGCAGTTGCAACCTATTATCTTTATTATAAGTATGTGCATCCTTTCATTTTTTCATTATGTACCATCATTCCTTTGAATCCTGATGAAGTTTTAAGGAAAGGTACTGGGACATTGTGTGAAATGTTATTAATGGTGAAGGCTTTTGAAGGGAATATCTTATTACCAAATAAACATAAAGAACCAATAGAACGTTTTTATGATGGACATTTATTGGAATCGGAAACTTATGTTGGTGGACATGTTGAGTCTTTGGAAGCTGGTGTTTTCCGTAGTGACATTCCGAATGAATTTAAAATGGATCCTACAGCAATTGATGAACTTATTGATAATCTTCATAAATCAATGAAATTTTGTATTGAAGTTGAAAATGGTAAAAAAATAGAAGATATTGAAAACTATGATGAAATTTATAAAGAAATCGAAGGAAAACTTTTGGACCTTAAGGCTAATCCAAATAGATCTGAAAATCCTCTTATTTATCATGTGGATGTTGCCTCCATGTATCCTAATATCATGACTTCCAATCGTCTTCAACCAGATTCAATGAAATCAGAAGAAGATTGTGCAGCTTGTGATTTCAATCGTCCTGGGAAAACTTGTGATAGAAGACTTCCATGGTCTTGGAGAGGTGAATTCTTACCATCTGAAATGAATGAATATGGGATGATCAAGAGAACTCTACAAAATGAAACATTTCCAAATTCAAAACCATGGTTGGAACCAAGATCATTCGACGAATTATCTTATACTGAACAAGCTGGCCTAATCAAAAAAAGATTAACAGATTATACAAAAAAAGTGTATCATAGAACAAAGAAAACAGAAGTTGTTACTCGTGAAGCTATCATTTGTCAACGAGAAAATCCTTTTTATGTGGATACGGTAAGATCGTTTAGAGATCGTCGTTATGAATTTAAAGGTCTTGCAAAAGAATGGAAAGGTAAAGTTGGTAAAGTTAATGATACTATAGGCAAAGAAGCTGCAAAGAAAATGGTTGTCCTTTATGATTCATTACAACTTGCTCATAAAGTTATTTTAAATTCCTTCTATGGTTATGTCATGAGAAAAGGTTCCAGATGGTACTCTATGGAGATGGCAGGTGTTACTTGTCTTACTGGGGCTCATATTATCCAAATGGCCAGAAGATTGGTTGAAAGAATCGGAAGGCCCTTGGAATTAGATACTGATGGGATTTGGTGTATCTTACCAGCATCTTTCCCTGAAAACTTCAATTTGAAATTGAAAAATGGTAAAACAGTATTCTTGGAATATCCATGTTCCATGTTGAATCATTTGGTTCATGAGGAATTTACAAATGATCAATATCAAACATTGGATGATCCAGCCACTTTCAAATATACCACTCGTTCGGAAAATTCCATTTTCTTCGAAGTGGATGGTCCTTACAAGGCAATGGTGTTGCCAACTTCCAAAGAGGAAGGTAAGAATTTGAAAAAAAGATATGCTGTTTTCAATCATGATGGTTCACTTGCCGAATTGAAAGGGTTTGAATTGAAAAGAAGAGGTGAGCTTAATTTGATCAAATCGTTTCAGTCTGATATTTTCAAATTGTTCTTGGAGGGTGATACTCTTGAAGGGTGTTATCAAGCAGTTGCATCTGTTGCCAATAACTGGTTGGATGTACTTGAAACCAAAGGTGGGTCATTAGGAGATGTGGATTTGTTGGACCTTATTTGTGAAAATAGAAGTATGTCCAAAAGTTTGGCTGAATATGGGACTCAAAAATCAACCAATATAACCACTGCCAAAAGGTTAGGGGAATTCTTAGGTCAAGAAATGGTTAGAGATGCTGGTTTGGCTACAAAATATATCATCAGTGCCAAACCTCATGGAGCTCCAGTAACGGAAAGAGCGATTCCAGTATCAATCTTTTCTTCAGATAAAAAAGAATACTTCTTAAAAAGATGGTTGAAAGACCCAACATTGGAAAAGTTTGGTCCTAGAGAAATTGTTGATTGGAGTTATTATTCAGAACGGTTGGCAAGTGTAGTGCAGAAAATCATTTCTATACCTGCTGCTTTACAAGATATCACCAATCCTGTCCCTAGAGTACCACATCCAGATTGGCTCCAAAAGAAGATTTTAGCAAAGGATGATAAAAGGCAACAAACTAAAATTGGAGCATTCTTTGGTGAAGGTTCAAAGAAAGAATCTCAATTAAAAGCAATCAAGGATATTGAAGACTTTGGAGAAATCGACCCAAGTATTAAGACTAAATTCGGTAAAGTGACATCTAGAAAGAGAAAGGGAATTAGAAATACAGAAGAAGAAGAAGCCAATAGTGTTATCTTAGGTGGAGCATGTCCTTCAATGACCGAAGATTATGAAGGATTTTTAATCTATCAAAAAGCAAAATGGGCAGCACAAGCAAAATTGCGTGCAAATAGGAAGAGGCTCTTTGGTGCAAATTCGGAGTCTTCTTCGAGATCAACGGTTGGTGGTATTTTCAGAAGGCAAGCTGAAAATGTTGTTGGAACAGACTGGGAGATTTTGGAATATAAAGTTTCTACAAAACCTGGTGATCTCAAAGTCTATGCCCTGGTTGGTGGGAAAGTACATACATTTACTTTCCACATTCCAAAAAAGATCTATGCATCTTTTAAGAAAAAATTGGATTTAACAAGAGTTTTGCCAGGACAAGTTGAAAGATCCAATGCTGTGCTTCCAAATGGTCATGATGGATCACATTTATATAAAATCACCATGACTGAACTGACATTCACAGAAGAATTGGCGAATTATGAAGGTATACTTCAAGATTCAAATTTACTTGGATTATATGAAACTCAAATCTCTGCCATAGAAAGGGCAATTATAGAAATGGGGAATGTGGTTAGATTTGATGATACCAGAGTTGGAGCATTGGGTAAGGGACTTAAGAACGGATTTACTACAAATGAGCTTATTACAGTTCAGAAGAAAGATGAATACTTGAAACGATTTGATATGAAAATCATGTATTTGTTACATGTAGTGACAAATGGGTATGAAATCTTCACTCTTTTTATGGATGATAAAACTCAATTATTCATATTGAAACCTTCTGCAAGTGCTCAGGAATTACCAGAGAATTTCTCCAAAATATATAAGGACATCTATGCCCTGAAGAAAGAGAAATTGGACAAGTTTTTTAGAATCATTGAGTATCCTAGTGAAATGTCCTTCGATGTGACGTATTTCAATGATAAAGCAAAGTTATTCAAGAAATTGAACCTGACAATGAGTAAGATTCATGAAAGTAGAAATAAAGTTCTATTTGCAGTCCAATCTCCAGATACAAAGTTTGTATTGAATTCGTTACCAACAACAGTTGATTTACCAACAGTGAAAATGCAAATCAATGAATTGGTATTATCAGCTATTGGTTGGCAAGGATTGATTTCTCAAAGAATCATTAAGCATTATTTCATTTTGGCCTCGTGGATAAAGAATTTGATTTCACTTGCTCAATATGGTAACGTTCCTTTATGTAACCTCCAAATTGAAAATGTTGGATACCTCATAGATATAGAATATGCTAGGAGATTATCCAATAGTAATATTGTTTTATGGTGGTCAGGTAATCCTTTGCCAGATCATGCTGGATATGAAATGGATAAATCCATTGATTTTGAAACGCTTGAGTTCCCCACAATTAATAATCCAGAAATATATGAAACGGCATGTTTAGAAGTTGAGATTGGGACTTTGACTATCAATAGTATTTTGACTAGTTCTTTGATTAATGAAGCTGAAGGAACGGATTTAGCAGAAGATACAAACGATACCAATGGAGCCACCATATCTGAAGATTCGTTTTCTTCCCCAGCATTGAACATACTTAGGTCGATGGTTAAAGATTGGTGGGATGATGCGTTGAACAATAATAATGATGCCGATTCAATGATGAATAATTTGGTTACATGGGTTCAAAGGAAGGATTCGTATTTATATGACTTTGCCTTGCATTATCATGTTCATAATTTGACTACTAAAGCATTATTACAATTGATTGGAGAGTTTAGGAGAATGAATGCTCAGGTTATATTTGCAAATCGAAATAAGATGTTGATTCAAACAACCAAGATTTCAGTTGCCAATTCGTATGCTTATGGGCAGTACATATTAAAAGCTGCTCGAAGCAAGCCATTGTTCAACTTTCTTGACTTGAAAATCGTCAAGTATTGGGATATACTTGTTTGGATGGATGAATATAATTATGGAGGTAGAAATTGTGATGAAATCACAGACAATGATGAACAAGACCTTACATTAGCTAGTAACTGGCAAATAAAAAAGTTTCTTCCACCGATTGTGGAGAACGAATTTGAAGATTTCCTTATCATCTTCTTAGATGCTTTAACTAAGCAAAAGAATGAAGCTATGACTGGAACTCAATCAGGTACTCAACGAGTAACTCAAATCACCCATATTTTGAATGGTCAAAGGAAATTGGCATCTGCTATTGATGCAGATGAAATCAATGAAGAGGATATCAAAAATGGAGTCATTGAGACGTTTAGAAAACAATTGCAGAAAACTGTTGAGAAATTATATAAATTGCAAAACAATTCAATCATCAATCCAGAATTGGCTGTTTCATATAAATTTCCAAGACGTCCGGGATCTCATTTACCATTAAAGAACCCAACCTTAGAATTGGTCAAATTCTTATGTTCGATCTTTAGTTTATCAAAGAAGAGGATTATCGAGGTGAGATTATTAAGAAAGGATTTGCTTAGTATTTTTGATATTAAAGAATTCAGTAATGAAGCGCTTTTCAAAAATCCAAGTACTTCTTTGAAGATTCCTCATGTCATTTGTGATTATTGTAATTATGTTCGAGATATTGATATTTGTCGAGATGCTGATATTTGGAATTGTCAGAAATGTACTAAAGCTTATAATAAGATCATGATTGAGGAGGAATTAATCACTCAATATTATAAGGTTTTGACCAAGTTTTATGCTCAAGATTATAAATGTGATAAATGTGGAAAGATGAAAAGTACCAATTTGAGTTTATATTGTAAATGTTCAGGTCATTTTGTTGAAACAATTAATCATGTTGATGTTGAGAAGAAGTTTGAGGTTTTTGCAAATGTTTCGCAATGGTATTCAATGGAGTTACTTCGGGAGGTGACTGAAATGAGGTTAGTTTGAAATGTATGTATAATCAGTGTAATAATAATCAGTATAATAATAATAGAATGATTTGAAGGAAATATTGGTAGAAGAAAATATTTGAAGGAAATGAAATTATTTGAAGGAAATATTGATAGAAGAAATTTTATGCTTTATTAAGCCAAGGTGATTCTGCCTCTCTCCTCTCACCTTGGAATTTTCACTAACATCGCGACTGAAAAAGCGATTCACCAAACATGCTGATCCAATCGCTAAAACAACTAGTCATATGTAGAGATACCGAAATCGAACTACTAAATGCATTTATAACCAATGAATCAGAAACCCTGGCTTCATCTTTAATAGTTCATGGATTCAAATCAATTGGGAAATCTTTCACATTAGAAAAGTACCTACAATCAAGAGAAGTGAACCACTCCATTATACGATGTGATGAATGTATCACCAAGAAAATTCTTTTACAGAGATGTTTCAGAAGTATCATAGCAGATAGTGGACATTCCTTTGATACGGAGTTGAAATATGTAACATTAGGAGAGAACATTGCATCTTTCATAAGTTTACTTGAACAGTTTGTAGCTGAAACCAATTATGTTCAACAACATGTTCTTGTATTAGATAGGTTTGATCAATGTATGGAATCCACCGCCACATTATTTGCTGCCTTTGCAAAGATCCAAGAACAATCAACCATTTCCAACTTGACTGTTGTGTTTGTAATTTCAACCGATATACCAAAGGAAGTGATCACCTTAAGTATACCTCAAATATATTTTCCAAATTATACAGAAGAACAAATTGTGAATATACTTGAATCAAGTCAATTATGTTTCTTTGGTGAAGAAGATTTGGATTCAAATCATCTAAGTTATGACTTTTGGAGACAATATATTAAAACCATTATAGACTTGTTTTACGTTTATACAGGGTCAGATATAAATTTATTGATACATATTTGTCTTCGATGTTGGGATGAATTCATAGATCCTGTATTGAATGGGAAATATAATTTAAATGAATTTATAAAGGTTTATAGGGCCAAAGCTTACATTTTTAAAAATGAAAATTTGATGAATAATTCGGCAGTTTCAGACTTTGGGGCTTCAAATGAACAAGATGAACTCTTTGGACAAACAAACGAACTTGGACAAACAAACGAACATCCAGAACAAACAAACGTTCACCTTGAACAAACAAGCTTCCCTGAACAAACCCCCTCATTGGAAAAATCTCCTGAAGATAATGTCGATTTACCAATTCATTCGAAATATATTTTAATTGCATGTTACCTTGCTTCGTTTACTTTGCAAAAAAACGATCTCCACTTCTTTTCAAAAGTTAAAGCTGTTAAATATAAGAAAAGAGAAAGGGAAGGGAATAAGAAGAAAGCTTCCATGACTAAAGATGATATTGATAATAGATTACTAACGCCTCAATTCTTCGACTTGGAAAGAATGTTGGCTATTTTAAGTGTGATATATAGAACAAATGCAAAGAGTCTAACTGCAGATGGTGGTTTATATGATGATACATTTGAAGATCGGAAGGAAGTTGAAAGATCGAAATTCACATTGAGTAGAAATATTGATATGAATAGTCAATTGGCTACGTTATATTCTCTTGGAATGATAGGCAAGTCTGCAAACTCGGATATCTTGGGTGCAAGGGTAAGATGGAGGTGTAATTTGGATTGGGAGGAGATAGAGGGGGTTTCTAAAGATGTTGGGTTCCCTTTGGTTGATTATTTGATGGACTAAGTGGACTCATTATCACATAGCTATTATTCAGAAACTAGTTGGTTTTAATTGTTTGAAGTGTTGTGATTTATTTAGTATGACGTGCCGCTATAAAACTGTATATATTCTAACGCTTTCGAATTTCGAGGTAACATTTACATACATTGTAGGCTTCTTTCAAACTCATTTCAAAGTCGTCCGTTCCATGGGTGATGTTCTAAAGTAAAGTGATGTTCCAACTTAAAGAGTGTAGTATAAAATGTAATTTGTAAAACGAAAGCCTATTCACTCTCAAACTCGACTTCATCCACATTCAAAAAAACATCCTCTCCAACCTTCCTAACTTCAACCTCTCCATTGAAATAAGTCTCCTTCCAATGATGCATTTCATAATTTGAGAAAGGTCCGTTTATATCTGGATTATTTATCCATCTGAATTCCCAGATTTTTTCACCATAGTAAACTTCTTCATCGGCTGTATTTTGGGTGTTTGCAATTGTTTCATTTTCGGTATCGAATTCTATTGCTTCAACTGACCGCTTTATTCCACGGTTATAATTATAATAATCAAGCCCAGTTTCTATTTTATATTTCCTCATTAGTTCTTCTCTTGAAAGATCATAAGTATCAATGATTTGTTTTTCATTAATAAGATCATCACATATCGAAGTAATTCTCAAGACACTCTGTTTTCGTTTATTTGAAGCGTCATCATCCTGGTGGTCCTTCTTAAGGTTCAGAACCCTCTTCAGGTTTTTCTTCACTTTTTTGGGAGCAAACCTTGCTAAAGCTTCCAATGGAGTCTCACTTGGTTCAAGTAAGGAAATTATCTCCCTTAGCAAATCTCCAATAGGTAGGACATCTTTTTCGATTTTATGCTTCTCGTCCCTCTTTAATTGAGCAAGTTTAGCTTTCTTTATATCTGATTTTTTAACATTCAACCATGATTCATCATCAATGGATTGTTCTTGTTTTTTATGTATGAAGTTTCCACCAACATCAAAATCCCCATCTTCAAGATCATCTCTTAAATTGAAAGCTTCTAGTTTGGGTTCTTTCTTTGGTTTTCTTTCTAGGTTATCTAGATTTTCTGTTTCAATGTAGTATGAGTTGATTTCCGAGTCATCAGTATCTGAAGAATCATCCTTAATATGACCATTCTCCATAGCTGAATTAATATGACCATTCTCCATAGCATTTGAATTAATATGACCATTCTCCATAGCATTTGTATATCCGTTATCCTCCTCATTACCTAGATCCCTTTCAAACTCTTCAATATCGAGTAATTCAACTTGTTGTTTCTTCTTAATCTTCACCTCTTCATCACTTGCAAACATGTCATCATCATCATCCACTTTTGATTTCTCATCACCTTCTAATTCAGATTCAGAATCAGAATCATAATTCAATCGTAGTTCTTTTCTTTGCTTATCTTTAAACCTTCCATTGTTCCCAAGTCCGTCATCGAGGTTATCTTCTTCTGATGACATTGTTTTTTGTGCGGGTGAGATGTGAAACATCAACTGGTAGCATCGAGTTTAATATTCACATCGTGTTTAGTATTCACATTTTACAGTAGACATTGACTAAATTTTAGTTTGATCTCATTGAAAGAACTTCAACCAAAACATCCACTTAATCCAAAGGAACTTTATCTTCACCAGATCAAGCTACCTATGACTTACGAAATAGATACAGACGATGTACTTAATCTAGAACAAGAATATTACCAAAAAGGTTTTGCTGAAGGAGAAGCAGATGGTATTAAAGAACAATTCTTAGAAGGAAAAC
This sequence comes from Kodamaea arcana, assembly GCA_030574295.1. Classification (NCBI taxonomy): domain Eukaryota; kingdom Fungi; phylum Ascomycota; class Pichiomycetes; order Serinales; family Debaryomycetaceae; genus Kodamaea; species Kodamaea arcana. The sequence continues at coordinate 1,013,521 of JAJMER010000003.1, read as the reverse complement.
AATACGGGTATCAAACTGGATTCCAGAAATATTTGATTGTAGGTTATATTCAAGGACTTCTAGAAGGTTGGAATAACCATCTTCCGAAATATGCTCATATTAATGGGTTTGAAAATCATTTGAAACAATTATCAAAGTATTTGGAGGATATACCCATGGATAATAGTGAACAAAGTGTGGAAGAATTTGAAAAAAGAGTCCATAAAGCAAGGAATAAGTTGAGGGTGATAACTACGATTGGGAAAGAAGCTTGGAAGAGTAATCTGTTGGATGAAATGTTGGGGACTGTGGGGGGAGGCATTCAGGTGAGTACTGATGAGATGGATATGTGGTGAGTACTATGAGATGGATATGGTGAGTACTTTGAGGTGGTGAGTACTTTGATGTGGATTACTGAGAAAATGGTTATATGGTGAGCTCATACTTATAAATAGAAGGGAAATGTACTGGGCAGAACTTCTGAGCATAGCAAAGTCTTTTGTCATTTTAATGGTGATCCTGTCAAACTGTCAATGTTAGCCCAAGTATTTTTGTATCTTCATTGACTACAATCATAATACTCACTCAACCCCACAAAGATATCAATCCCCACCCCAAGGTTATTTCCAGTTGTTCGATCTTTCCGGTTTCAACTCTATGAAGGTCAACTTATTCTGTAATCTCTTCCAATGGAGGGACATCCCAAAGTTGTAGCATCATATATTGCAATGGGTAAATGGTTTTCGAATGGTCTTGAGTCCAAGTATTTTCGCGTGAGGATGAGTTTGGGTGCAAAAAGATTGCAACCCAATCCTGACTCACCAATTACTTTCTAGTTTCATCACATTAGATAATTATAATCCTTTTGGATTGTAAGACGTTTTCCATTATGTATACCCAACCCAAGTCAATCCCATATTGGGTGAATTCATCTTCAAAGAGAGTCCGATCTGCCGCTGAGATCCCTACCGCCGCTGAGTTGAAATCTAAAGAAACCACTCATGGTTTTTATAAAACTGCTTTTAGGGCAAGGTCACGAAGAAACTTAGATGCCCTTGTTTCCTCAGCGTCCAAACTTAAGGTTAAATTGGGTTATGGGAACAAAAATATAATTGACTCTACCTTGGCCTTTGAGTCACAGTTTGATATTTTAAATGATTCCAGTTACACTTGTATTGAATCTACCACCGATGAAGATTTGATTCATAGACCAAGAAGTCCATATAAGTTGAATTTGAATTTAAGAAGTTCTATTGAACCCAAGGACCATTTTTCCACCAAGCCTCAACCCATACTGGAACTGAATAGTAAACCTTCGATATTCGAAAAGAACTTTTTATTTACAGATCCAAGTTCACTTACCACAGCTCCAGATCCATGTACACAAGTTACAGTTTCAACATTAATAAATAATACATCAACTCATCATACAAATTCATCAACCTTCCCAAGTTCATTAGATTCAACTTTATTTGATTCACCAATTTTGACTTTAACAGACTCTCCTATAATTTCGGATGCGTTTTCACAACCTTCGAGTGCTAGTGAGTCTGTCAAACATGAGGAGAGAAGCTCCCTTCAAAAGATCACTATGGAACCTTCTACTTCTCCTGCAAATATGGCCGTGGAATCATTCTGTGCTTCTAAGCATTCGGTGAGGAAGAAAACAACTGGACATTATTTAAAAGGACGTGAGGATGCTCATTTCGTATTTTCAAGTGGGACCATTGACTCCAAAGCATATTGCACTCCAGATCTTTTAACAATCGACTTGCGCAACAAGGTTGAAGCATATTGTGAGTCTCTGACTATCAATAAAACATTTGGTGAAGGGACTGTTGAAGGATATTTCAACGGATATTTCAGAAACAGTTACGGCAGCGGTGATGCTTCAGGTAAAATTGATTGCTTATTGGACAATGGAGTTAGTATCCACAAGATCAGAAAGATCAAAGACCGTTCCACATTATTGGAAGTAAACTATCAGGCCAATGGGCTTCATACTCTGTTTGGGCGCTTGAAATATTTGGTTGAAAGAAATGTACTTTTGAAGGGCAATCTGCCAGGGTATCAAGAAGCTTATCTTGCTGGATACCTTGATGGAGGTTATCTAGAAGGGTATATTGATGGATATATCGAGAATTCAAATTGGTTATTAGCGCAAGTATATAGTTAAACATTATAATACTATTGAGATAAAGTCGAGTGTCTATGTCAGTGGAGGATTTGTTTCATGTGAATTGTTAAATACGATTAGTTTCGTTGGTCATACTTCCAGACTATGAGTAAAGCAGCTTGAGTAAAGCGACTTGAGTTAAAATATCGACCTTGTAGGCATTTATTCGTACAGCTGATTACTGAAGATATTACCAAATTTAATATCCATTGTGGCCGCTGTGTTGCTTTAGAAAGCAAAATCAAAATCCAAACTCTTCTCCCTCAGCTCCAACTTATAACTTAATATCCCACCCAAAGGACAATCATTAACCCCTATAATCATCTGTTCACCATATCCATTTTCTATTGGAGCAAAGCTAATACCAGTACACTTGCCGATGAAATCAATAGATTGAACTCTTGGTACTTTCATTTCATTTGAGTTCTTCAAATCATCTAATTGGATGATTCCAATATGATCCAAACTTTCAGCCCAAGCGATATATTCACCGTTATAACTAAATTTACAATTCCTAACGGGACCTCCAAGGAATGGGTTACCATCAACCACCCTCGGAGGGCTTTGAGAGTCCGTACTACTGCTTATGGACTTGCCACTTGAAGTTTTCGTACCTAATATGTTACCTTGGTTTTTAATAATACCACTTGAAGCCTCTGAGATCTTCGAACCCAATGAACCACTCCATGTGTGAGTCAGTTGATTTGGTTTTCTACGATCCCATAATTTCACCAAACCATCTTGGTTTCCGGTTACTAACAGATTCTCATCTTTTGGAGACCAATCACAACTGAAACCATAATCGGTATGACCTTCAAATTTCAAGCTCAGTGAAGTATTCAAATTTTGCATTCTTGAGTCAATTATATATGAATACGTACTATCACCGGTGATAAATATTTCATTTGGGGCTTTTGAATTGATTGCTGTACAATTGACGGCAAAATCCGAATTCATTAATTTGTTTGATTCAGGTCGAAGTATATCTACCAATCTTAAGGATTTATCATTCAGTGATATGATCAATTGATTTGAATGTTCGTTGATGGTAATATGATTTGTTATTCCATCTGTATTGGAAGTCAAATGATATTCTTGTGGTGTTGATATGTTATTGTTTGCTTGTGATCGTATACTTGAATATTCTTGTACAACCGTCTCCCTCTCACTCGATACATCCACTAGTATATAACCCCCCTCAAAAGTCCCGCAAGCAAGATAGTTGTTGGTACAAGACATTGTTGAAATCCTATTATTTGAATTCTTCAACAAAGTTCTTGAATCAACAAGACAATCCAATTTCATTGATTCCCTGGAATCATTTCTTAGCCTATTGACCTTGAAATAAGTATATACTTGTTCCAACTCATTTTCCAACCCTTGATTGACCGTTTGAAGATTAAAGTCATGATAATAAGACAGTGGGTAATAGATCCCATTAGATATGTTTTCCCCACAACAAACCAAATTTCGTAGTTGGAAATGGGTGATATGTAATTTCAACTTACTAAAAAATCGGTGGAATCTGAAAAAGTCTGTGTTTAAGCCAGTTGATCGAATACTTAGTTCATCAAATGCTTTGATTCTAGACTCGGGGATATTGTAGAACCAATTATGTTGACCTACTCTAAGTCTATCTATATAAAACTTGGTACTTAAACCAATGGGCCATTTGATACCTTGGATATCGCACCATTTATCCGAATCTGTTATCAGTAATGGTAGATTATCTTCTCTATATTTAAGTGAATTCAAGATAGATAAGATATCTGATTTGGTCAATAATGAATTTGGATCATATAATAAATTATATAGGAAAGTTAATGATTCACTCAGATTAAGTTCATATTCATGATGGGATATTCTTGAAACAGGTGACTCGGATGTCTCATGATTCAATGTAGACTCGATATTTCTTGATGTTTCAGATGTTTCAAGATCCGTAGTGTAAAATCGAGTTTCGGATAGTTCTGTCATTTGCAGGGATTCCCTACTTAGTTGTGTGGCCATGAGGGTGTAGATGATTTGAATAGTGTGTAAATTTGGTGCTTTTTTTTGGCCTCAGGTACGCCCGAGGAAGATCAAGTTGGGGATAAGATGGGTCTACAATGGTAGTTATAAGTGACACTTGTTTGGTTTTGGGAATCTACTTTGAATTCTTTTACTCTACAGGGGGTATTTTAAATATACTTTAAGTGTTGTCTCTCCATTGAACCCTTAATATAAACATGTTGTGTTCAACTAGTTAAGCAGCTCAAATACAAGTAAACTGCTCAAGTAAACTGCTCAAGTAAACGGCTCAAGTGAACGGTTCAAGTAAACTTGTAAGTATTTGGTTAAATGGTGGTTCAAGTAGACATAACTTGGCTACGTTAAGTGGATCAATAGTGTTGATTTTGTGGCGAGGAGTAGCAAGTGGTGTAACTTGAAACTTATTAGATTCAACTACAAAACAGTAAAGTGTTGAGAGATATTAAACCTTATGCTAACTCAACTGAATTTAAGTAAAATGATTAATTTAAAATTATTGATTGCAAAATGGACTGTCAAAATATAATATCAACATAGGAGGGTTTTAAAAGAGTAAAATCATGGGATTATTCATCATGGGATAATTCACTCGTAGATTTTAACATAAGCTATCATAAGATAATTCACTGATGGACATTAAATCTCCTTGAACCGACTTGTTATGAATTCTACTGTGACATAAGAAAATTGACAAAATCTCGAAATTTGAAAATCCCTGAAAACTCTACATACATAATAAAATTTAATTCACCGCTCATCTGCACAAGTTTAAAACCCTACAAACCTCTATTCAACTTCCAATGACCTCCTTATCCAAACTGCACATTGTGGTTGTTGCAATAGCTGCGAAAAGTTTATGCGCGATGGTACATGCAGGTTGTCACATAAACAGGTAGGACATAAAGCTATAAGCACCAAGGTATGATTATTGAATATGAATCGGTGTAGTTGGTTTTGTTGGTGGTAGATTTAATGTTATATTTGAATGAATGGAATTTATTGAATATGGAATTTATTGAATATGGAGTTTATTGAATATTAAGTGGTTTAGTTGAGGTGTGAGGGAGTCTATGAGTATTTAAGTCTTAATTATAATAAAGATTGTACATAGTATTGTATAAGGATATAGTCTTTATTCATAGATTGTCAATACAATTTTCATTCTTAAAATGTAACTCTATTACAGTTTTCATTCTGAGAATGACTTCAATATTATTCTAATACAATTATAAAACTCATACTTTAATGATTTAACAGATTCTATAACCTTCAATTACCATGGTAACGTATTAATTCTCAACATACACACGATGTATATTCGATTACATCTTCAGATTACCCCATATTAATCGTCTTATTACAATAAATTGACGAAATTTAACAATATCAATACAATTCAAACTTTATTTCATCATTTTATACAATCTAAACAATTCAATCCTTTCATCCTTTGTTTACTTGTTCACTTGTTCTATATAACCTCCTGGGCCTTGCTCATATTAACCTCCGCTGTTTGCGTGAATTGTGCGAATTGTGGATTCTCATTCCGACTCGGATTATAAATACAGTCAAGAGGCACAAGATTTTAAATTACCAAATATTGAGTAGAATAGTATTAATAATAAATTAAACAAGTGTTACAATAATACCAACTACAAGTACTGATAATACCAACTACAAGTACTAATAACACAAATATTACTGATAATATCAATTCAAGTACACTTATAATACCCACAATGTCCTCCCATAAATATCAATTCGATGTGGCCATGTCATGTTCAGGTTGTTCAGGTGCCGTCAATAGAGTTTTAACTAAATTAGATGGGGTATCTGATATTGATATTTCTTTGGAAACTCAATTGGTCAATGTTACAACAAATGAAGAGGTTGATTATGATACCGTTTATAATGCCATCGCAAAGACTGGAAAGAAGATTAATAGTGGGAAGACTATTCAATAGAGTGGGGAGTAGTAGCTGAGCTTTGACATTATACTGAAAGTTGTAGGACTATAGTGTAAAGTGTTGGAATAACATGTCATTGCTGATACCAATTGGCTCGAACCATGGAATACACCCCATGTTGTAAAGAAATAAATATAATCTAAATAAGATGTAGTAAAGAATAGAGAGCATATGACTTCGTGTAGAAAGTTGTTTATTGAGATTAGCCTCTTGAGGTCTTGATAACAGAAGTGTTATCAAAATACAACAGAAGTGTTATCAAAATACAACAGAAGTGTTATCATAACGCATAACAAAAGTGATACAGATAATTCAAATATACAAAAGTATTATCAAAATGCTAATTGAGTCTGGTGTTAAAACAACTCCCACCTCATGAAACTTACCCCCCGGCTTACAGTCTAAACTCAACAATCTCCCCGATATAACCATCTCTCAAATCACTTTGCTCAAACACATTCTTCAACATCTTACACAACTCTGCCGTTTCAACGTCTCTAAACTCACCCTCATAAAACCTATCCATTATAGCACTTAAATGGTTACTTATCAAAAACTTTATATTATCCAATTTATCGAAAGATTTGATGGCTGAACGAGGTTCCGATATTTGTTCCAAAAACGGAGCGGTTACATTATTTAAGTAATCAATGATATGGGCGAATTTAACAGATTGTAATTCCGTTATATCATCCAATCTCACAATGGCTTTAATTAACGTATAATTCAAACATTCCACCAAATTGATAACCAATTCTCTGAATTTACTGGAATTCGTTTCTCGTAGTTGGAAGATCCCATTAAACAATTGATAGAGTGAACCCATCAAATTCAAACTTTCATCATCCAATTCATAATATTCAGCATCTTCTCCTTCTTGATCATTTTTCAATAATTTGGTAATAACGTCCTTAATGAGTTTATAATGCTCAATAACACTTTGATTATATTCTCTTAATGCTATTAATTTGAAATCATCAATATTAAGAGCAATTGATAAATAATTCAAATCATTGTACAAAAGAAATGAATCCAGAATACGAGGATACTTTCCAATTGCTAAAGCGAAGATCGTTGTGACTAGTATTGAAGAATCTGAAAATTGACTTTGATGATCCGTAATGATTGGTATTAATTTTTTAGGTAAGACTGATATTTTAGTACCGAATGATCCACGTACATCTCCTTGAAATCTTGATACATCTCCTTGTGAGTGTTGAATTTTCAGCTTCTTTGGTGATGGTTGTCCCTTTTTTGGTTCATCTTCATCCCATGCATCATCCCAAGCATCATCCCAATTATCTTCTTCTTCAACTTCTTGCACAATCTCCTTTTCAATGACTTTCTCCTCCAAATCCACATCTTCAAGAATGTCCATTTTGGTATTTTCAAATTCAACCTTGATACGATGGATGTATGAATCTATTATTGAAACTTCATATATCTTTGATAAATCAGATTCAATGTCTTGATGTATATTTTCAATAGGAATGATTCCAGATAAACCTTTTAAATGGCCTATTTCAATTGGGTTTCTGATTATCGTTGAAATATTCTGTTGAACATATTCAGCAACTATTTTCGAAATGTCTTCAAAAAAGTTATTGATTTCAGAGTTGTTGATTTTGATGATGAATTCAATGAGATTTTGATAAGTTTTAAACAAGTCTGCTATTTCTTGAGTATCACTTTTCAACTCTACAACCTCATCATAATCCTCCCCAAACAATTCTAATCTCTTTCCATTTTTAATCTCCTCAATTAAAACTTCAAACCTCGCTTTTAAAACTTTATACCCATCAAGAAAGATATTATTCTTTTGTAACAAACTATTGAAATCTTGTAAGATAAACACGTTATTAATCTTGTATTCATTTGGAATGAGTAATAACAAATATTCATTCAATTGAAGAGTCAATTGATCATATAATTTATTCAATTCATGAGATAAATCAGTATATCCAACCACCAATTCTTTTGTTGATGCAAACAATACAAATAATTGTTGGAAATCAAGTAAATCATTCTCGCCTTTCTTCTTTTCAACAAGTTCTTTGACCTTCTTCACTTTTTGTTGAGAATGTTCATATGACCTTAATTCATTAATTTCTTTGTTATACTTCTCATATTGTTCATTTAATTCACCAAGGGAAATTGATTTCGAATGCTCTCTAGTAGGTTTGGTTGGTAAATCAGAAGCAGTGATTTCTTTAGGTAATATCTTTATATTATTTAATTCAGTTTGATACTTAGATAGTAATGATGATATGGACATGACGGGTTGAAACACTATACTGATGAATCTTTGACAGGTGATCTGTGGCACTAGATATGTGATAAAGTATATGTGGTCTGTAAGCACTTTGCAATAAGCTATGTATGACTCTTAGAGCTTGATGTCTCCTTTACTCAGTGATTCAGTACTGGTGGATTTTCGCGAAGTTGCATCCAAGTTCGTGACAGCAAGGGCAGTATTTAAACTTTTATAGAATGATAACGTAATAGTAATAATTACAATGTAGATATTGAGGGAAGAAAAGGTTGAGTTAATCATATTGTGAATATTTCTGAGACCTTGCAGAGTCAAGGAACTTTTCCATATTAACAGAGTCTATGAAAGTCCATATTAACAAAGTCTATGAAAGTTGATTCCACTGATCAATTGAACTCGATTTTAAGTTATGGACTAATTTCTTACTCGAACTTACCCAAATGCCTTATCTTTTTATATGGACTTAAAAGGTTCTATAATAAAGCTGCGATAAAGCTCAAGTCTGCGATAAAGTTCAAGTCTGCGATAATGTTCAAGACTGCGATAAAACTCAAGTCTGCGATGAACTCAAATTGCCTATCAAACTCAAATCTACCGTCGATAACTCCTTCGTGCTACGATCTACATTCAATTTAATAAATAGTTTATTTCCCTTAAGCAAGCCTTATTTGGATGCTTTTCCAACTGTGATGCATATCTTAAAGATGAAAATCACTGTTTAAAGTTGATACATTAAAGCAAGATTAACAATGAAGTATTGTTAAGACCGTATACATAAGTTGCTAGCCTTCATAAATCTGTAACCGCTTCCAGCCTTCATAAACCTGTAACCTCATAAACCTGTAACCTCATAAACCTGCAACCTCATAAACCTGTAACCTCATAAACCTGTAATCTTGAACCACCTTTAGCCTTCATAAACCTTTAGCCTTCTCATCCAATTAGACTTGTTATCACTGTCAACGGCACGTTGGCTTGTTTATATCTTACTAAGATGTCTTACCAATTCAAGTTTTGTTTACTACTCTGAACAAACCTCCAACTGTCAGCTTCTGCTACTGACCCTGCCAACTTCTGCTAGTCTGCCAACTTCTGCTAGTCTGCCAACTTCTGCTACTGACCATCTGACATCTGCTGATCGACCCGTGTAATAAGGCCTCGGTGCCTATATCAAATCCCCAGATATATCATCATCAATATACTCATCATCCTTATTCATCCTATAAATCGTCATCAACATACTACAAACATTCAAAGTACTTGTAAACCAACTTGGTACAACAAATCTCCCCAATTCAATCACGTTAAAAGCCATGTCTAAGAAATTCCCAATCAATTCCAAATAAAGCATCAATTTATCGAATTTCAAATCCTTCAATACTTTTTCATATTTCCTTGTGATATCATTATTAAGAGACGATTCCTTGGTTGTTTGCGATACATTTAAAATGGCCAATTCCAATTGGACTTTCTTCTCCTTCCTTCTAACATTCAATAATTGAGTCAAGGTTTTCTTAATTAAGAATATTAATATAACTACCCAGATCTTATTGGTATTCTTCAACAATTTTAATAATGGTTGAGGAAACATGGGCATACTAGATAACAAATGTAAATTATCCAATAGATTGGCAAGTGTTTCTAGGATATCTACAACCACACTTTCGATTCTTGAGATTGAAAACTTCTTATAAGGAGAAAACACCACTTTCGAAGGTTTGGTTCTTACTGGATCTTCCTTCTTGACACTGAATTTATTGAATAAAGGTGAATATTTTGGTTTTGGTTCAGGAACTTTATTATAATTGAACTTTCCCTTATACTCTTCTTTACCTTGTCCGTTGTAATGAAATCTTGGTTTATCAAATGTTTGCCTCCTCTCTTGTAAATATTCTTCAAGTTGACTTAATTTATCTTGAGTGATAGCTTTATTACCCTTCTGCTTGTCCTTCTTTGCTAAGGTGATTAGATTTTGAATGATTTCTTGTTGAGTCCTCTTTGGTTGAATCTCTGCTTGAATCTCGGGTTCTATTAAGGTGACCATTGTAGATGAATTTGAAGATCCGAGGAGAATTAAATGCGGAGAGGAAAAGAGGCAATGGTGAGCGCCTCCCTAGGTGTTCAGTGAGATTTATATTTGAATTGCAAGTACTAACTCTTCTAGATTATATATAGACTCTCCAGAGTTATAGACTTCTAGAGCAAGAATAGCTAAAACTTTTTAATGTATTTAATTATACTAACTGTCTTATGATAATCATAATGGCTGCGAATTCACCGGACAGACCGGTAGAGTTGAGCAGCAATATGTTTAATCTTGATTAGTCTCATGTAAGTGGAATGTGTTCTAGAAATAGAGTCTTTATAATGGAAGAAGTATACTTTTAATGGAATGTATTCGAGCAGTATATACTTATAATACAATAAAACAACCGAGAGTACATCAGATATAAAACGTTACATACATTTTATCTTATCAACTTCTTCATCAAATGTTCTTATACTATTAAACCCCATACTAACTCACCGGATGATTGCAAAGGAATAAGATCAAGGGTTTTGAAAATTTATTCTGTCTACATTTATCAGCTAATTCTACTTGACCTATTATCCTTCTTCTTCTTTATCCTTGGGAAGTACATTCTGTAACTCACCATTAGTCTTCTAGTCTGTGTTTGCCTATGACTCAGGACACCAAACTGCGACAGTATCGCCACCATTTCATTTTGATTATCACTTCAAACCTCACGACACCTTTTTACAAGTCCCACCAACTCTTCCCTAAACATCTCATCATCAAGATACTTGGAATTAAACGCCTCCAAATCAACCTCCCTATTTATCTTCAAGATTTTAAATCGATCATTATAAATTACAATCAATTTATCATCCTCAAACAGAATAATCAATTTAAACTTATCCTTACTCAATTGCTTTAATTCCAAATTTATCATATCTGAGAATTTGATCAATATCTCATTGATTTCCTTGTACCATCTACAATGTTTCTGGAAGTCTGTTGATATCAAGTTGTTATTGATATTCTTCGGGATATCCTTTTCAGATTTCAATTTCGTAAGCAGTTCCTGAGAATTTTGAATTTGAAGGTTTTGCTTCTCTACTAAAGAGGATTTCATTTGTACCGTATCGGATATCGTTTGTAGTTCAAGTGTCACCCTTTCAAGTTCATTTTGCTTAGTGGTGATCATGTGTTGAATTTCATTAGAAATGTCGGTTTGATCATTAGTTGGCTGATTAAGTGGGACTTCTTTCAAAGTCCTACCTGGTGAATGTTTAGATTGGCCTGCAACTTCTTTGGGCATGATCAGTTCTGCAGACAGTTCTGATTTGGACTGCCCTTCGAGTACTTCGGGCACTCTTTGGATTACTTCGGTCAGTATTTGCTCTTGTAAACCAGGCACTATTTGCTCTTGTACTCCAGACACTCCTTGGGTCTGTACTTCAAGAACTCTTTGTACTTCAGATACGTCAACCCCTTTGGGAGTATCTCGAGTTTGCTCAGACCCAAGTTTAGAATGTTCCAAATTATCAAATATCTCATAGTAATCCTTACTGTCTTGTAAAGCCTTTTCAATTTCATCATCCAACTTAGATAACTCTCCCATCACCACTTCACATTCTCCCAATCTACCTTTGAACTCTTTATAAAGATCGGTATTTTCTCTTGTTATCTTCTCAAACCTTTCCAATTGTTCATCAACTTCCTTCTTTAGTGCTTTGTATTCAGATTTCTTAGCTACAGCCTGGTCTTCAATCAGTTGAACGTCACTGCTTTCAATGTCAATGGATGTAAGATCACTAATCCGTCTTAGAAACTTATCTCTGGTTTCTTGTTCCAAGTATATGAACTTTAGTTTGGAAAATATTTCCCTTTGATACGCAAGTTCATCATCAATCAAACATGGATTCGAAAGGTTCACATCAGACTGTTCAAAGTCTTGTTGTGCATTTAAAATCGCATACTGAGGGTTCAGAAGGTTATTGATGGAATTCCTAAGTTCTGTTGTCATGGTCGTATGGTTGGTGGTGCTTATGTGTTTTATGATGGTTCTTATATTATGATGGATCTTATGTTATGATGGATCTTATGTTATGATGGTTCTTTAGGATGGCTGATCGGACTATTCGGGGTGTCTAAGTAGGGTACAGTAAAGATAAACAAGTTTTAGGCGCGTCTCACAACGCCAAACTGTTTGGTGATATTGACAATGAGCAAGACAAACCAAATAACAAAGCAGGTACCAAGTACAAGCCTATGGAGATTTGTGGGGTTTCTGAACAGTATTGGTACTTCATCGACCGTGCATCTATCGAAGAGTGGAATTGATAAACACACAGTAAGCTTACCTCTCCTGTTTAACTACGCTAACTATATAACACCGTCTCAGCTGTGTTTAACTACACTATGTCACTCCACGATAGGGACTTGAGCAATTTCATTCACTTATCACTCTATGAACCCTTAGTGCTGCAACTTCAGCATGCAACTTCAGCATGCAACTTCAGCATTGTTTCAAATTGCTACACATTAACTTACAATATACTCTGCCCATTCAGTGCCTGTATTGAAAATGCTCATGTTGTTCACGCACTACATATCTATTTGCATTGCATTCATGGTTTGTTGGATCTACTTTCAATACGTCATACAAAAGAATTGGAGGTGGTTGGCTTTTATAAATTTATTGCTGGAGTTTCTAAACAATTATCAAAAATCTATTTGATTTCTACCAAATAATACAATGGAATATCAGGTGTACTTTAATACAAGGGAAACTACTGCTTTTAAACTCAAGAACACTCTCAACAGGAGCGTACCAACAGGAGCGTACCAACAGGAGCGCAGCGAATGTTGGAAGATAATACGATCACCAACAGTCGCTGCGCTCCTATACAATCACCAACAGTCGCTGCGCTCCTATGCGATCTCCAACAGTCGCTGCGCTCCTATACAATCACCAACAGTCGCTGCGCTCCTATACGACCACCAACAGTCGCTGCGCTCCTGTTGTTGCGCTCCTGTTGTTGACTCATCTTGGTTGAATCAAACAACTCAACTTCCAAGCCCTATCATCCTCAGTCTTATTCAACTGATTCACCTTCCACAATTCCAACAAAATCAACTCTTGTAACGCTGGCACTGGAATGATATTGAATTCCCCTAGATTCTCCTTCTTGGACAGAAACAAAATACTAGTCCTCTTCTCCTTCATCCCCATCGGCGTATTCGAAACATACGGAGTTTGTAAACTTTCAATATCAGCAACAATCCTTGTGATCTTCAAGTATTTATCGATATTGATCAATTTCTGAGTGTCACCTTTTCTATGCTTTGGATTTCCTTCATTTATGAAGGTTAAATCTTGCAAGAACAACGAAAAGTATGGAACAAGAGGAATATTGAACTCATTGGAGATCAAAAAGTTTCTTAATTTCAATCTGTAGGTTGAATAATTCTTTTCAGGATGAATGATACCAGATAAATAATCATACAATTCCTTATATTTTTCCGATAACTCTTCCCATAATTTCGTTAATCTAGTGATAAGATGGGATTGTAAGGATGTCATAATCGCAGCCAACGAGTTGAAATTCCTAAGATATAAACAAGAAATCGAAACCTTCAACCAAGTCTTGATAATATTGATTCTTAATTTGATGGTGATTCCTGGTTGTAAGATAGATTCCAATACATAGCCAGATAAACAATTGGTAAACAAAAGTGATTGTCTAACATTCACTGCCAACTTCAAGCTTGCTCTTTTTGCTGAATAATTTTCATTCAAGAGTTCATCAATCTTAATGGAACAAAAGATTTGAGATTCAGAAATCGTCAATTGTTTTGCAATCTCTAAACCATTGAAATCAAGCAAATTGGGCCTATAGTTCGATAAGACCCAGCTTTGTTCACAAATATCATACCAATTAGGTAAAACATCCCCTAATTCTAACGGAAGGTACGACTTGCTACTGACGAATTTTTGTGCACACCAGCTGGTACCAAGAATTGCTCTGTAAGTCAAATTGATTTTTTCAATAGTTAAGATTTGATTCTTACTCAATAAAGTGGAACTAGATGAAGTTTGGTTACCAACACCTAATGGCATGGGCAATGACATGGATTTCAAGGATGATGATGTTGAAGTGTTGGTGTTAATCTTGGATAATTCATACCCATCAACCATGGAATATCTTGAGGAGAGATTATCGTGCAACAGAATGGAGTTTTTCCGATTGGTTCTAGTCATAGTGATGCTTCGATTTACCAATTGTTTGATATTACGAGATGGGGAATTCCAAAGCTCCGGCTTGATGAGTTTATATTTCAGTTCGCCTGGTTCTAACTCATCTTCACCTTCTGTTACATCATGCACCCTTACCTCAATCAATGGCCTGGTAGATAACTTTGCAGCAACTTCTATCAATTTCATGGATTCCATTGGCAAATGCATCGAAACCCCTTCATTAAAGAAATTAAGCATCGTGCTCAATAAACTATAATCAGAATTATGGTTCCAATAACTTTCCATCCATAATTGGAACATCTTCACAATCAATCGCCTGCGGCTTTTCATTTCATTATCATTACTGCTCCGCACATCAAATCTGTTTATTAATTCTTCAACCAAGTCAATCCCGGCTGAAAAGGTCCTGAAACAAATAAAGAATGTCGAAACAAAAAAATATTCTGGTGGAGTCGATTCATTGGTGAGTGTATACACCAATCCTTTGAAAGAAGCCCCCAACAAATTGCCCTTGGAATCAACAAGTAAATCATTATCAAGTAGATGTTGCTTATTAGCAAGTTCCCCATCCTCCAGGTATGGCTCAAACTCATTCTTGTTGAAATATGGACTCCCATCCCCAATCAACACTTCATGTAACATAGAAACACCTCCCGGAGTGATTCCCAATTCCCCGGTTTTCCCAGATCTCAAGATTGAATATCTGTTTGACTTTTTTGTCGGTTTGGCCATATTCTTTAAATCACGATGCTTCACATCTTGGGTTCTTGCAATACCAATAGAACATTTTCTGATGAATTCCAATGGATCGATTCTCATTTTGGAATAATCAGGATATGCTCTTTCAGTATTAAGCTTGAAATCACCAGTAACTTCAAGTAACTTCTTAATTGAGATGATGGTGATGTTGATCGAACGTATCATTTTCGATGCAATCTGTATCAAATCCCCTCCTTCTTGGGTATAGTAGTAGTCTTCTGACTCTACATTAGAAGAATCAGTGATTCTCGAATCACCTCTGGCTGCAGCCTCAATACCACTCCTTCTATCCTCGTCTGTCTCGTTCATCGTCTTTACAACCAAATTCTTTACCCCAGATACAAGATCACTTACAAGTGAAAGTAACGTATCCAAAGATTGATCCAAATCACTTGGTTTTTCCAGAGAGAAATCAGACCCTGTTTTGGAAATGAAGAGTAATTCTCTTAATAGCAATATTATCTGATGAGTCAAAGACTCTAATAAATCACATCCAATGGGGTTATGTTCAATCAAATCCAATCGACCAATTATAAGGGCCAAATAACAATAGAGCAACCCATTAATTTCGGTTATTCTAAGTTTAGCCAATGGAGGGGTTCTCAATAAAGGATAATTATTCATATCATTCTGGAGTTTCTTTTCATTTTCTCGTTTGATGATCTGCTTACTTTCAATAGACCATATTTGTAAAAAGGTAACAGCCTTTCGAGTAACTTGATAAATCATCAAAGTTAAAATTTCAATCTTATTGAAGTTGGAAGTACCTTTGAATTCATTGGCTTTGATCATAAGGTTATACCAATCAGCCAATAATGATTTTCTTGTTTTACGAACAATTGGTCTCTTGGTTACAATTTCATTGGACCTCGAAAGACAATCTGTATATTGAAGCAACAATCTTACTCCATCTCGAATTGAATTGATGACTCGTATTGAAAAAGTAAACCTGGCTTTTCGATTCTTATGACTTAAAGGATTCATCAAGAATTTCCCACAAGCATGGAACAAAGGCTTCAAGTATTGACTATTTTGGATTTTTCCATCTTCTTCATCTTCATCGATATCATCAAAGTCCACTTCTTCGCTAACAGCCATGGTGAAGTAATTCATTGGAATCCACCCACGCTCGAGCGAATCAATCACAGTAACTTCACCCCAGCCAGATTCATCGATAGTATGAACAAAGGCGAGATCATCTTTTTCAAATGAAAGGCAGATGGATGCATCTGAAGCGCTTTGTAAGGTTGTTGAATCAAATGGGTGAAGAGCTCGAATAAATAGAGACGATAAGTCATCATCTTCATCTGAAGATGAGGACGAAGTGGAGGAGCGATCAACAGTATCATTTTCAGCATTTCTTTCATACCTTTCAATTTCCTTTCTATCGATGTGTTCTTCTGTTCTAAATCTTTGCTCTCTCTCCAACCTTTCTGCTTCGATTCTATTCAACTTTTCCTTCTTCTCGCGCTCCAATCTTTCATGGAATGTCTCATTCTTGGGATCTAGTGCTGAATCAGTATAAGAAATATTCAACCCATTAGGATATTTATCAGCTAGGGTTATTGTATGAGAAGAATCATCCTCTGTAAAAGTATGATTTGGAGAGTCGTCATCGGTGTTCTTATTGTTGGCATTATCATATCGACCATTCTGACCATTCTCATAATCTCTCCTTTGCTCTAAATCTTTTCTTGCAGGGATTTCAAATTCACCACTGGATCGATTGCTTATAGTTGAAATATCCGAGATTTCTCCATCATCATTTCCTTGATTAATTCCTTCATTATGCCTTGGTTGATTTGATTGATTTCCCTGATATTGACTCAGTTCATCATATGCCGAAACATCTTCTTCAAGGTCATGAATTTTCTTATAATATAAACTAGTTCTATTATTACTCTTGGATAACCTCTTCTTATTTGAAGAAGTATAATAATGGCCATCATTATTCACCTTTTCCACATTTTGTTGAAATGCAGACATGAATTGATAAGAATCCCCAGAGGTTCTTGTTTGTTGTAAAGTCATTGATAATCTTTGAAATTTCTTACTTAATTCTTGTTGAGGTAATTTAGGAGAGGTTGGTCTTGCAATATAATAAGGTTCTGGATCAGGTAGTAAATGACCCACCTTATTTTGAAACACCAGGCCATCTCCAATGGTTGGAGTTGTATCATCAAGTTGATTAGTATAATTATTTAATTTGGGAGTGGCATCATTATCAACACTATCAATTGAAGGTTGTCTGAATAAAGAATTATTGATGGAAGTAAAACTCATGTTTGAAGATTTCCTCAGTAAGTTATTCGTTCCTGGTTGTTGAAGGATTGAATTGGAGGACAGTTTCCTAGATAAACTATGGGAGACATTTGAATTAAGGGAATTCGATGAAGAACGTTTTGTTATTCTTTTCGAACCATCTTCTTGAATGTTTTCTAAGTCTGTGGGATTATATATTGGATCGCCTTCATAAACACTAGAGCTTGTACTGTAATGATTGTCTTGAATTGGGGGTTGATACATGGTTGTTTATGAGAATTAATGCGCGTAATTTGTCGAATATACTGAAATCTGGCAGGATGAGACGTATCAAATTCTGCAAATGTTTAGACAGATTTATTAGATAGATACCTTTAGAAGTAAGATAAGATATAAGTAAGATAAGAAATGAATGAAGAGGCGATGTGAAGAAGGAAATCGCACATTTGGCAGCAAAACATGCACTTTTGACAGATAACCACTAAGTGATACTAAGATTAATCAACTAATATTACCAACTAATATTACCAACTAATAATAAGAGGATAAATGGCTTTGATTGAAAAGTATGATGTGGTGGTTTAAGTGGCTTATGGGTATTATAGTATTATAATTTTTTGTGATATAGTATAAACAGAAGACAGATGATTTCCATTAAGGTATTATTCCATTAAGGTATCATTGAAAAGATCTTTATAAACATAAGAGTAATTAGAAGATATTCAAATTCAGTGGAGTTATTCAAATTCAGTGGAGTGAAATTGCAAAAAGACCCTGAAACCGCGTCTTTAGAGATCTTGTGTGGAGTGTGTTAACTTTAATATGAGATTTATTGAAAAGTAAAGGAATATGATATAGTCAATATGATATGACATACTTCGAAATGATTCAAACATAATGTTGTACATTAATGTGCATTATTGTACTTAGACAATACTCTACAATACATTCCAAGATTCTACATTGCAACCTAACACAGGGACAACCAAAATAAAGACTAGACATATTACTAATATTCTTTGTCATATATTTAAGATTATAGTTATTACATCGTACTTACACTTCATAACCCTACTCCAGCCTCATATAACTTCCACTCAATCAAACCCTCCACCTTGCTCGACCCTCGTACCTCCACCCTACTCAATCAAACCCCCCACCCTTCTCAAGAAAAAGCTCCGCTCAATAAAAGCCTCCACTGAAGAAAAGCCTCATCTTACTCCATCACCAACTAACTACTAACCAATAACCCACGCAGCATATTTTCATAACATTTCCCTCGTCAATGTGTCTTGCACCATAATTCAAGGATCGTGAATTATCCTAATTGGGTATTAATTGACTGTGCCTGATTCAGAGTGTGTCTGATTCAGAATGAACGGCTGGTGGTCTCACTATCGCCGATTAATGATCTGAAAGATACTGATGGAGATTGCCTTCCCACTTACTTCAAGCCAACTTCTACTCTTGTGACTTTTAAATCTTGATTGATCTCCACATTTGATATAGAGTTTGATTCATCTTGTTAGCGCCTCTGGCGCATTCATAGGAAGTGATAGGCTTCTAAGAGAGTTGTGGGGGAAGTAGTTGTGGAGGAAGTAGTTGTGGGGGAAAGTGAGTTGTAAAGTTGTGGAGAAAGAGAGTTTTATAGGAAGAAAGTTGTATGAATTCCTTCTCATATGTTGTATAGGGAATTGCACGGGTCATAGTCATTGTAACCTTCAGTACCTCTTTGTTCATAGAGTAATCCATGGTCTGTTATCAGCGCACTGATATAACAACCCATTAAAACTCCGCACAAAATCTCCCATACGTCGACATGCCCATTTTCCGTGAAAATCATCAATTGACGTCTGTCACCATCAAAGTCAATCAAATCACCGACTCTGTTCGAGATGATGTGGACGATTCTGTTGAACTTTATGTTGCAGAATTGTTAGCGTTAATTAAAGTCCAAAGTAGCATTGGTGTTCTGGAAGCTCTGCGTGCAATTCGTAAAAAGATCAAATATGGAACCACTGTATCCGAGCAAACTCGAGCCTTATACTTGCTTGAACTTCTTGTCTCCAATGCTGGTCCAAAAATCGCTCCATTGATTGCAAGTGATGATAAATTGGTAGACGTACTTAAGAGTATATTATCAGGAAGGTCCAAAACAGGTAATGGTAATGCTTACAATAAGGAAGTCATCAACAAAGTGAATTATCTTGCAGCTCATTGGAAATCGGAATTGGCAGGTTTGAAGGGATTTGAATACTTGGCCAATTTATGGAAAGCAACCCCTCGTAAATCGGCTACTTCCCTGCCAAATATCCTGTCAAATGTATTTGAAGAACAGAGTCTGCCAAGGCAAAGTCTGTTTAGGGAAGGACTGTCAAGGCACGGTCGTGATTTCTCAGGTTCAAGGCAAGCGGACTCTGATTCTGACTCTTCCACTGAACCTACCCCTAGATCTCGTAAACCACCTCGTCCCCCTTCAAGAGCAAATAAACCTTCTAGAATCGAAGCTAAAGAAGCAAAGAAAGCTTCTAAAAGTTCGAAGAAGAGGTCTTCCAAATTTGCAGACTCACAATTCAAAATTCCTCAAATCAATTATAAAATAGAAGCCCCTAAAATTAGATCGCTTATTGCAAAGTCTCATACCGATTCAACTCAATTACAGAACTTATTACTTGCATTGTCTCCTGATGAATCGCCAGAAGATAATCAAGCATGTGTAACTTGTTTCAATACCTGTAAATCAGATAGGAGGAAGACCTTAAGGTACTTACAATATGTTGGTGCGGGAGATCTGTCTAGCAAATCCAAAGAAATCCTGGCATTGGACGATGAGTTTTTGGGAAGTTTGATCATGCTGAATGAACAGTTGGTGGAGGTGTTTAAGATTTATGATAGAAAAGCAGGCTATACCGAATCAAACCCGGCTCCAATAATCGAAGAAGAATCTTCAGATGAAAGTTATTATAGTAGTGATGATGAGGATGAGGAAATTGAGGACCAATTGAATAATGTTCATTTGACACCTCATGTGGAGCAGGTGGTGGAGAAGACTCCGGTTAGATCTCCTCCACCAAGGCCTGTCAAGCCTGCTAGTTTGAGTAGATTAACAAAGGTTGATACGAATACCAGTGTTGTCAGTGATCCTTTTGGGGATTCGTAGATTCATGAATGTACGAGTTGGAGATTGATGAGTTATCTTTGAAGGGTCAAGTTGAAGGGGAGTTTGACGTAGCTACAAATACAAAGGGTCAATTTGATAGGAAGTTTGAAAAAGCATTACAAAAACCACAGGGCTAGTTTGAAAGGAGTTTGAGCAAGTATTACTGGGTTAATTTGATAAGAAGTTTGAACAAGCCTTACAAGCCTGGATAGTCAAGTTTAAGCGAAGGTTCTTCTGAGCACTCACCTGAAAAGTACAAGTTTCTCTAACTGAACGATTCTATTCAAACCCATACATCCACACTTACAATAAATATGGAAGTCACTATATGCACTGCGTGCATGTCCACCAAAGGGTTATCACTCGTGTGATAACCTATAAAAAGATATTTCGTTGTATTCCATCTTACTATCCTACATACCGTCTTAGTGACATTCAATTCTTTAATTACATAGAATGTCTAATAAAAATGTCATTTAATTAAGTTGTCGTCATGGTCTATCTGGTCTATCTATTGTTTAATTATAGCTTTGTAGAAGTAGTTTATCCACTCTCCACTCACTCCACCTTCTTGGGTTTGACCTCCTCCACTATCTCAATCTTCCTCTTCATCACACTAACAGAATAATAAACGGTCCCCAACAATACCAAAGCTGCTCCAACTGCCTCTTTAACCGACATTGGATTCTCGTACCACCAAATACTCAACATCAAACTCACTACTTTCCTCACCAACAACACAATCGTTACTGAAAGCGAAGATGTCTTACCGGCCAATTTGTTTACACCTCTAATACAAATCAATTGTGACACCACGTTTGTAAGAAGGTTTACAACTTGCTTTGGGACTCCCAAAGAGTTGATTTCACTTCCAGTTATAGCTTTGATTTCTCTATTCAAAACTGGTGAAACAAATATAAATAATGGTAATCCAAGTAAATGCGTATAGAAAAGTGATTCTTTCCATTGATTTCCATATTGTTTATAAATGGACTCATTATATATTCCCATGAATGAACCAATGAAAGAAGCTGCTGCTAAAAGACTTACTCCGATTGCAAACTTGTAATCGAATTTAGTATCTGAGGATCCTGTTCTAATCGTAATAACAAAGATCCCAATTGAAATCAATAATGAAGATGCAACCTGATGTCTTGTATATGTCTTGCCACAAAGGGAATATCCTGTAATCATCGTCACCACACTGGAACTTGACCTGAAAATGGTATATAAAGGTACACTAATGTTGAATTTGTATACCATATTATTCATTATCGATACTGAAAAGTACATCACCACCGACACCAACCACTTTGAAATTGGAACTTTATTCGGCCGGATCCAAAGTCTCTTGACAGATCCATTTTTAAAGTCTGAATTCTCTAGATAACTCATACATGTAGTCATAATGAAATGACTGAATATAATAATTAGCCCCAAAGATTGTCCAGATTTATTGGAGGTAAGGATGTTTTCCAAAATGAACACATTGGAACAACATCCTCCAAATACTTGAGCAAGAATCGGAATCCATTCAGCTATCGTGAGGTATGCTAATTCTGTTTTCATATTGATACAGATAAGTTTGAGAGTTGTGATTTTTCGCAACCTCAGGAGATTGGCAGCAGGTGAGGCAACCGGATTTTTAAATCGGCAGTTATGAAGAATCGGAAGTTCTAAGTCAGCAGTTTAAGAGAGTCAGAAGTTCATTTCTAATCAGCAGCTTACAAGAACTTCAGGTGGTTTGAATTTGCTTTATTTAGAATATCTTAATGGCATTTACAACACTTCTGACTATACAATACTTTTGATCTACATAACTCTATATTCCCTGTATGTGAGGTTCCTCAAGGATTGGTGGTTGGGAAAACAAACTTCAATCAATAATGGTCAATGGAACAAACTCCAATCAATAATGGTTACTAATGGAAGATATTGAATGTACTCCTACAATTACTCTCCCATCAATCCTAGGCTCGTAACCTGTTGCTGGCTGTGGATATTCAATGTGCTTGTAGTGGTGTAAGTATACATTCATTTGATTCGTCACTATGGATTATATGTTTCCAATCTCGTTCTACTCAAGATAAGGAAGTCTATACCTACTCTCGATGAGTTATAAATCACCAGTTAAACTCCTCTTAAAGATTTTCGCTTTCACTGGTTCATTACTCTTTTCAGGAATTGTTTGATTCATTGTCATTGTCTTGAGCCAAATGCTTGAGTTGAATGAACTTACTATTTTCAAGAACGACAATTTTAGATATTATGGTACTTATATCAATTTAATTAGAGATGTGGTACATTTTATATCAATTTAGATAGAGATGTGGTACATTTTATATCAATTTAGATAGAGATATACGGTTGTAGTTTTGGTTGGGGCAAATGGGTAGAGATCTCGCTACAGTGCAAGGGTCAGAGTGTGCTTATATGCAACACATGGATCTCGTGATTTGACAACCCGATTCATAACAATGTAAAAGTACGATTTTTGGAGTTAATAAGTTTCATGTGCTATTTCCGACAATTGAAGACTCCTCGCATGATTTTTCAAACTTTTCATAGAAATATCTGGTAAATTGAATACCTTAAGAGTTTTGTAAATGTGAAGTGAAGTCCACTTAATTTTCAAATACTTTTGATGAAATTCGAAACAATGCAAGAGGTTAATATCTACTTATCTAGTATATAGTACAGTAGAGTAGCATAAAGTACAGTAGAGTACAAACGAGTAAAAAAAAGTACAATAGAGTAGTATAGTGTAGTTTCAATTTATCAAATATCCGAAATATCTAATTGTCTACATCCATTCTTATCTCTGCTTCCCAAAGAGGGATATCATTGCTTTAGCTAATCCGTATTTGATAATAAAAATCAAGACATCTCTCACGATTTAAAAAGATACCAGTCAAGAGTAACTCATAAGTCAACTTCAAAAGATCTCGTTTCTTACCTCGCAACGTACCTTATATTGAGCTTCGACATTACAACGTCTCCGTTCTGATGTTAAAAGTTCCAAATTCTCGTCTGCGTGAAAAATCACAATCTGAGTTATACCCCAGTTATTCTATGTCTCATCTGAAGAAGGCTCGACATAAACAACATCAACCCAAGTTTCTAGAGGATGTCAAGACATCAATCAATCTTCCAGCGATTGATGCTTTTAAACTTGATACTATTTTAAATAGATCACTTTATAATGAATCTCAGCAAGTTATCAATCAACTAACCAATGTATTTACAAATTACCAAGATGACTTAAGACTGGAACTTAAGCTGAAATTGCTTATAGAGCAAAAGATTCAATATAAAAATATCCAACTAGGGAAATTGATCAATAAATTGAACAATCATATCCTGCAAAAGAAGAAGAAATGTAGGAAACTAATCGAAGATGAGACAGGAAATGTTTTGGATATCGAGGTCAGTCAATTGGTGGTGGCGACTGGAACTACAAGTGAATTGTTGAAAGATATGGTTGGTAGAGTTGGCAAGTTGACTCTGAAAGAGGAGCTTCTGTATGATAGGTTTCCATTTTTGTATAAAGTTTTGTATCCAGGGGAGGTTCGGAGGGAGTTGGAAATTGTCACAGAGTTGGAAATTGATCCAATGGTTGAGCGAGACTTAGGAACTGATTCAATGCGAAACTTAGGAAGTGACTCAATGCGAAACTTAGGAACTGATTCAATGCGAAACTTAGAAACTGATTCAATGGCAGAGGGAGTCACGGACCTCCAAAAAGAAGTAGGAATTGATCCTACTCCATTCAACCTAACTCACCCTAAACCTGATGATTCAACAAATGTCCCAGAAACACCCTCAAAATCAATGAATCCAAATAATCTTCAAGTTAGAGAATCATCATCCCCAAATACCGGCCTTAACCTCATACCAGACCTTTCATCTGAATTGAACTCCTCAGCATCAAATGAAACTTACGAATTCAATCCAATACTATCTACCCCAATTAATGGTTCAAGTCATGTTAAAACATCCATACCTTCTATTCCTGACGAAATTATGACATCGGAACAATTTGAATTGTTCATGTCGGCTAGTATTTCCAAATACAGGCAGACCCAATCTAAATATGATGATGTTGTATTTGAGAAAAAGAATGAGGAAGACAATAAAAAACCATTTTTGAATAATAGTAAAGTTAATGGGTTGGGCTTGAATAAGAATAAAATAAGATTGGGTAATAATGCTATTTTAAATGATATCACTTTGGGTAATAATTCCATGGAAGATATAAATGAAAATGCCTTGGATGCGGAAACAACCTTGGATATAAACGACATTAGTAATTTGGATATTGATGAAGAAATATCCATGGATTCCAATGAAGGTATTGGAAAGTCAAAATACAATCCCATCAACTTATTGTATTCATCATTGCTAACGAACCCCAATTATATTGATTCATCCCCAATTCATCCTCCTACACTACCCTTTCCTGGAATTATCAACGTGAAATCTTCTCCTACAACAATGCTGGATAATCAAATTTCTCATTTCAAGAAATTACGAATCAATGGTTCCCCAATTACCTCTGAATCCTATTTGAAGCATCCTCATGAGGTGTGTGCTTGTAATGATGATTTGAAAACAAATGCGAATGAAAATTCCGAGGAGAATCCTCTTAATAATGATAATATTTTAAAATCTTTCAATGATGGTCTTATATCTGCTCATGAGGCTTTAGAAGAATCTTTACTGCATACTTTGAAAATTGGTAGTGATGACGATACTTGGAATTCTTCCGGATTAAATACCGATGAAGCTAATGGATCTTCTGATACGAGTGATAGTGATTCCCCCTCTGAAAATAACAATATCAATGCTACCAATGAATATTATTCTGGGCTCAACCAAAAGTTAAAGCAAAAGAAGAAGAAGAAATTAATCTTACAAGAAAGCCGATTTCAAACCGAATTGTCTCCAACTCCAAAACATAAACCTAGTCATCATACCTTAAAACCAAAGAGATCCATATTGAAGACTCAATTGGGGAAAGCACCCAAGGCGAAGTCTTCTCTTGGAATCATAAAGTCAGATCAAGATTATAATAAGGAACGGAGTGGGATTTCGGCATTGAATAAAGCTTATGAAAATGGTAGTCTTTACAAAGTTAGTGATTTCACAGTGGGTGGGGTTATCTTGTCATCCAATCAGGAAGATGAGGGAAGTGATTATGAAGATCAGGTTCATGAATGGAGCGGAGGGGAGGTTGAGGAGGGGAAGGTTGTTGGGGTTTTGAGATCGTTGATTCTTAAGTGAGTAGTGAACTTTGGAACAACCTTCCTCGGGTGTAAGATCGTTGATTCTTAAGTACTGGTGGAGTGAACTTTGGAGCTATCTTCCGTGTGAAATTACATTGTCCCTACTAAGGCTTATTTGTTTCCTTTTGTTTGATGTGCTTGTAGTGCTTAAGCTGGCCTTAACATCACAACATTTCTAACAGAAGATAATTGCAGAGATAAAGATAAATGCGTACAATGACTTATTAATGTTAAAATAAAGAAGGAGGAAACGAACGAAGATGCAATACATATTACTGCATAAGGTGAATTCCCCTTGAGTATGGTGATGTTCCAGTCTAGCTGAAGTTAGGGCTATGAAATACGAAGAATATACGAAGAATACCAATGGTATGAATGAAAAAGAGAAAAATGTGAAAAAGAGCAAAATGTATTCGTTTGTATTATATACTACTCTATAATGAACCTAGTTCAATCCTCTCCTGGATGTGCAATCCTCTGTTGGATGTGAAATACTCTGCTGCAATCCTTTCCAACTGAGTGACCCTCTACTGAACAATCTGACGTACACTCCACTGAGCCCGTGAAGCTGAAAGTATTGTCAGACCTCAAGATCCCGGCGTGTTCCTTTTTACCGCGCCTCCACTTATTTTAAAAGGAAATATTCCTACTTTGGGTACTTTCCATGTTAGTCTTAACTAAGAGGCAAATATTCCTTATGTTGGGATTCCATTGATATACTCCCTAAACCCACTGCCAAATTCAAAATACAACTTACCACATTCAGTGGGAGTATGGATCACCGTGTCAAGTTGGCCTCAATTGTCTCCACGCACGCAGTAAGTTCCATTGCTAACCAATTCTCGCCCCCAAGAGCACATCACCTACCGCTCAGATGATCAAGTTAACCACACCCAAAAGAACCACAACCCAACCACACCAAATAAAACCAACCACATCTTGAAAGAAATCCCTGCCCTCTTACTCATCACCACCATACTATTAAATGTCCTCTTTAAAGTCACCGTCCCTTTCTCGAACCCATTTGTTATCTCGTCATTCAATTTCATTGATTTGTTTATCTCTGTCCCCATCTTAAGTCCTAGGTTCTTTAGCATTGCCACCTTGTTACCCATTGAATCCATTTCTTCATTATTTTGGGATTCTAGTGACAGCAAGAACGATTCATTATCTCTTGCTGATTGGTTTGGGGTAGCATCGTACGGCGAACTTGTTCTCAAAGGAGCTTGCGTCGTTGGGGGAGCATTTCCAAACAACAGCGTCCTAAGCTCTCTTTGATGTGCTCCATTTGTAGCGTATCTTGATGCCATGGTGTATTTAGGTGTGCGTATAAAAGACGTGTACGTTTTGAGAGCGAGGGTAGAAGGACGGGCTCAAACACACAGCGTTAAGTGGAAGTTAGAGCAACTAGTGAGTTTTAGCGACTGTTCGATCTGTAATTCGTGTGTTTTGATGTTCTCCTTCACTCAAGCTTTTGTTTGTTCCTTGGTTCCAGCATGGCTTCTACAATTTGTAGAAGCATTTATATATGATCACTCTATCTACTACTGATTACGACACTCATATACTATGATGTAAAGTAGTAATGAGACAATAGCCTATATGATAAGTGTATAATTGAGTAAGGAATATAGATTGGCTTATCAACATGTTGATAGAACATTGATATTTACTTAAGAAGATCCCCCTACAGGACTTTATCCCCGCAGCTATTAGAATGCCTCTACTTCTTACTATAAATTGTACAGCTTCAAGTCGTACTCTCCAAAGACCTAGGTAGACATAGGTCTTTTGTCTACCTAATAAGAGGAACTGTCTGTAAGTGTACTTTATCATGACATATCCTCTCGCAAGAGTTGTTAAGATAAATTTCTTCCCATATCTCCTATTATCTAATACAATAGAACCCAGAATCCTGAATGTCTCTTCACTAAAATGCCAAAGAGATAGACAAGTTCTAAAATTACAGGTTATGCACATAACCTGTACCCTACTTGTATGCACATAACCTGTATCCTATTTGCATGCACATAACCTGTAGATCCATCAAGATTATTCGCAGCTCTTCCAAAATCCTTACTAATGGAAGAACCACCAGCCTCACTTAAGAACGTCAAACACGTTATCCTTGTCCTTTCTGGTAAAGGAGGAGTTGGTAAATCATCAGTTACTACCCAAACGGTTCTAACCTTAGTAAATCAAGGTTTCAATGTAGGTGTACTTGATATAGACCTTACTGGTCCTTCCTTACCACGTATGTTTGGAGTAGAGAAGAAGCAAGTTCATCAATCATCAGCTGGTTGGGTTCCTGTTTCTGTTTATAATAATAAAGAACAAAGGGGGGGTAATGGTAATACAAGCAATTCAGTCTTAGACACAGCTGAAGGTATAAGTAAATTCAATACAACTATAAGTGAAGACAATACAAGCATAAGTAAAGACAATACCGGCATAAGTAACGAGAATGATGCAAATGTGAAACCTGCTAGAGGAAATCTCTCATTAATGTCCCTTGGATTCCTTATCGGAGATCGTAACAATTCCATTGTATGGAGAGGTCCAAAGAAAACCGCAATGATCCGCCAATTCTTGAAAGATGTTTATTGGGCAGGTACTCCAGATCAACCTTATTTGGATTACCTAATTATAGATACCCCTCCTGGAACATCAGATGAGCATATTGCTATTGCTGAGGAACTTAGATGGGCGGGGCCAATAGATGGTGCCATCATTGTCACTACTCCACAACAAGTTGCAATTGCAGACGTAAAGAAGGAAATCAACTTTTGTAAGAAAGTGAATTTCAATATCTTGGGAGTGGTTGAAAATATGAGTGGGTTCATATGTCCTCTGTGTTCCGAATGTACTAATATTTTCCTGAGTGGAGGAGGTATAGAGTTATGCAAGCAACTAGATTTGCCGTTTTTGGGCAATATTCCAATTGATCCAAGGTTTGTGGAAATGATAGAAACTCAGGGGGAGGGAAAGGAGTTGATTGACTTGTATGATGGTAGTGAGTTGAAGCCAATCTTGGAGGGGATTGTAGGGAAGGTTTTGAGTATGGGGTTACCGGAGAGAGTTTAATCAGACTATGTCAAGTCTAAAAGGATTGCAGAGATATTAGAAATGTTTAAACAGTATTCAAGAAAATGCTAGCAACACACTCTGTTAGCAACAGGTGGTGTATACGCTTGTCAGTCTGAGTGGAGAATGGACGGAATGTGTGCGATTCACAAACTACTAAAACATAAACAGGCTAATTCACAAGGAGCTGGAAGCTGTTCCCTTTGGACTTTATTTATTCACCATGCTGTGAATGTTCTGAACAAGCTATAGGGTTCATTTTGATTAATAACTAATACTATATGGCTATGAGAGTAATGTGAATTCACTTTCAGTTCAGATTCCTGAACTCATTCTTGATTGGGATTCCTGAATTCACTCTTAGTCGGATGTTTGACATATGGTTTATCCTAGGATAAAGAGTTTCAGCTTTCTAAGCTAGTTTATCCTAGGATAAAGAGTTTCAGCTTTCTAAGCTAGGGTTTGCCATTTAGAGACATCTTCTACAGTCCTAAAGTGATTACGATTTAGAAACCTCTTCTACAGTGTATCATTTAATTTAATTCTTAATATACAGACACTATAGATAAAATGTAGTCGGGATGTGTGGACAGCAAAGTCAGAAGAATTTGGTGTTAGTAAGCAGAAGTAAAATTTTAGTGTAAGTGTGAACTCAAAAGAACCCTTCTTGGTTCTCTCCGTTCACCTTTCTTTGTAAAAACTAGAATTCCACAACTCTACAGGAAATGCAATAATAGTTTTATGGGAGACTGTCTATACTCTTCTTGGAGTACTTTCAACCTACCATGCTACTTTCAGGTGAAACTCTTTGTGAAGACATCTTATCCTCTTTTTAAAAAGAATACCTACGCTCTTAGGTCAATGAAAGGTGGGTTCCTGATGACTTATGATTCTCCTGTTCACTTCAACTCCAAACTCCCAAGTCTCTTCCACTTCTCAATTCTCTTTCTCAAATCCCCTTCACTTTGTTGCATAGGATTCAACTTTTTATCCCACTTCATCTTCTCATAATCATCGCCGTATTTCTCATACAACTCCCTTAACCAATCTCCTTCTCTAACTGAAGGAAGTGCTTCTTTCTTGATTTTCGAATTCTTTTCAGCTTCTGCTTCCAATTGAGAAATAATATCTGGTAATTCTTGATCGTTAGGCAACTCAAACTCCACTATTTTCTTGGTTCCATGTATAACCTTTACCACTTCATTATCCTCATTTCTTATTATTCTTGCTTCCCCTTCTGGAATTTCAGCAGGATCTTCAGTTTGTTCAACATCTGCTGGGGTCACCTTTACTTGCCCATCTCTTTTGGCTTTAATTTGAGTGAATGTAAGAACTTCTCTTTCTTCACCACCAGCACGAGTCCCTAACTTGGCTCTTAAACCAAGTCTCCTGTAATTCTGTTGTAATGTTAAAGATTTATCCCAATTTGCTGCTATTATGGCATTCGATGCAATGTTAATATCAAGACGCTTATCCTTGACTCTTCTGGTGTTCTTCTTCACAGAAGAACGCGCCATCTTTCTCTTCCTAACAGACACCATGTTGTACTCTTTGATTTGAGATGGGCATCTCTTTTTTTCATCTATCCTATTGGTGCTACATGCAGGAAATGTATACTGACTGTATTTGGGAGAAGTAATGACAGGATGCTATGCTTGCAAGAATATAATCTGTTAAGCTTTTATGATATTATTTCTATCAAAGAAATGATAAGTTATGAATTTTAAAAAATTGGCTGCAAATTTGGCTGCAAATTATTCTTAGTAAGGACGTCCTTGAGAGTACAAGGTTGGGGACGTCCTTGAGAGTACACGGTTGGGAACGTCCTTGAGAGTACAAGGTTGGGGACAGACTCGCTAAAGTGAAAGGTTGGAGATTCATTAAAATTACAAGGTTGGAGATAAATTCCCAAGAAAATCAGTAACAGATCAAATGCTTGAATGCTGCTACTATCATTAATTTGCCCTGTTGAACCGTTTCCATTCGATTAATACCCGAATCACTCAATGAACTTTCCAAGTGTGTTCACCGGCTCTTGAGGCATTGATTCATGGCTCATATTGAATTGACTTGTACTTGATTACGAAATGCTTGAAATGCTGGGGAGGTTTTGGTGAGTCTGAGTGGTGGCATTGGCGCTAAGTTCAAATTCAAATGCGGGTGTAGGGAAGAACTTCGCGAGCACCGATGAAAGTGAACTTTGGTGGATGAAATTGATGGAAGTGAAACCTTTCCCTTGTGCCAGCCATATATTTTATTCAATTAGAAGTCTACACATGTTTGGAATTGATAATTGTTTGTATTAAAAGTTTATTAGTGGTAATTGACTAATGTAAAAGTACCAAAGAAAGGGGATACACTATGCTCCTGTAATTTTCAAACATGAACAAAGTCGCTTGATACAGCTCTTCAAGTCGATGCCATCATAGTAAAGTCTATGCTAAGTTCACCCTCAGTTAGCCTCAACAAAAGCCCTATAACTTGCAAAATCGTCACTTCCGGAAACCAACTCAACTTCAACCCCTGGTGCAACAAAGTAAACGTAACCAGTCTTCACATCCAAGGCTTCTTCTCCCTTCACGGAAATCTTCCCACTTCCCTTTGTAGCAATAATAATTGAAGGACCATCAAATCCAACGAATTTTTGAACACCACCTACTTTATCGAAGATTGTTTGTAATACGGAGAATTCAGCAATAGGTGGGTCATACAAGACGGATTTCAAAGCATCACCGGAAGACTTTGCAAATGGCAAAAGAGGCATCTTTTGCTTTTCCACCGAATCATACGAATAGGTCAACATGGCAACCAAATTCTTAACATCTTTGAACTTTGGAGTGAATCCGGCTCTAACCACATTATCTGAAGCAGCCATACATTCGATGATGTCACCACTAATGTAGGCATGAGGGTCCTTTGCTTGTAAGAACATGGCTTCACCAGACTTCAAGTAGACATGATTCAACAATAAACATCCACAGAAGAGACCAATATCGTTTGGAAATTGTTTATTCAACCTAGCAATAAGTTCAGGTAATCTTGAATCAATTGCAATGAACAATTCTGGGGAGGTTTCAGATCTCTTAACCAATGAAGCTGCTTTGGATGAAATCACTTCATCGCTTGTGTTCATCAATTTACCAAAGACTTTTTGTAATAATTTTCTATTTTCAATGTCTTCAGTAGAACCGATAATGGCATTTGGAACTATACCCAGGGAGAACTCTTCAATAAGTTCAGTACCAATGATGTCATTTAATTCTGGAATTGTTTTTAAAGTTTTTTCTAATTGATCCAAAGGTTTGAATCCACAGAACCCTTCGAAATCAGTCACAGCAATGGCCATTTCAGGTTTATGATTATCATCTGGATAGTTTTTAGGATCATCGGCATGTAATTGAGCAGCCAATTGTTTATCAGGATGAGCTTGAATAGACAAAACCTTTTCGATGGATAAGACTTTAAATAAAAATGGTAATTCTTTGGATGAACCGAACTTCTTAATGATGGAAGCACCTAAAAATTCTTCAGGATATTGACCAACCAAATCTCTTAAGGTCTTTCCATCAATATCACTGGCACTACTATTCCCAACCGCTTTGGATGGAACAGATGGATGAGTACCCATCCATAATTCAGCATATGGCTTTGCCTCATCGATTTGAGTATTCACATTGGAATTAGATGCAAACTGAGCTACAGCAGATGAAGAACCAATCTTTCCCCAATCATAGTTTTGGTACCCACAATCGATTCTAAATAACTTGGACATGATGTTTTCTCTGTTCTTTTGATGGATAAAGTTGATGTGTTTTGATAAGAAATGAAAACGTGTGAGATTTGGCGTCCAGTCGCGAATTCAAAGAAGCCTAAAGATTCACGAGGGACTGATGAAACTTCATGAAGAGATGATTAAATGCCTTGTTATACTTCATTTAAGAGATAAATGATTTTAAAAGACAAATAATCTTAAGAATGATCGTAAGGGAGAAATTATAAGAGACAAATGACCTTTTTCAAGAAGTGAAGATATAAAAGTGACAGATTACCTGGCCCAATAAACGCGTATTGGAATGTCATCTCAGCCTCTACGCCGCTTAACATTTTTATCATTTATGAAATTTGCCTTAAAGTCGTACCGCTTAACTGGGATGATTTACTTTATCCAATCCTAAGTTTCTATCATATTCTGCTAAATCTTGAATGGGACTATGTGGGTATATTCCGAAAGTACCAATTTCTCAATAACTCACCTCCTCAAGAACTCCACCTCCTCAAGAACTCCACCATTTCTACCTCTTCAAGGGTAAAATCGAAAAATATAATTCACACCCCTATTCCCACAAATTCTACCTCCATCGAATCAACTTTCCATCCATCTTAAGGTATCCTTTTCATGGTACCTTAATGGAGTGCATATAAAATAGTTAGACCTTACAATGTTAAAACGAGATCTATACTCTACTGATACAAGTCTGAAGTTTAACTGAGTTGATATTGATTTAGTATAGGCATCATATTAGAGTTACTTATACACTCCATATACATAACACCTTGGACTGTCATAGATTTGTTAATGATTGTATACAAAGAGTAAGCTGGTAGAGTAACTAGATATACAAACCTTAACTAGACGAATCATAGAGTAACTAGACTAATTACAGTCTTCACAAATACTAATTGTACTCTTATTAGTTGACCACGCAAATTCACTCATGATCGAAACATCATCTGGAAATCGTATTTCCAAATCAGCAAAACTCATCAGTCCCGAAAGAATCCTAATAAACGGACATTCTACCATCAATGATAATGTGATTTTAACTGGAGATGTTCTATTTCAGGGAGATCAAAAAACTTCAATTCAGATTGGTAAATATTGTTTCATTGAGCCAGGAGTGAATATAAAACCACCATATTTGACTGATGAACTTTATGGACCTAGTTCTATAGGTGGTTATTGTATAATTGGTCATGATTCAATAATACGACTGGCGAATATTGGTAATAGAGTTTTGATTGAACCAAATTGTTCAATTGGAAACCTAGCAATTATTTATGATTGTTGTATGATAAGAGAAGGTAGTGTCATTCCTCCAAAAATGGTTATTCCTCCGTATAGTGAGGTTAGTGGGGTTCCTGGGGTTGATTTTCAGGTTAAGGAGTTGCATAATGGGTTCAAAAGGTTGATTGAGTTGGAAGCGAAGGAGAGACAATTGTTGGGATAGCTGAGATAACCAGGGTTTGGTTATTTGAAACAAGTCAATCCAAAATTCAATCCATCGACAACAGTGTAAAGGTGTTGTGGTCAGTGCGTACAGTACTAAACAGTCCTATTAAGAAGGACATAACAAAGAGAACAATGAAGACCAGTGGAAGCTCCATTGAAGGGATCTCCAATGATATACAGATGTTACAAACGCTGGTTTATTTTACTAGTTTAATAATTGTACGGATCAACCAGAAGTACCTACTTATAAATGACAAAGCTACATTCGAATCTAAAATACTTTGCCTAGCTTGTATGAATCTTCCAACTTGTTGATTGAATGCACCTCCTTTGCGAAATGTGCAACCCTTTTTCGCGGCTGCAAAACCTGCCTTCATAACAATCGCTTTATCTAAAGAATAGAAAAATTCAATAACCTGTTAATATGAATATTTTTGTATTATAATTTATAAATTTTTAGAGAATTCTAACTAATGCTACTCCGTTTTCCACTTTCCCTATCTCTTCTTTCTTGCTCTTCCAAAGCTTCCAATCTACTCTTCCTCTTCAAAGTTGTAACCAAAGCAATTTCCAAAAAAATCACCACAAGTCATATCAATCTTAGAAATACATGACATTGACATTTCTTTGAATCTTAATTGTTTGTCCAAAAGATAGTCTTTAGCATCAAGCTTCCAAAATGAAAACTTAGCCCAATACTGGCTTCTAATGTTTTGATACGAAGTATAATGATCTCTATCAATTGGGGAAAAGGCACTTGGAGGAACACTATAATCTTCATCGTAATCTTTGTCAATAGAACCGTAATCTTCGTCAATACCGCAATCTTTGTCAATAGAAACAATGTGATTTGTTTCAATCGCTGAACTCACCAATGAATCTTCATCAGGCTTAATCAGAAAAGTTATTGGGAAATTGGTATATTTGGGCTCTTCAATGAGAGTTTGAACTTCATTGATATCATTTTGTTGATATGTTTCATCCTGAATGACTACTTGAGCTTCTTCTGAAAATTGAATGTCTTTAACATCTTCAAGAAGGAGTTTATCAAATGTTTTGCATTCATCAGATAAAGTTTGAACATCAAAATCATTGGTGTCGTAATAAGGACTGATTTTGAAAAAGTGATTACAACCAAAGTTTGCTTCAATGAATGAAGGAATATCATTTGCGTTCTTCTCATAAACTACAAGCTGCCTTGTCTTAGCATACTCAAAAGTACCAAGATCTTCAAACCTTGGTAAAGGCTCATTTTCAAAGTCTTTATCGATAGGAATATATGAATAATCATTTTCATCATATTCTGCTTCATATTCATAATTTCCAGCTTCACCTGAACTCTTAAAGAAATATTCATAATCAAAATCTTCTAAGCCTAGTAAGAGGTGATTACAACTGGTTTGAATGATGCTTGTCAGCTGTAATTCATAAAATCCCACCGCTTCCTTGTACAAGTTGGGCTGATTGAAGAATGACAAAATCTCTCTTGTGAAATAAACTCCTGGGTGTGCTACTACCCAATCGAAGTTAATAAAACTTAAATAATCAATTGGATAATCAACTATTGAACTTGAGTCTTCATTCACCAGAATATGTGCTAATTTTGGAATATTCTCTAAAACTTTAACTTCTTTTGATTCTTCTTGAGTAAATTGTTTACTTCTCTTAGACCTGGTTCTTTTCCTTCTTCTTCTTTTTGTACCTTCATTAGATACTTTCGTGTTTTCCAAAGAAGTGGTTTCTTTTAAAGCAACAATTTCAACTACCGCTACCATTTCAGAAACCTCTAAGCTGGTCTTTTTGGAAGATTTTCTACTTCTCTTTCTGACCCTTTTTGATTTCTTTCCATTTTCCATGGAGGTTGGCTTTGTTTGTTGATTTAAATCATTCTCTGATTTATTTGTGATACTTCTGTCTGACTCAATAATTAATTGATCTGTTGAATCTTCATACACTTCCATGTTTTCTGAATTATGTGTAATAACTTTACTAAATGGGTTTCTTTTTGAACTGTTTAACTGAATATTTGTTGGTTGGATCATGAGTGGTTGTGGTATTAATTTTAAGTATATCGTCTTTTATTTATACTTATCTTTGGCATATCATTTTTTTCTTCTGCTATACTTTCCTTATTATGTGCTATTCTTTCCGATAATTTGCTATGCTAAGATTTCAAATTTGATATGCTTAGATTAATCAGTAAAGTATTCACTACTACATTCAGTGGTACTTCATAAACTAGCTCTAGAGGGTTTTCTCAAGGCTGTCTACCCCAAATGATCGTCGCAATGGGTGCAAAAAAATTATTTATCTGCAGCACGAAATTTGCAGCACTTTTTTTATCACCTTACTAAATGCAAATTTCAGGTAGTTAATTTTTCAAACTTAGTTAGATGGTTTATAAGTGAGGTCCGCATCTTTGAACTGTGTTTTGTATGTGTTGACTAAAAATCAGCATATCTCAAGACTATTATTATATGCTCAAGACTATTATTATATGCTCAAGCCTATATCATGTAAATCATGAGATAGCGCATACGTACCATGCTACACCAAAAGTACAGCAAATCCAAGTACACATAAATATCAAACTACACAACTTATTAAATACATTATTTCATTAAATGGACCTACTCTATTTGGTTCCTGCTCTTCTAACGAATGACTTTCTCTCGAAAGATTAAAATTGGCTTCATCAAGAAGCTGGGCAGGTTGGTGATCATGGGCATATTCCTAAAGCTTCATCATTGAGTTTCTTCAAAGATGAGCCCACTTTTTGTATCATCACCAGTGGTTCGCTTCATCAATGAGTTTCTTCAAAGATGAGCCCACTTTTTGTATCATCACCAGTGGTTCGCTTCATCATTGAGTTTCTTCAAAGCTAATTCCACCTTTTGTATCATCAGTGGTTCTAATCCTTCTTAGGAAGCCCCAAAATCCCAACCCCCTTAGTTCCCCTCACCACCCTCTTCCTCCTCGTCGCAAACTTAGCCACTGCAAACATCACCAACACCAACCCTAAATACCCAAAGAATCCAAAATCGTGAATATAATCCATGAATGCAAAGATACCACCATATGGACTCCCCACCACTTTCTTTTTCAAAATCTTACCACCATCAACCAATTTTGGATTCAATAGAGATAACAAAACTGGTTTCAATTTACTTGGTTCATTGATCAACTTTTCTCCATTGATCTGTTTATTCCAATAGTACCTATTATCCTTACTAATCACCACCGTATCACCTCTTTGATAGTCTTTTGGATTAAAGTACCAACCACGAACTTTGACGTATTCTTTTTTCTTAGATAAATCAACAAATGTGAATAAGACATCATCCTTATCAAAGAAATGAGGAACTTTCTTACGCATAGCTTCGATGATGGCGACATTATCTGCATTTTTCTCTTTCAAAACGGCAACATTAACTTCTTTAGCATGTCTTTCATCCAAGATCATATCGAAATAATATTCCTTCTTAAGATGAAGATATTCATGAGCAGCCAAAGATATATTGTATAAGGCTCTGTTAGTATATGCAGCATCTGTTGAATCGATGAATGTAACAACAACCTTGTCATGTTTAGTTTGCTCTTTCTTACTGAAATACACCGGAAGCAATTCTGGAGTTAATTCTTGATATAACGGGTACATATTTTTATCAAGGAAGTATTTGATTTTAGTAAAGATTCTCATATCTTCCGGTGCAAAACTTTGATAGACACTTGTATACAACGCATTATCTCTAAGAATGAAGATTGTTGGTTTCGTAGTCAAAGTACTGGCCAAAAACATAGATTTATCAAACACTTTCTTGGGAACGTTTTTATCATAGTTGATAAACTCAAGCAAATTTTGTGCTTGAGTCTCGATATTATCATGAATCCTAGTATGTTTCGCAGTGTATAAATACATATTAAAAGGAGAATTGGTAACATATTCCAAAAGATACGGTAAGATTGCTTTATCTTCTTCTGTGATATAATTTTCATCATAGAAAAATAAGACCGAGATTTTGTTCTGTAAAGGATAATACAAATCCAAAGGTTTGGAAGGTAATTCCTTACGATAATCCATGACATCAAGGATTCCTGCTGCAGAGAGTTTTTCATATTGGTAATTTTCATAAAGACGATTTATAAATGATTTCAAACCTTCCAAAGTTGGTGAACCTTTATAATCTACTCTAATCAAACCAACTGATTTTGGTAAAAATGCCACAAACTTTGGTTCAATGAAACGACTCCCAGGGACTGCCAAGCTTTTAAATCCAAGTTCTTTACATACGTTTGGATTATCATGACAATTGATATGATCTGTTTTCACTGTAGATAAAACTTGATTTGACAATTTACCCCATGCTTGTTTATAATCAACACAATCAGGACATGCCAGGTCAAAATAATTCTTTCCTTCGAGATCAGATTGTTTATATTGATCATCACTTGCAGGGTAGAAAATCACAAAATGTGCTTCCTCAATATCTCCAGCTATAATTTTTAAGATTTCGTCTGTATTTAATAAATGAGAAGCACTAGGTAAATTGATAGTTCCACTATCGAATTCCGCCACAGCATTCTTCAAATATTTCTTCACATTCTCAGCTGTACGGAGTAATGTTCTTGGAAAGGTATCAACATGTTTTGGTTTGCCATTCTCTGGAGAATATATTCTTAAGTTTGGGTATGAATACACTTGTTCTTTTTCACATAAATCACCACTCTCAATACAATTGACTTGTCTCATTTGAATGTTCAACTTATCGAGTTCAAGATGAAACTCTTGATAAGCTCTCTCCCATTCAGGTGCAAATTCCATACAATGACTACAGAATGGTGAGAAGAACTCAACAAGTGATAGCTTTTCTCCAGTAGAAGAATAGAAGTCGTCTTCTCTTAAGAACTTGGGAAG
Organism: Kodamaea arcana; assembly: GCA_030574295.1. Taxonomy (NCBI): domain Eukaryota; kingdom Fungi; phylum Ascomycota; class Pichiomycetes; order Serinales; family Debaryomycetaceae; genus Kodamaea; species Kodamaea arcana. The sequence continues at coordinate 974,135 of JAJMER010000003.1, read as the reverse complement.
TTCTACAAGTTCAGTTTTAGCAGTAATAGGTTCAGCTTCATTAGCTAAATTGGATGACTTCAAGTTGATTGTTCCTTTTGATTTGGGAACCAAAGTGGTCTCAGGGGATTTATCCACCTTATTATGATCCAACGTATTAAGTTTCAATTCACTCGACTGAGCAGGCCGCTCGGCTTCCTCGTTCAACTGCTTGATGGTTGCACAAGCAACCATCGGTATAAGGTACCAAGCTGTCAACTTCATCTGTTGATTCTTACAAGGATAATGATCAGAAGAGAAAAGTGGCGATCTATGCAGGTTGAACGAGCCGAATCGATCCAAGCCGCTGAAGACAATGATTTTAAGAATTGCATGTATTATAATTGGCTTCGTGTATATCGATGTTGTGGATGAATGGGCACCAATCGACCATAGTGCTGGCCAGGGAGCTGAGTTTTCAAACACACTCCTCCTACTTCTTCTCAAGGGTCTTATGCTCTCATAGCTTACAAGGGTATGCTCTAATAGCTTACAAGGGTATGCTCTAATAGCTTACAAGGGTATGCTCTAATAGCTTACAAGGGTCTTACTAAGCTTACAAGGGTATGCTCTAATAGCTTACAAGGGTCTTACTAAGCTTACAAGGGTCTTACTAAGCTTACAAGGGTATGCTCTAATAGCTTCCAATAGCTTACATCTTCACAAAATCACTACACCTCTAAAATGAATATATGTTTATATAAATAAAAACTTCAAGCTTCCCTCTAAACTTCGAAGTTCGTTTAAAATGACCAGAAAGGCCATTGTCAACAAATCATGGTTATAGTTGACGATTTGAAGTGGTGTCAAACATCAAAGCCATATTTAAGGGAATTCTCAGCTTAATCTCATTCTATGTACAAATTTCAGCCAAGTTGACCCTTTGAGATTACTCTTTGGATGATGCCGGGAAAAGGCTTATTATCCAAAGTTGACTAGACAATAGTTTCTCTATAAGTTAAATCTGATTTAATCAAATGATCTTGTAATGATTTTAAATATAATGATCCTGCAATGATATTTCATAGATTGGATCTTGCAATGATATTTCGTAGATTGGTTCCAGCAATGATATTTCGCAGATTGGTTCCCGCAATGATATTTCATAGATTGCTTCCTGCAATGATATCTCATAGATTTGATCCATGATGTATTAAACGAATTTCTATTCATTCAATTCTTCAACTACTCAAAATATGAACAATCTCCAACATATGCTTAAATATAGGATACATTTAAGTTAGAAATTTACATACCGCCAAAAAGGTACTGTATGCGTTCATCATTCTACTCAAACTTAACCAATCTCTTATGCGTAAGTTACCAATCTCAGTTAATATGCATTAACTTGAGAGATAAATTCTGTTCATTTTGGTTGAGCATTGAATATAATTACAAAGTACAGCTGAAAGGAGAACAAAATCCGAGACATTTGCACAACTAAGCAAGTCTTATGCTTGACTCAAAAGAGAGCTCTATAAGCTCTATACAAAAATGAATCTTGTGCTGCTCTATACCAAAATGAATCTTGTGCTTCATTGATAATGAAATTTGAATATTCTCTCATTCACTTTGACTCACTAATGATCCTACTCCTACACCGTGCTCGAAAGACTTCATTTGATAATTTCTACCTCTGAAATTGTGACATACCCAAAGGGTGTTGCATGCGATGGATATTTGCCGAAGTGGAGTTTGGAATTCCAAGTTTAATCTATTTCGCCACTTCGTGGTAAACTTGACCCACATTCGATGTGCTGTTGGAGGAACAATTGAAAGACTTCTGAAATTCTCGGTACATTAAATAACCCCTCTTGTTGTCCTTGTTCGGTTCGTTTCGGTTGTCGCTGTTGATCGTGGTGAAGTTTGATATGTTGTGTTTGTTTGATCTGGGTTTTATATGTTATGTTTGTTTGATCTGGGTTTTATGTTGTGTTTATCTGGTTGATCGTATTTGCTTGATCTGGTTGGTCTTATTTACTTTACCTGATGATCGCCTGCTTGATCCGGTTTGATCTGCTCTCAATCACTTCATCTATTACACTCTCTGAACCAGATCAGCACCAACTGCTGTAAAAAGATAACTCTTGAAATACTCAAAACTTACCAAAGTAACCGCACTCAGAGGTAAGGTCCGCATTAAATTCGTTCCATATCCCGCATAGAACCCTCTAAACCCCTCCTTCCTGTAAACTTTCAATATGGAATCCAATACTCTTGTATCTTTTTTTGAACCTTTTGCTGGTTGGATTTGCATTCTTGTTCTTAATATTTCATGAGGATAAGTGATTGTACTTGCAACCATTTTCGACAAAGAAGAAGCCAATATGAGTCTCGCCAAAGTATTGTGATCATCTGAAATATTACAATCTAGTAAGGATTTTAATTTTTCATATACTGGGAAATGAATCCCTACATGGATTAGGCCAAATAATGAAGGAACCAATCCTCTATAAAACGATCTGAAACCTTCTTCTTTATACATTGTTTTGAAGGCATCCAATGTCCCTTTATAATAAGTTCTTGTTGTTTTATTTCCTGGGATATCGAAGAAGGTTTGATTTTTACCTGTTTGAATCATCAATCTTGTTTTCACCACCCAGATTGGATTTACTGCTATTGAGCTTGCCATTCCTGCTGTTATTGCCAGAACACAATGATTCAAAGCAACCACATCAAGTCCAAATGTATTATGCATGAATTGAGGATAGAATAATTTAGCTCTTTCATAAATACTAAAATAAATCATCCATGTTGGTAAATAACCAATTGTGATGGGCACTAGACCACGATAGAGTCCTCTAATTCCTTCTTCTTTAATGATGGTACGAAAAGCACCTGTGAACCCATCATATTTCAATTTAATTTTGGTTGGTTTGTTCAGTGTTTCCAGTAATTTGATCATTGCTCCTTGGGCTTGTAATCTAGTTTTAACTACGTCTAATGGACATACTACAACTCCTGCAAAAAATCCGGAAGCTGCTCCAGCAATGGTGATTAAATTGGATTCAGAAAGTGCATACACTCCATCTTGCCATATATGTTTATGTCGAGAGGTATCCTGTATTATGGAAGACAAGTCTTCTCCTTCTGTCATTGATTGGTATATTTGAAATTGCGATCTCTAAGTTTTAGCGCAGTAGGATTTAGGATTATGAAGAATTATATAGAGGAGTTATGAGGAGTTATGATATGGAGGAGTTATAAAATGATATGGATGAGTTAAAAATGATATGGAGTTGAATGATATAAATTAATAAAGGATGTATATACTCTTAGAAATGTATAGATGTTTTAAAACTGTACATTCTTCATAAGAATTGTCATCATAAGAATTATAGTGTACAAATGTAGGAGAAGTTAGTAGGATAAAAGAATTCTCTTAAAAGAGTTCGATGGGATTATTCAGATTAATTTATATAGCACATGCTTATATGGAATTGTAGACCCTTTCAACTCATTTTTCGCATCAAAGGCATCGAGATGGCAATGTATGAACCTAGGTAGATTGTTAAAGCATATGGAATATGAAAGTATCAATGAGTATGAATAATCTTCTATCAATATAATCTTCTATCAATATAATCTTCTATCAATATAATCTTCTATCATCAAAATTCAATAGACTCAAATAACTAAGTAATAAGTTATTTCCATGATCCGAGGAATTCGCATCCCTAAGAATCAACCGCAAAGCTATTGAAGTCAGATATTGTGGCTCTAAGTTGATTTGATGAAGAGGGGAGTTGGTTTTGACCGTTAAAAGATGTTGACCGTTAAAGAATTATCTTTAAGAATATGACTTTATTTAGAATTGGGGCTCCTTATTGCTTTGTTCATAGTAGGAACTTGGAGGCATATAAAGATCAACAAGATAGGATCTCCAAAAAATTAATTTACTTTCCAAATCTGTTGTTTCTTAAACTGTTAGTTACGTTGTTTTTTAAACATTGTTAGTTACGTTGTTTCTTAAACATTGTTAGTACGTTGTTTCTTAAACATTGTTAGTACGTTATTTCTTAAACACTGTTAGTCCCGTTTCAAGTATACTTTATAATAACCTACCGTTTCCTTTGTGGTGAAATTCCCAATATTGACACAATTAACAATCCAGTCTTCAAAACTTTGTAAGTATTGGTTAACCATCAACCCCTTCCCCAAATCTAATTTTTGCAGCAATTAGAAAATTGTATGGAATGTGTTCATTTCTAGCTTGTTTCAAACAACATCATTCAGTTGAATTTTCTAACTGCATGACTCGAACTTGTTCTTATTCGTTAGCACTTAATCCAAAGCATTCCCTTGTAGTAATATTTATCTTTTGTAATAATATTCATCTTTTTATAAAACTTTCACACCAGGCAGGCATATCAATTGAAGGTGTGATATAAAGATGATAATCCACTGAAATATGAATAGATAAACACTCTACCAAGTATAAAGTTTTTCAAGTGTGTGTCAATGTGTGTGAAAATCTATGTGTAACTATAAGTCAACCCAACTTTCTCCAATGTGTACGATGATCTTCCAAAGTTTACTATGATCTATCTTTCTCTAAAGTTTACTATGATCTATCTTTCTCTAAACTTGAGTATGATCAATCTTTCTCTAAACTTGAGTATGATCAATCTTACAAGCTTAACACCCAAACACTCTACAATTTATACTGAGCTCGTCTGATGCTCCTACTAAACAAATCTCAAGGTACCTACAAAATGAATCTAATAAGTTTACATAATGGTAAATTCAGACCATATAAATATCATTGCCGTGGAATACAATTCCTCCAAAAACATCCCTCCCTAAACATTCCTAAACTCACCTGAAAAATTCCATCCAATATCACCTATGGCCAAATATTACCTTAAAGTGTCTGCAACGCTAGACAATGTAACATCATTGGCACCGCTTGATACACCTGAATCAGCGTTTGAATATGTTTTTAAGATTCAATGTACGAAATGTAGAAGTGTTCATGATAAGCCTGTGGCAATCAATAGATTTGAAAGTCATGAAATATCGGGATCCAGAGGAGAAGCAAGTTTCGTGTATAGATGTAAGGAATGTAAATCCGAACACTCTGCATCAATCTTCAGAACTTCTCAACTGTTGGAAATAGATACAAAAGGGTTTGTTCAACTATTAGAGATCGATGCCAGAGGTGTTGAATTTGTTGAATTCATCCCGGCTGGAATTTTCACTGTTCAAGGAGCTGAATCGGGAACTAAGTTTGTGGATGTTGAATTGGAAGATGGGGAATGGTTTGATTATGATGATAAAGTTGCGGGGGAAGTTAGTATTACAGACGTGAAATGGGAGATTGAGAGGTCGTAGAACTGCTTGAAACGAAACAATGAAACGAAACAATTAGAATTGATTTATAAAGTTATAACAATTGATTTATCAATTTTTTTGACTACAATTAGAATTGATTTATAAAGTTACTACAATTGATTCATCAATTTTTTTGACTATTTTATATTTTCCTTCAACTGAGTGTTAATAAAGTGAACGGAGAGCTGCTTGATAATTCAACGGGTGTAAGCGAAATTCTCGAGTGAACAACAGCGTGAAGATTTATCAATTCACCTTGTTAAACTTGCTGAAAGTTGTTGTATCAATGTATGATTAGATATTTCTAAACAAAATTTATCTAATTGTATACTTAACTTCACATCTTGTAGATGATAGATATGCACTCAGTAGCTTCAAAAATGGCTGCAAAATCTTTCTCAAATGTTCATGGTTTAACTGAAATAGAGATGAAAGTTCGAAGTTTATAAATCAGCTGTATGTTGTGATGTAATGGTATGTTGTTATTGTATCGTTATATCTTGACTAGATTAGCCATCTTATTTTAAGGTTGAATGGTGAATACAAATTTAAATAGGCGAACAATAGATAATTAGAATAGATTTTTGATACGTCAAGTAGTTTTTAGTATAAGTTAAGTATTTGATCAGTATGAGGGTAACCAGCATAGAAAGTTCATTTCACACCTATCTTGTGTGTTACAACTTGTGTGTTTACTTGTGTATTATAACTTGTATGTTATTACTTATTCTTCGTTACAACTTTTACTATGTTTACTATTTGTAAGTTCATCTCATTGTATGATCCCATAAAATCATTCCCAGCTTCAATTACATCACCTATTCAATTCGCTTATCAAATAACCCACTTCACATGAAAGTTTCATAAACAACCAATGATCTATCCACCTTTAGAAATCCAAGTCAAACTTCAACCAAAATTCAATCATCCGAAGAAACTCCAATTATAACCACTCGCATAAGCAAGATTTCGTCATGACGTCGCTTATCTTCCTCTTTGTCTTAGACCCGAAATTTTATAACCGTCACCTAACCACAATAAGCTATTCCGTCCTTGCCGAAGTTGCTCACCCCTTAATATAAAAGATATGTATTCCTCAGAAGGGTCCTTTAATCTACAATATTCCTATATAATTCATACAATCCAATTGTACTATTCACACAATCCAATTGTATAATTCATACAGTCTACCTATATAACTCACACAATCCACTAATTCATATTTACTATGTCACTTCAGCCAACTGGAATTCAATTGTTTACTCCGGAATATTACGCAGCATGTACATTCGGAGGAATCATTGCTTGTGGACCAACACATTCCGCAGTAACACCTCTTGATTTGGTTAAATGTAGACGTCAAGTCAATGCTTCATTATATAAATCAAATGTTCAAGGTTGGAAAACCATCTTGAAAACATCTGGAGATTCGGTCTTTACTGGGATTGGTGCTACCTTTATTGGTTATTCCTTACAAGGTGCTGGTAAATATGGATTTTATGAATATTTCAAAAAGACTTATGCCGATGCTGTTGGTCCTCAATGGGCTCATGATTATAAAACTGGAATTAATTTGGCGGCCCTGGCATCCGCAGAATTCCTTGCAGATATTGCTTTATGTCCTTTAGAAACAATTAAAGTTAGAACTCAAACTTCTATCCCTCCTTTCGCAAGATCGGTATTTGATGGTTACTCAAAAATCGTTGCTGCTGAAGGTGTGGCTGGTTTATACAAAGGATTGGTTCCACTTTGGTTTAGACAAATCCCTTATACAATGGTGAAATTTGCATCCTTTGAAAAAACAGTAGAATTGATTTACGGTTACTTAGGAAAACCTGCTTCTGCCTATACTTCAGTTCAACAAACAGGTGTCTCCTTCTTGGGTGGTTACATTGCAGGTATCTTCTGTGCTGTAGTAAGTCACCCTGCTGATGTCATGGTTTCAAAAATCAATTCAGAAAGGAAAGCTGGTGAAAGTCTTGGTTCCGCTTTGGGTAGAATATATACCAAAATCGGCTTCGCAGGGGTTTGGAATGGTCTTCCTGTTAGAATTGTAATGATTGGTACTTTGACTGGGTTCCAATGGTTGATTTATGATAGTTTTAAGGTTTATGTTGGGTTACCAACGACTGGGGGGCATTAGCGAGGGAGTGTCCGAAGGGGAGCATTAGCGAGGGAGATTCCCGAAGGGAGGTTCCCGAAGGGAGTGCCAGATCATTTTGGCAAGTTAGCGAAGAGAGTGCTAAGTCATTTTGGCAAGATAGCGAAGGAAGTGCCAAATGCGTCACTTTCTCATGCTGTTCATACAAAACTATTAAGAGTAAGATCAACTAAGACGAATCAGATTACAGACTAATAAGAATTTCAGATCAAGAATTTCAACTTCCCAAAATTACATATTATTAGGTGGCCACTTTTGCTATGATTCTAGAGTAACAACTCGTACTTCCATATATTCCAATTATCATTAATATATTAATTATAACCAATGGATCTATCATTTATTACTAGTTCGCTTCCAATCAATGTAAGCTATGCAATCAACTCCAAATCTTCGACATAATGCTTCATTAGCAATATGCATCTAAGTATTCCTGTGCCCAGTGTTTATATTGAACTTCTTCTCAGTGTTTAAACTGAACTTCTTCCCAGTGTTTAATTGAATTTCTTCCATATCGTATAAATCAATTATGAAGAATCTTGTTTGAACACTTCTGGATGTAACACCTATCCTCAGTAACCGTCTCATATAACATCTATCCTCTCAGTGACCTTACATAACATCCTCTCAGTGACGTTACATAACATCCTCTCAGTATAAACCAATTTCCAAACTTATGTCCAAACATTCTTAAACAAATCATCATCCAAACCAATGGAGTTCGACTTTGGTGGAACCACAGGGGTCAGGCCCCACAGGTTTGAATCATCCCATTCATTACTCCATTTATTCGATGAGGCTGGGGCAACTGGAGTAGCAGGTACTGGTGCTGGTTTGGATGCTTGACCTTGGAAAGTACCGTTACCGAAACTTAAACCCAGGAGGGAATTCGATAAGTTTTGTACATTGGCCAGACTTCCATTAGCAGGACTTGGGCTTGTGTATGGAGACTGAGTCTTTGCGATATTAGTTTGATTGGTGTTTTGGAAGGCATTATTTTGAAAATTGTTGCCCAGGTAGGAATTATTACCAACCTGAGTTGGAAAGGCATTTGCTTGAACATTTCCATACGAGTTCACCCCTCCAATAAGGCTCAGAGATGAAGAAGGAGATGAATACAACGACAAGATGGATTTTTTCAAGTCGGGTCTACCTGATTGAGCACTTCCACCAGTTGATTGTGGGACGTTCAAACTGCCTCCAGTTGATTGTGCTGATTGAGCAGATTGTGGGGGGATAGATTGCGATTGGTATTGAGCTTGTACTGGTGCTCTTTTTGGTTTGTCTAAAACTGGAGACGGGGATGTTGAAGTGAATGAGCCAAAATCATCATCAAAGAGTGAGACTGGTTGATTGGTGGAAGGTGCCGATTTGGTGGTAGTTTGGGGAGTAGTACTTGATACAATACTTGAAGTAGTCCCAATAAGGGTACTTGAAGTAGTCCCAATAAGGGTACTTGAAGTAGTCCCAATAAGGGTACTTGGATTTGGTACTGTTGTACTTGAAGCCCATTTCTTCAAATCATACTTTGTCCTTATAAAATTTTCAATCTTCAGTTCATTTGGTATATAATCATCTGGTAATTTGGCTTCCCAGTAAAGATTTGATTTCTCATTCCCCCACTTGACCATCAGCTCGATTTGTTCTTCTGTCCAAGCATCCAAGTCCACCGATTTGACCTTTGAAATGTGTGTACCCATACTTCTATGAATACCAGAACACCTAATACAGATGAAACAACCCAAGTTCCACAGTGCCCAACGTGGGTTCTTGGAGGTTTTACAATCAACACATGTTTTATTGGCAGATTCCTTAAGGAGTTGTTTAAGAATCTGCTTATGCTTTTCACTATGGACCTTTTTACTGGAAGGAAGAGGTCTACTCATGTTGTTGATTTTTCGTAAAATTGCGAGGCTCTTGCGAAGCTCTTAGTTGAGTGAGCGAAGCAAATGGATGAGAGATTCCTTGGGAGAAGTATTGAAACTACAATCTTGGGTGGCGATGTCCATCTTTAACTTACTTTGATTGGATGTATACCAATACAGAATGTGTATGGTCATAGAGGTGGTGAGGAGGTAATGCGAAATGGCAAGCCCAAGTAATATGCGATATTAGCGGCAAGTCAAGTGTTCCTTCGATATTCAACACTGTGAGCCGAAGTCTTTTAAACTTGTAACAAAGGGCGAAGCCCAGATACATTTCATTGATCTGGAATTAGAACAATCTGCAGTTACTATGACTCTTTTACTGTGTCTTCATAATTCTTTTCCTGTCTCTATTATGGTTCTTTATCTGTGACTTCTTTGTCGCTTTATCTCCTTACTATGGTTCTTCACTTGTCACTTTATCACTTTATACTTTAACTGTACTTACTTTACTATGTTTTAACTGCACTTTATACTTTACTATGCTTTAACTTATCACTTTACTATGCAATTTACCACCTACTCTACTTTAACTTATCACTTTACTATGCAATTTACCACTCTACTTTAACTTATCACTTTACTATTTGTATAAAATCATCACATACTGCTACACTCTGAACCCGAGTAGCCTTGCCATGTAAAATAAAGTATAATTATAAGAGTAGCACACGACACTTACAAGCTTAAGAAGAAGATAGTGGGAATAACCCAAATATTATAAAACAAAGCTCACTACTTCTAACATCTCTCGTATAGAAGTTTATTTCCATATCAACACAAAGAAATGACAACCAGAGAATCTAACCAAGTCTTCGAACTTGTTGAGCAATTGTCATATAACACGTTTTACCTTTTAATTTTTAAATTAAAATACAAACATCTGAACTTATATAATCCTATTCATTATCATCTATAAAAATATGTATAACCTAACACTACCCTTACAATCCTCTTCTTATCTCTTTTGAGCTCGGGTGGTGGGTCCTGAAAATCGCAATTTGAGATCAAGCATCGCAGTTCAACACACCTTGTAAGGCAACATACAAGTAAACAAGGTGACCATTATACACAAGTAACAAGGTGACCATTATACACAAGTAACAAGGTGATCATTATACACAAGTAACAAGGTGACCATTTACTGTACAGTAACAAGGTGACCATTATACACACAAAACAGCATAACCGTTAATCCATTCAGTTAACCATATTCATATACAACCTTTAGGCATAATTATAGATCACAATTTTTGACTGGGTATATCCAATCACAATAGCATACACCATCATAAGATTATAAGAGGTAATCATAAAAGATAACCGATAAATTCACATTAAGCAGAATGACCACCCGACAGCAAGAATATCCCATATCAACAGTGCTTCAACATAATTCACCAGATGATTTGTGGATGATTGTTTATAATAAGATCTATAACATAACAACATTTTCCAAGGATCATCCTGGAGGGGTTGAAGTGTTATATGACTGTGGTGGAGTGGATGCCACTGAGGCATTTGAAGATGTTGCTCATTCGGATGATGCCTTGAACATGTTGGCACCTTTTTACGTTGGTGATGTTGTTCAGCTGGAACAGAAGAAATATCTGAAGCTAAGAGTGCCGGAGAAACTAGAGAAGAAACCAGTGGTTGTGGAAGTGCTGTGGAAGAATAAGAGAAGGAAGAAGAAAATGAAGAGAATGTTGGAGAAGATGACATTTTATAGTTTGGTTGTGTTTGCTTTGGTTGGTATTAGTTTATGTGTTGGTTTACAGAAGGTTAAGTGGGTGAATTTGATAAGTGGACATTAATTGTGCAAATTGATTGTTTAATTTCCTTACCGTTAGCTTACACCACTTGGACTTTCTAGTCAAACAAAACCCAGAGAAGATTAATAAATTTCAACCAAAGGGAAAAGCTTCATGAAAGGTCATGATAGTACACCAGTCTAATATGGATACATGAAAAGGAATGAGCTCAAGATGTGTTAAATAAAATACTTAATAATGCCCTTTCAGAAGTATCTAGGCGGTGGGTTGTCTTTCATGTACACACGAACCCTCAACTTCTTCTATAAAATTTGGAGGAGCGTTTCTATCGACGCTATCTGGAAGGTGACTTTGATTGCATTTGTATCAACTTGTTAATGGATCAAGTTTACTATTTCAGCTATCATGCGTATGAGTACATCAAGATAACTCAAGAGTGTGCTGCTAATACAATATTATTGATACCATAGTGTATGGTTTGAAGATGAACTATATTCAAAGTCACCATAGAGAAGATATGGGTATTTCATTGTGGAATATGAGAGTATTTAATTGTGGAATATGAGAGTATTTAACTGTCGAATATGAGACTACTTCATTGCCGAATATGAAGAGCATCAAATATGAAGTGCACCTTATGAAGTGCACCTTATGCACCTATGAAGTGCACCTTATGAAGTGCACCTATGAAGAGCATTCTCAAATCACAATTGCATACCGTACTTAAATTACAATTTATAGAACAATGTAATATTATAGTTTATTATTGTAGCTGGGAATTCTTTTGATTTGTTAGTCTAAAGGTGATAAAATGGTTTTCATAGTGTTCTATTCGCTTCATTCCTTTGTTTCGCTTTTCCTCGTCGCTCAAAGAGGAATTACTCCATTTGGACCACCACCTTTTTTCGACTCCCTGTTCAAAGTAGCAGAATTAATAAAGGTTGCAAGTAAACACCAACGCTGACTGATAACCCTCCCGATTGTCATGTCTGACGAAGAGTTTTTTTCTGAAGAATCATACGAGTTTGAATTTGAAGACGAAGACGAACCAACCTCCAGCGCTCCAGATAGTCTGGAAATCAATCTTGAAACAAAATACTATACTGCCAAAGGATTAAAGTATGATGATATCAATGCTTCACTTGAGTCTTTAATTGAAATCACACAAACAATCCCAGTTGCACCAGAAGATCTCAATTGGATTTTCAAATCTCATAAGCAATTGGTGAAGATTACCTTCAATGGTGGTAAATATACTGATTCAATAATGTATTTGAATCAATTGCTTTCGATCTTACCCAAGGTCAATTCAACTTATGCAGAAGAGACTTTAACAAGAATTGTTCACAATTACTCAACTTCAGGGAATGTACAATTTGTCAATGAGTTGTATGATATTATATTAAGGTTTTTGAATGGTATAAGTGGATCCTCCCTGGGGGAAGTTTCCTCCCTGGGGGTGTCTCTTGGCGGTGTATCCTCCCTGGGTGTAACACCAAGTCCAACATATGACAGATTATGGTTACGAATCAGTTTGAATCAATTGAAGATGCTACTTGAAACCCAAGATTATGCTCAATGTAAAACCTTACTTGAACAAATTCATTCAAAACTTAAACTTGTTAATGAAGTCACCAAAAAAGCATTCTTACTAGATGTCATTACCTGTGAAATAGAATTTCTATTCCTGATCCAACCATTGAATTTACCAAAATTGAATCACCTTTACAAACAAAGCATTACGGTTACAACGGCCGTGACTCATCCAAGACAAACTGGAGTGATACAAGAATGTGGAGCCAAGATCCAATTTTATAGAGGAAATTATGAAAAGGCAAGGTTGGAATTCTATGAATGTTTCAATAGTTATGATGAAGCTGGTTCTTCGTTAAAGAAAAAGATTTTGAAGTATCTTACACTATGTAGTATATTGACGGAGAATCAATTCAATCCATTTGAATCCCAAGAAACTTCAACTTATTCTTCATTACCGGAATATAGTCAACTTCTATTACTCATTAAAGCATATGATGAATTGAATTTATCTAAACTCACCTCAATCATCCGGTCAATATCAGATTCATCAGATCCCTTAGGAAAAGACGATATTTTCATTGAAGCTTCAAAACAAATCATTGTCAATCTAAGAGAAAAATCCATTAAAAATTATTTACGAGCTTATCAAACAATTGGTTTTGATTATTTAAGATCGAAATTAAACCTTTCACAACCACAATTAGAGCAATTTGTGAAAAAGTTGGTTTTATCAGGGAAAATTACAAACATCAAATTGGATTATTCCTTGAATGCTGTGGTTTCTGAAACTCAAACCCCATTACCTTTGACATTGAATTCAAAAGAGATTTTAATTAATATGAAGGTTTTGGCGGGAGTTAAACCTAATCTTACACCTGGTGGTCAATTATCTCAATCCGATGAAATGGACCTTGATCAAAAACCAAGAAGGAAAAAAGCGGCTTATACCTCTACGGATCCTTCAATAAGATTTATTTTTGATAAAACCTCAAATGATTTGGAATACGTTAAACAAGTGGAGAATTGGTTCACTTATATATATTCTTCAATCCCTTCGACGGTAAAACATGAATTGAGTCAAAAGGATCAAATTGCGTTCGAACAAAGAGCAGAGTTGGGAAATGTAAGATTGGAGAAAAATGATGAACTGGTTCAAAACACTCAAGGTGGCATTTTGAATTCTATTGTTGATGTTGATGATGAAGATGATGATTTGGGAAATACAGAACTGGTTAGAAGAGTGGATGTTTTGAGTAGTTGGTTGGGGGAGTTGGAGGGGTATTTGCGTGGTGTGGAAATGTAAATACAAGCTCCTGTGTAATGTGGCACCTGAGTAGAAATCTAGGTTTGAGCAAGCAACTGAGTAGAAATCTAGTTTGAGCAAGCAACTGAGTATATGGGTGGAAATATTTACTTGATGAGCCTTAGTATCGGCATAACATTTAGTAATAAGTTTGGCTAAGTAATCTAAGATTACTTGTTCTCTCAAGTCTGGAATACTATAAACACGTACAATAAAATAGGTGTATATACCAGTACTCATGATATTGGAAGAAGATGAATGGAGATAAGCTTTCAAGTCAGATCATTCAAACTTTCAAATATGTTCAGTATAGAATGTTCATAAAGATCCTGTTAGAAATGTACCTTATTCAATTTCAGAGGGAGTAGTGGGAATACAGTCCAAATTGACTGTCACTGTAGATACAAAATCTAATGTTGATGTTCTTATTCAAGATTAAAATTTCTGATTATGTCTTGTATCTAGTTGGAATCATGTCGTTAGTTGAAATATTTTTGTCTCTTTTTGCAATATCATTTTATGTCTCAAATTCAATGGAGTGTAAACTCAAAGGAGTGTTGCAAATTCAATGGAATTGGTAATTCAATGGAAGTTGCAAATTCAATGGAGGTTGCAAATTCAATAGAGGTTGCATATTCAATGGAGGTTGCAAATTCAATTGAGGTTGCAAATTCAATGGATTGGTTGCAAATTCACTTCATACCCCTTCTGAGCTCATTGTTAAATTAATACAATAGAATTAAAAAACTTCGTTGCAACGGTATACACCTGAACTAATAATAGTTATTTTCACAATGGTGATACCTCGTTTGTTAGGGCTTCTTGTAAGCTTTTTGCCCACGTGACCTCGATGAGGTATTTAAGGTAGGAAAAAAAGTGGTGGTTTTTACAGCCATCCAATTGTATGTATACATCAACGATCCATATATGATTAGCATTATGCGTTATCGTCATGATTCGCCCCATCAGGATACGTCCGGGGTGTAAATTGAAATCAACTAACACGAAATGAAGTGGATTATGATGAATATTTTACTAACTAATTTAGAACAATATGAACAAGGCGTAATGGGTTGATAGGATTTAAGTCGTTGAAGGCTTTTGAAATTTTAGTCATATTTGATTCTTGTAGTGTGAAAGCATGTCTTCAATGGGTTTGTTGTTATGTAGCGTATTCAGGAGGGCTTAATCATTTTGCCCTCTCACGAAAGTCCTCACGAATTACACATCATTACACACATTCTTGACAATGACATCACACTTTTAAGTCTTAAATTATCATTCACCTCTTCATCTTTCTCATAGATTGTTCCTTATAAATCCGTTATATAAATCCTCACAATGATTCATTGTCCCTTTTAAACCCTTATATATTACCTCAAACCCCTTATAAATCATCATTTACATACATTTGAATACGCCTCAATTCTATTGTTTGCCGGTATAGTATGAAGTCAGTGCATTTGACTCCCATTTTTAAATTACACCTACTCGGTAAGTCATTGGTAAGTTCATTATAATTTGGAACTCTTTGGTACTCTTAAAATGGTGATAGTGTGTAACTTCTCTTAAAATGGTGATAGTGTGTAACTTCTCTTAAATGGTGATAGTGTGTAACTTCTCTTAAATGGTGATAGTGTGTATCTTAAAATGGTGATAGTGTGTATCTTAAAATGGTGATAGTGTGTATCTTAAAATGGTGATAGTGTGTATCTTAAAATGGTGATAGTGTCCATCAATGACCAATATGCCCCTTAAATGAGATATTGTATTTCTGCTTAATTGTTCAAAGTTGCTAATACTTGCAATTTGCATCCAAAATTGACTTTGCAAAGAAGCACTGGAAGAGCCACTTCATTGTAGTCGCGTCCGTTTCCCTTTAAATTGGATAAGAAGGATGTTAAACCAGGTGTAAGAACAAGAAATTTTAAGTCAAACAAAGTCGAAACAATGGAAAATAAGCTCAACAGGTTATATTAGGTAGAACAGGTTAAAGAGCAAGTTATGGAAAAGTCAGAATACAATCAGTAAGCCGAATGTTATATTACAATCGTTAACAAGGTATAATAACAATAGTTAACAAGGTATAATAACAATCGTTAACAAGGTATAATAACAATCGTTAATAAGGTATAATAACAATCAATGGTAAGCCGAAAGTTGAATTGTAAACCGAATGTTGACAATAAAGGTCATCAAGGAGCCTGGTGAGCCTGTTAAGTGAGCCTGCTAAGTGAGCCCTTCCACTAAAAAGAAGAAAGAATTAACCGCTTTACACACTATAGAATATTTATTGCATGAGTCCATATTTTACAATAAGACGTTTTACGAGGGTTGACCGGAATTCAAAATTCAAAAACAATGCATAATAACTTTAGTAATATGGCAAGGAGATGGAATTGAACCATGACTACTGAAAGCCTGCGATATTGACTACCGTGCGAACTTGACTACCGAATGAACTTGACTACCGGGATGATTTTTACTGCCGATGAACTTTAAAAGACTGCAGATGAAATTGAACCTACTGAAAGGCTAACACTTACAGGATGAATTAGCAATGAACAGTTAAAACCATTCTACGCTAATTCATGCTACTTGTTCACATCCGAGTAATTTTTTAACGGGCTTTACTGGGCTTTTATTTTCACATTCAAAGAAACGCCCAATAATAATCTTAAATCATGTGAATTGTGACGATCGATCGTATCCCTTAAGAATTAGGTAATTGCTTCATTCCACATTAGTGGGAGTCATATTACTCACTCTCGATAGCAACTATGGCTCGAGGTGATGTAATTTACTTAGATTGTCTTAGTTTGATAAGATTGTCTTAGCATTAAAGATACGTTTAGCTTACCAGTGGTAAGGCGTCAGATTCAATGAAGATAATCTGGTGCATTTACTAACCTTGACAAAGTTAACCTTGTACAGGCTTAACCTTGACAAACTTGTTAACCTTGTACAACGCTTAACACTTAACCTTGTACACGCTTAACCTTGACTTGTACAGCCTATACTTAACCTTGGCAAACTTAACCTACACCTACACTTTACACTTGAAATTCTCAATTCCCCCTTTACCTTTAACCCTGTTCCCGCAACCATTGGTATTGAAACTAAAATTACTACTACATTATTTTATATTACTTCAAATGCATCATTTCATTAGCGACTAATCTTAAATTTGTTTATTGTTTTGATGAAAGTACAAAGCAGTTCTAATTTCACTTGTTCATTGTCATTTAGAAAATTATGAAATGACAATCATTCTTATTAAATAGATTTGTATTAAATTGGGTAGCTTTAGGCATACATTGGATAAACTAGGTTTAGAGTCTTTTGATAAATTAGTTTTAGAATCTTTGGAGAAAGTTGGTATTAGAATCTTTGGAGAAACTTGGTATTAGCATCTTTGGATAAATTCGGTACATTGGTTTGTTCATATTGAAATGGTTAATAAAATATAAAGTTTCTAGTCTATGAATCAACCATCAATTAAACAAAGCATATTACTTTGATTTCAAGTCTCAATCAAAGTATCACATTATAACTTAAACTATCATCCTAGAATGGCATACTAAAAACATTTGCATATTCCAAATCCAATATACCTACCTTGAAAATTAAACCCAATTCCATTAAAACTAACTCAACACCAATCAATCTCTGCATCTAATTAAATCTTGTAATGTAAATTCATTTGTTTGTTCTAGATCTACCTCTTAAACTTCTCCTGTCAAAGCCACCACTTCCTCGCTTCGATCTAATCGTGCAGATCATCCTGCATGTAGGCGCACGATTGCAACCATCGAAATGTGTCAAAAAAAATTCCCTAACATGGGCAAAAGTTGAAAAAACCGTTAGGGCTCAGCTTGAAGGACCAATTTGGCCTTGTTCAACCCCAATCGAATTCCGGGATGTCAATGCAAGAACCCTTTTTATTAAGACGTTTCTCGACGTGAGTGAAGAAGCCTCGATAATGCAGGGTTGTTTTGACATATTATTAGGTTTGAGAAAAATCCTCCAAACTTGATTAGGCTTATACCTGGATCATTGTCCAATCTTTTTATTGTTTTATTTTATTGTTTATATGTTATTTTCATATTTTCTTCTTTATATGATATTTTCTACTTATATGTTATTTTCTTTATATGTCCATTCTTTTTGAATTACCTTATTGATCATTATAATCATCCAATTATCCTTTAATATTATCACTACACTCAATAAATACAATAACTTTTATAATTATAAAAAGAAGGTTAAAACGGGAGGCTTGAAAATCCCAGCTAGTAGTAAATATACACCAGCTTTGGGATTTTAACGAAGGCCAGCAAGGCAAGACATTAGCATAAATTAGCTCAAGAATCAAGAGTCATTTTAATAAATCAAGGATGATTTAATAAAGCAAGCCAATTTCAATACTAATTAACTTAAACCAAGTAAGCTAAAGGAATTAATGCAAAGGCGTATAAAGAAACACCAAAGTAGTTACCGGCATTGCTTGCAATTGACACGGCAGTGGTTGGGAAAGCATAAGTAGAGGTGGAGTTGACTGGAATAATTGGAGTAACAATTGCAGCAGTTGTAGCATGAGTGACAGCAGAAGTTACTGGAGTGATGGTAACAATTGGAGTAACAAT
This sequence comes from Kodamaea arcana, assembly GCA_030574295.1. NCBI lineage: Eukaryota > Fungi > Ascomycota > Pichiomycetes > Serinales > Debaryomycetaceae > Kodamaea > Kodamaea arcana. The sequence continues at coordinate 955,440 of JAJMER010000003.1, read as the reverse complement.
GGCAGAAGAAACAACAGGAGCAGGAGCAGCAGATGTTGGAACAACTGGAGCAGGGGCAGCAGATGATGGAGGACATTCGTAAACAGTGCTAACAGATGCGACAGTAACAGTGGAAACTTCAGTCTTGGTGACGGTGACAACAGCTGGAGAAGAAGATGCAACAACAACAGCGGTGGTTACTGGAGCAAGGGTGGTGGTGGTTGAAGACTTAGACTTGGTGTGGGTATAAGTAACGTATAAAGTGGAAGTGTCAGTGGTGTCTTCGGATTCAGATACTGGAGTTACAGTAACTACTGGGGTTTCAGTTACTGGGCAAACGGTTGTGTAAGCAGAAACAACACCTTTGACGGTAACAGTTGTAACCTTTGAAGTGTAAGAAACAGCTGGAGTTGAAGTAACTTCGGTTTCTGGACAAACGGTGGTATAAACGTAGACGGTATCGTTTTCAGTAAGGGTGGTTAACTTGGTAGTTAAAGCAACTGATGAGGTTTCTGGACAGTAAGTGGTGTAAACTGATACAACATCATCGACAGTAACTGTAACAACAGAAGCCACAAGGGTGGAGTTGGTGACGGCAGCAGCGGCAGTAACGACAACGGATGCCAATGATAATAATGTGGTGAATTGCATAACGAAAGTAAGGAGTTGGGCTTGTTAAAGGAGTGTAAGTTTATTAGGAAAAAAAGGAAAAAAGAGAAATCCCTCTTCTTTATATATCATCGTTAGTAGCATTTGTTTTTGAAACATTCTCGTCTATTACGCCTTTTTTGGGCCAAGTCGCTACGAAACTCAGGTACACTAAAAATTGCAGCCGTGACTAATCAGCTTTGTGTGGGGACAATAAGGTATGTTGACGAAAACAAGTGCCAAGTCATAAATGATGGGATTAGTACGTATTTAGACCTTGAGGGGTTTGTTGTTATAGGAGCTTTGTTTATATTCAAGTGGAGAAGTCAAAAAGTCGCGATAAGTTTAAAACTTGAGGCGTTAGATTGAATCTTCAGTGTGGAGAGATGAATGGGTAGAAGGTGGCTTATGGTGGGTGTGGGTGTAGGTGGAGGTGGAGGTGGAGGTGGAGGTGTAAAGAAGGTATAAAGAATAAAGAAGATATAAAGGTATAAAGAAGATATGAAGATAAAAGTAAACAGGTTTAAAAAGGATGTGTTGACTTAAGGCATAGCGTGACTGTTGAATGTTTATATGCATGATAAGCACTAACCTTTATATAAGGGGAATTCTCCTCCATATAAAGATATAATTATGAAACATTTGATCGTCAATGTTTTCGTCTAAGACTATGAGGTTGATGTGGTTTGATATTCCTTAATATTATATAAGTTCTGGTAAGTTCTGGCAAGTTCTGGCAAGTTCTTGCTTTGAATTTTCTTTTGGTGATTTAAGTTGTTTAGTTGAAGTTCTTGGTTCTATATCAAGTTAAGTTTCAAGGTCAAGTTCTTATATGACATCAATTTGCAAGTTAATTGATGTCATGAATGTCTGAATCTAGCTGTTGTCTCTCTCCCATTTCTTGTTCTTATGATTCGTGTTTGTTCCACTACTTCTTTGAAGTAGGAAGTCTCCCACATAAATTTGTATCAACTCCTATCCCCTATATAGCGTGTTTTTTCCTGTATACGTTTTGTTCAATTTTCGCGACTCGTGTACCTGAGGGTACAAACTGGTAGTCGTCATATAAAGGGCACGTACCAAGGTATGATTTTATAAAGCTACACTTTCTAGTATCCTGTTTAAAGTTGATAAGTTGTACTTATTGACTCTATTGTTGACTCTTTATGCCGTTGATTCTTTATGCCGTTGTCTCTTTATATGCCGTTGACTCTTAATAAGTGCGCTGACTAAGTGTACTGACTCTTTATATGTTGTATAACTTGCCCTTCACTCTTTACAATTTATATAACTATAGAAGTTGTAGATCAAGATATACCTTTATATGTTCTCTCATTCATCCCTTATTTCATCCTAAACCTTAAGTCAACTTGACAACTCCTTCAAAGGGCTCATAGATTTATGCTAATACAAACAAATTCAATGGCTCAATTCATTAATTCAAAGGCACGATGCATTGACTAATCAAAGTCAACTGCCCATTTCAATATCGTATTATCTCATTGAATTTCCCAACCACTTATTAGCTCATTGAATTTTGCAATCACTTATTAGCTCATTGAATCATCAAATTATTAACTAATTAAATTTCTCTTACACACCATCACTACATTATCGCTCAATTCCTCATATTACATTCTTATTAACACTCTCACCCTCTCCTATTCCTTTACTTTTGTTGAGTAAATAAAAAACTTACCTAGACGACCCTTGAATCTAAACTAGACGAGAGAACTAGAAACTCGTTAGAATCAACCCTAGAAAACTATATAGTTTAACACACCACATTAGACTTCAAACTTAACTTTCAAACTTCCGAGATCTTCTCTTGAAGATTCCTCTACAATTCTCAACCGGAAGTAACTCACAATAACCTTTTTCCATGTCCGCCTGCTGCATGGTACGAATGAAAATTTAGCAATCCTGATCTAGACGACCTAAGGGATAAACAATAACAAACGAAAATTATGATGTCACAAGAACAATCAACGTCATGAAAATTACTAACAATGCCATATGGTGACGACGTTAATGGTTCGTATTCTGAGGAATAGTGTTCATGTGCTGACAGATAAACCCCTGTATAATCTCTTCAAAGCATACTCAAATTACTTGAACCTGCTTGAACCTGCTTCGTAATATGCTTAGTAAGTATTAAATGTCACTAAAACCAAGCTCCTATAAGGCGCATTTCTTTATACAAGTACCTGAGGAGTAGGTGTACCTGAGGAGTTTGACGATCTACACCTCGATCTCTAGACGACTACTACACGAAGCTTTCTAACTTTCTACCGCTTTGCTGCTCCGCCGCACTATCAAGCCATTTGATTTAAGAGATCTAAACTGTCTACAAATCCTGGCGCTACATTCCACTCCGACGTGTTTTGTGCTGTGCATTCCTCTGCCTGTGTTTACTTTTTGCTAGGGTTAAACTTCTCGTGTTTCGTCACGTGATATTACGCTTTGGGATCTAGGAGGACTTTTTTGTGTAGAATATGTTCCGTGCAGGTGCAGTGCTTCAAAATCTAATGCTGGACGTGCATGTACATATTTCATTCAGCGCAGATATGTAATCAATTCCGGCTGAGTGTGCATAGAGACTTTTTTTTTTGGATTTGCAGCCTACGGAGATGGCTGGTCAAACTTTAAGAACAATGCATATGAGGGCATTTGTTAGGAAGAATTAACTTTTTTCAACTGCCGAAGTTTTTGCCGATCTTAAAAGTTAAATTACTAATGAAACAAGACCTGGGTCTATGAGTTCTACTATTGCTTATCCTATTCTACTGTTTATCTGAGTTTACTATTGCTCATCCTATTCTGGCTATACTCTTTATCTGAGATTATTATAGCTTATTCAACTGTAAACAATACTATCTAAACTTACTATGAGCTCCATATTCTACAATCTACAATACTATCAAATAGTACTATTAAAATATAACTTTATTGAAACTCCCCTGGGAGCACGAAGAAAATGTAACCGGAGAAACGTCTCGAAGAAATAATACAGATTTGGTATCAAATGGGTACTTTAAGTTAGTACATCCGAATAATTGAACTCAATATTCAGATTGACTAAAGCAAGTAAGCCAATGGGAGGACAGCCAAGGCGAGTAAACCAGCCTTGTTAGAACCAGCCATGTTAAGGGCAGTGGTGATAACTGGTGGAGTGACAACGGCAGAGCTGGCAACGGCAACGTGGGTGCTAACTGGAGCAGCAGTGGTTGGGACAGTTTGAGATAAAGTGATCACAGAGGTGATAACAACTGGGGTACCGGAGATGGTAGAAGTGTAAGCAGAAGACCAGGTTTGAGCGGTTGGGGCAGCAGTGACGGTGGTCTTGGAGTATGGGAGTGGGGTGACGGTGGTGTAAACAGTTGGGACACCAGAGACAGAAGCAGTAACGGTAACAGTGGAGACTGGAACCTTGATGGTGCTTGATGGAATGGCGGTTTCAGTAGCAGTAACTGGACAGTAAGTGGTGTAAATGGTTTGGACACCGTTAACAGTGGTAGTGACTGGTCCTAAGGTAGCTGGGACAGTGGTTTCGTGACAAGCATCTTGGTGACATGAGGTGATGGTGATGATAGAAGTGTGTGATTGGGTAACAACAGCGGTGGTTGGGACACCAGATTCAACAACAGTGGATGATGGGCTAGCAGAGGCATCGGCTGGGACAACAACGGCTAATCCAGAAGCTGGAGAACCGGCAGGTGGGGCAACTGGAGTACCTGGGAGGGTCTTCAAGCTGGCAATGAAGTCAGAAAGAGCATCTCTCTTGTTTGGGATTTGGTATCCTAACAATCTCTTTCTAATTCCGGCGGTGGAGTTAGCAACTGGGGTAACTTCAGCGTGGACTTGGAAAAGTGGGACAGCTGGACCACCGAAGACGGCGTTGGCTGGGATGTCAATGACTCTACCGGCGTTAGCGATATCAGTGAAGTATCTTTGAGCTTGGACTAAAGCATAGTAGAAGGTAACATCATAATCTTCAAGGGAGTTGAATTCAAAGACAACTGGTAAAGAAGCTGGCACAACGAATGGACAGCTACCAGTGTCTAAGTCGACAGTGGCGACAGTGACACCATCAACTTGACAGTTGACGTTGACAGCAGCGGCAATGGAAATGAGCGCAGAAGTTGCGATAGCGAATGTAGAAGTAATTGAAACCATGTTGTTGATGAGTTTAGATCTAAAGAGGATCTGGGTCTCTTATATAGTTTTAGGGGGATTGCAAAAAACTGCCAAAGCAAAAAAAAAAAAAAAAAAGATATATATCCATGGTCGGAATTCATATGCATGCAGAGTAAAATTTGCGGGTTTATTTTTTAACGGTCCTCTTTAGATGTACCATGTGGTGTTGAAATTGAAATCTGTGCGCGTAAATTTATGTAGTATGAGCACCAAAGTTATGAATAGGTCCCAACGTAGATCGATGTGGAGTATAAGGGTTATGCGGAGTTGCAATTGTAGTAAAGTTGCAATTGCAAAGTAATAAGGATTTGAATTCTTGGTGTTCGTAAATATAAGATTGTAATTGCATTGGAGTTTGTGACTTAAGGATTTGTTGAATATGGATTTGTAATTGCTCCATGGCTCTACAAAAGTGGATTTTACAAAGTGGATTTGTAATTGCTCTTGGTTGTGAAGTACTAGGTAATTTCTAGTTAATTGTGGATTTCGAATTCCAACTTCTATTGCCCTTAACTTTAAAAATTTGAACGCCTATTCAATTTCATAATTTGCCTTATGTGCATAATCTTATTTACTCATACAACGTAGAATAAAAGTTGGTTTGTAGAATGATAGTTTACGAGAGTGGGAACACATTGAAAGTTACATAGGCTGATGGTTCTTGATTGAATATATTTATGCATGGCTAATGATTAATTTGGGGGCTGAAGATGGTTACTTCTGAGGCTGAACTGATTGTGATGGTAGAAGGAAATTGAGTAGTATGAGTCAACGGTAGCAAGTATAAATAGTGATAGGGAGTGGTTTATAAATGAAACTTAAAGAGGAACTGAAAAGGAAATGATATTGAATCTATGAACATTAAATCATAGAGTTTTTAATCTTGAATCAGTTCTAATCATATTGTCATCTTTATCATATTGTAAACGTTTTTAGTTTTAATCATATTGTAATCCTAAATCATATTATATTCATAACGTAGACTTAATGCACATAAACGTTCTTATTCGTGCATTAACCATACTAACTATGCACTAAAAACATGCTCTCAAGCCCTCTTCACGTCACATGTCGTGTTTACTATATTTACCGGATCTCAAATATTGCACGACGAGCTTGCTACCAATATGGACGTTCTGGCCAGGGCGCAGCATGCAGGATATCTTCTATGGTAGGACAATTGTGCACCTTTTTGGAACAATGGGAATATCGAACATACTAAATCCGATATTTAAGTAAGTGTGCTTGTTATATGTAGCAATGACGTGTATTGTAGAATATTATGGCGATTAGGAGGAAGTTAATTGAGTCACAAGTTGAAGATTTCGCACCTCAGGGGAATCAGAATGCAAAGTCTGATCAATGATTGATTGTACTTTGCGTATGTGGGTATACTCTGTAGTAACTGTGGAATTGCTATATGTATTGCTATGTAATGGAGTGCACCTTGAACTGTGTATTGCTATGTGCCTTGAACTGTGTATTGCTATGTGCCTTGAACTGTGTATTGATGTGATTTCGAGTGCGTGTATTGATGTGATTTAGAGTGCGTGTATTGATGTGATTTAGAGTGCGAGTATTGATTAGAGTCGCCTTGAACTAAATGCATGTTTGATTGTGCATAGGAATGTTGGGTTAGCATAGATAGGTAGTTATGATATTGCCATAACGCCTTCAAAAGAGTGCATATTACATGTAGTTTGAACGTGTAAGCGTGAATACTATTTACGAGTTGTTATTGAAGTGTGAACCTTGGTCTATATAGACTTTCGAATAAAGTTAAAGAACTTGTCCTCACATCTCCTTATCTTAAACACGAAAATTGTGATTCAAAAGCTTAAATCTACGCAACAAACTCTAAATGCCCCCCTTTAAAGGCCAACGTCATATAGCCTGTTTTGTGATACACATTCTCAGTTGTACTATAATAATATTCACGAAGTGCAAATACGAAATATAGTTATGAAACTTCATTAAGGGATTGTTTTGTTTAATCAATATTGACAAGTTTATAGAATGTTGAATAATATTCACATGTCGTGGGTAGAAGAATGTAGAGTTTAGATTGTGAGTTTAGATTGTGAGTTTAGAATGTTGTGGAATACTGTAGAATTAAAATACTGTAGAAGTAGAATGTTGTACAATTCAGAATGGTTGAGATTGTTGAATGGTATGTTGAAATTGTTGCATGGTATTCTTTAAACATGGCTGGTTGCTGCAAAATTGACATCTTTTCAATCATGTCAAAATTTTATTATATCTTGATTTGTAGTTACAAGAACAAGATAAAATGCTGAATGTTATACCAAATAGGAACGCATCATTCAATCAATTGGACGGATATCACTGTACGTCATATTTCTTTGTACTTTTTATTCTCTTTGTATTCTTTATCTTTATCATAGTTATCATACATATACTTCCAATGATTTACTTTCAATTTTAATATCCATATACCTCAACACTTCCTCTACACTTCCTTCACACTTCCTCTATACTCCTCCAATTACAGTAAATTACAGTACAAATTATACTGATACTTCAATTTCTATCTAATGCATACTAATGCGCTGTATATCCGCTGCTTGATCAAGTGCGCGTCCTGCATATTCTGTATAATTGAAAACCAACTTCATCCAAGGGCTACCATGCCCCGGAATACAATATTTCTAAGAAACCACATAATTATGATAAATTTGTCCAATTTTTCAAAATATATTGATATTTATGTATTCATATCCATTTTATAAGTTTAAGAGTTTACGATGTTTTAAGATATTTAAGATGTTTTTATTTAAGATGTCTTTATTAGAACTCAGTTGATACACTCTGATACCCTTTAATTCATTCTTTCATCCCTTCCAAGTCTCTTTAAATTTGACCTTTAAGCATAGCACCATTCCTTCTATTAATTTATGCTACATTGCTAATCCATCTATTTCGTATATCCCCCCTAAAAGATCGTAGAGTCAACTTTAAGGCGTTAAGCCACATCAACGGCCCATCTGAAACGGGTTGCAATGACAAGAGTACAGAATTTCATGGTAGTATAGAAGGAGCATCATTATACTTTGAAGGAGCATTATTATACTTCGGAAGGTACTTTAGAGTGGTGCTTTCATGTTTTGCTTGGTTCCAAGGCAAAAATTCAGAGAACTTGCCTTAAGGAAATGCTCGTTGAAAGGACTCCTAAAGTTGGAAATGCTCATAACTTGAAAGGAAATGCTCCTAAGTTGAAAGGACTCCTAAAGTTGGAAATGCTCATAACTTGAAAGGAAATGCTCCTAAAGTTGATAGGACGTTGAAAATGTAAGTACTCCAGTTTAAAGCCAAAGTTTACTCTACACTTACCATCCATCTTCTTAATTTCGTGGATCGGCCTAATTTCGGCCCAGTCTCTTCCTGTGAGACATCCGAAAGGGTAGAATGCAGCGCCGCAAAAGAAAACTTTTAAGCATTCATACTTGCGATGGCATAATATCGGTTTGCACGATTTGCTTTATAAGCCATGGACACAATTTGCTTTAGGCAGGATTCCCTCCTTAATTTCTATACACTACTCCGCAAACTAATTGATCTGAAATGAAATTCTGCAATGGATGTTTGATTTATTCGTATGAATGTCTTGATTATTATTCCATTGTGATTACGTATATTGATCTACATGATGTTCCATTCTGTCAACCCCTGTAATATCATAGAAATGTTGCAATGCTTGTGATTCTGTATGAGGCTTATCATCCCAGCTTTTGCACCCCAAATTATATTATGAAAGTATAACTATGTTATCTTGCGGTTATTCCTTCGGGGTTATTACATTGTTGCTTTGCAGGCTATCGAAGTGATTCCCACTGATTTCCGCGAGCATCATGTAGTAAAGCTTAGAATTAAAGCTTAGATGGCTTAAAACAGGTTTAACCAGCGTAATGATAAACATCTTGTTAATTGAAGTCCGGGAAGTGCCATGCTTCGGAGCTTTGGAGTGCGGTAATTTCGGAATATTACGAGTTTCCTTCATATACTTGCGATGGTCAAGAATATGATTATTTCTATATACTAGGATATTCTAGTAGGTCCTTCCAACAAAATTGAACCTCGACTAACAAACCTTAACCCTTCATTATTACTATCAAACCTTAACCCTTCATTATTACTAACAAACCTGTAACCCTTCATTAAGATCATATGTAATGACTCTTCATACTTAATGCAAACAAGTATTACGCATTCAAATAAGCTTTATTTCTTCCAAGCAACTTCATTCAAGCATTAACACTTTAAATACAATCCTTAGTACATTGCCAATTACCCATCAAATTTACTTCATTGCTTTACGAGAAGACATCTTTTCGATCGCTGCATTTCGATCGTCCATTGCTTTGCAGGTCTACCCCATGATGTGTTTGCGTATCTCACCGGAAGTACTTGCGTCACTAAAATTCCGAATTCTCATTGACCGGAAGTCTTTACAATCTGCAATAACTCCACAGCTGCAATAGCTCCGCAATTGCAATCGCATCTATTGCACTCTGATATGCACAAATGCACTAACGGATTGTCATGGTTCGCTATTGTCATAGTCGTTTGCGGCTTATTTACCAAATCCGTCATTCTATTTTAACTTCACGTACCAAATCCGTCTTCTATTTTAACTTCTCCTATTTCAAACAAACAGTTTTCCCTATCCAAATTGCCTTTTTCAACTCAAATGATCACAATGGAATAGAAAACATAAATAATAATCGATCTTTCAATGGCATCTCCTGTTACTGTACAATTCTGTCATTATGTTTCAGGTACGATTGACGTGAGCAAGCTTTTCCATTGCAGGATATTTTGTATTACCAAGTTTGCAATTTCCTAGTATTGGTGGGATGACGTATTTCCCAATAGATCTTAATCACAACATTGCGGAGAATTAGTTCATCTACGAATGCAGCCTACGATTGTCTCGAAACAGCTTTCGCGTTCGTATATGGATTCTATTCAGTTATTATTATGTCCAGTTGTGATGTCATACTAAAATAAGTATTCCCTCCAGTATTTCCCTCGTGTGTTTGCAACTTCTTATGGTTAACGGTGGATCCTTTGCAAGTTAAGTCCTTTTAATTTTGTTGTTCCAATGGTTATGCGTGTTATGGGTACTGCTGTCATAGCACTTGATTGAAGTTGTAATCTTGGGGGGTGATGTATCTTTGCAAGTACCCCAGTGATTCCTATCAATTGTTAGGAGGAAGCACTGCAGTGATCCTATCAATGGTGATCCTATCAATTGTTAGGAGGGAACACCGCTGTGATTCCTATCAACGAAGTTCCTCTATGATTCCTATCATAGTGACTCAAAAGCATCGTGCTCAGATACATCATATAATAACCAACCTATCTTTAAATGATAAGCCGACGAAACCAAGTGTCAGATTACATTTTTGAATACCAAAGTGTTACAACTATCGAGGTTGAAAGGTATCAACCCACAGTCCAAAACTGCCGTATTTCATGCTACACGATTAAGGCTCAAAATTGGCTAACTTCTTCTGTTCCTTAAGGCCCAAAATTAACTAACTCCTTCCTTAAGGCTCAAAATTAGCTAACTTCTTCTCCTCCTCCACTTCAATAACATCATAATCATCTACATCATTCCAATCCACGTGGATTTCCCTCATATTGGACATGTCGGTATTTTTCAAAAACATCACCCTCTCTCTTTGCCAACTATCTTGAACATCGTTGAAAGCCTTGTCCCAAACCCTATCATAAACCTTCTTTATCTTTGCTTCTTCCTTTTGCTTGACTTCTTCTAAAGCCATCCATTCCATATGTTTCAAATCATCCGAAGAAGGTTCATAGATATGCCAGATGACATAATGCGGTAAACCAATCACCGAATATCCCATGACTTTTGAAAGTTTCCCAAACGCTTCTGTTTCAGCATGCTTTTCGAAAGAAAATGCAGGGAAATGAGAACCTGTCCTAAATACCCTAGCTTTTGTTAAGATACTAACCCCACCAATTCCATCTAATTCCATTTCCACTTCTGGGTCACCATAAGGATCACGTAAATAAGCCAAATGAGGTCTCCAAGTTTGATATTCAACATATCCTTCAACAATACAAGCATCATCATCCAAAGAATCAGCCAATTGCAAACCACCATCTGATTCTTTCCAAGAATTTAAATCATATGGTTGTTGATTACCTAACCAATCTGGTAAGGGTCTCCAAACGTTTGGTACGATCACATCTTTATCATGATGCATCAAATCTTCCAAGATGGTTGGAGGTACTGTTTCTACATCTGCATCTCTCCAATAAACAAAGGAATGATAAGGTTTGATGGCTACAGACCATAACCAATTTCTTGCTCTAGCCATTAATTTTCTACGAGGACCTTGAGCTGCGAAACCATGTCTATCGGAGAAACCTTGACCGATGACTTGACCGAAATCTTTTTCAAAGATTTCGATTTCACCAAATCTCATTTTAAGATTTGGATCTTTTTGGATCTCATTTAAATGTCTCTTCAAAGCTCCCATGGTATCATCCAGGGAATCACTTACCAAAAAGGCCAAATCGATCAAATTATGAGGATATGTAAGATTCTTCATGTGACCAAAAAACATTGGTAAATGAGCTGCTGCATCTCTTAATGGAACACAGAATAACACCCTTTCATCATATTGCCAACCATTGGCCGATCCAATATAATGCCCCAAATCAAAAAATTGAACTGTTGGCAAGGAAGTAAAATCAGGTGTATATAATTGACCTTGATCTATAAATAATAAACGAATTAAGGATAGTATGATTGTTATGGATATGATTCCTCCTATAACTTTTGCCCATACTGTTCGTAAGATGTTTGTGAAATTCATTGGTTTGGAATCTTTTTTTTCCACATAATCATATGGGGTCATTTGTACTGTATTTGGCATGATGAAATACAACCAAAGGTATATTAGTTAAACGACCGTTGTATAATCAGTATGGTTGATAGACCCCTTTGATTTGGAGGACTCTGATGATCGTGTCAATTTTTTCTCAAAATGTTGATTTGAGTTTCGCGAAGTGTGCATGCAGGACGTGCTTGGAAGGGTGTTACGAATAGACGATTGGTAGTAGTTGTGGCGGACTACAATTAGTACTACTACTTCTACTGCTACTACTGCTGCTGCTGCTACTACCGCTACCACTACTACCACTACAACAATGAGAATATATGCTTTATAAAAATCCCTGTAGATGTACACAATGTGTGAGGTAAGTAAGCACTTCAAGGCACCACCTGAAACACGGTACAACTTTAAAGTCCTCCTATCGGCAAATTTGGTATTTTAGGAGGTTACACTACATAGATAATGTGTCATACCTCCGATGCTTATAATACTTGAGATGGCTTGAATAAACATTAAGACGCGTAAACTAGTTTGTATTATCTACTTTCACTGCATTTTAATACGTAAACATGATTGAGTATACGTATAAACTCTAAGTTGATAGTTTATATTATACACATAATTAAAGTTAAAGATTGAAAGATTCTTGTGAAAGATTCGAAGTATCTGTCTCATGTAAAGATTCATTAATTTCATAAATCCAAGTACTAGAATGACCCCTGATCCTCTGCATACAACAGATTGTAATCAAATTTCATCCTCTTCCATTCACATGCTTCAATCAACGACATCCTATTTTTTAAATAAACAATCGTCAATGAAAGATAAATATTACCTAACCATGTGAGACTAACGAAAATCTATTGAAGGAGAATCTTGAAAGTGAAGATCCTATCTGAAACATCCAAAAACCTTCTGTGGGACAATGGACGCACAGCCATTATGCGGCCTGATAAGCGAGTATATAACAATACAAAAAGGGCTTGCTTCTCTCTTTCAAATAGACCTCTACATTCTACAGGTTTGTTAATAGTGACAATTTCATTCACACTTTAACAGTTGGCTGCATTCTATAAATTAACACACATCCTCAATACTAGCCTTAAGCAATTGCTTCACATTTCTTCACTCTTTACAAACAATAACACTCAAGGGTTAACAATATCAGATTTTGACAATCATAACGTATTGCGCGTATATAAACAATCAACCTAAAAAGCAACTACATCATAAGTTAAGAATACCGCAGATAATAAATCATGTGGCTCAACGGAATTGAGACAGTCGAAGGAGGTGACTTCCATCGGTGTTTTATGCAAAAACAGCCTCTGGTACAGACTGCAGTGTATATGTAGTAGCTCTTAGATAAAGCAGCACTACAGCCGAGATTGAAAGTTCAACATACCAATCCCAAAACTATTCCCGAAGGTAAATGAACGTGGTCTGCGCTAATGGTATATAGGGAAAATTCACTCACAAGGGAAAATCAGCTATGCATCAGCTCAAATAATCTCCTACCACTCACAACGCAGAAACCACACTCGTCCCATTTTGAAACCTAGTCCTGAAAAGCCTATTGGCATTATTAAACATACCCTCCTTCAATGAAACCACAATAAATTGTGACCCTTTAAACCTGGTCTTAATTAAATGACCAATGTTCTGGGTATGAGATAAATCCAACGCAGCATCTACTTCATCTAAAATGTACATCGGTGCAGGTTTAAACTGTAAGAGAGCCATAATAAGTGACAAAGCAATCAAAGATCTTTGACCACCACTCAATTCAACCAAACTTTCCTTCCAAACCTCTCCTAATTTCACTTTGACTTCCAAACCCTTGGTGACATCCAATTCATCTATTCGTACCAATTTCGCAAACGATCCTGGTAATAAGTCTGCAAAAATCGCACCGAAATCAACAGAAACCTTTTCGAAGGTTGAATTCAATGTATCTCTCTTGTACCCGTTCAACTTATTTATAGTATTGACAATTTTATTCTTATCTTTTTCAATCGTTTTCACCATATGTTTCAAGGAAGTTTCTTTCTTCTCTACATTGTCTATCATATTCATGATATTGACATTGACTTTACGTTTCATCCCTTGAAACTTTTCCTGAAGCACACCTAATTGGGCATTACATTCTTCCAAGTTAATGTTTGGGTATTTCTGAATCAAGTTATCCAAGATGTTTTCATCAGTCACCCAATCATGGTCATGAATGATTTGATCCAAACTCTTTTTCAAGTTATTGGTGATACTTTCGGATTTCTCAAGTTCATGCGAAAGTTTCTGTATGATCAATTTGGATTCATTTATTAGCGTATTTTTGGATTGGATCACTTGAAGTAATTCATTGATTTCATCATCCAAACTAAGGAGATTGGAGCGCTCTTCATCCAATTCAACTTTCACAACATGTAATCGACTAGAAAGATCAGTTACGTTCGCCAGAGCATTCACCAATTCGGTATCCAATTCTTTAATGGTTTCACCAGTTGTAATAATCAGTTCTTGTATGGATTTCAAGTCCGATTTTTGCTGCTCAGATTCTATTTGAATTGCTTGGAACTTTATTGTTTGTTTATCCAAATTTGATTGTTTCTGTTGTATGAGCTTCTTCATCTGGAGTATATTACGTTTCATATCCTCCAATTTAGATCCTTTATCATTATTGAATTCATCAATATCTTTTGAAATCCTTTGAATGTCATTTTGATAGGCCTGGCAGTTTTGTTCCTCTTCATGGATCTTCTGTGTCAATTTAATAATCTCGTCTTTATTTGCTTCATTTGTCTGCAAAATCAAAGCGGATGGGTTATTTGCAAGTTTCTTCTCCAATAATGATAATTCGTATTTCTTTAAATCAAGCTCATTCAGAAGGGACTTACTATTATGAATCAATGTTTCAACTCTCTGTAACTCCTCCTTAACTTGATACAATTCCTCATTGACCAACTTGAAATTTTCAGAAACCTTGTTGTAATGTTGAATCTTGAGTAAAATGGAAGAATTATTCTTACGTGACCCACCGGACACATTCCCCTCGGGATCATAAATATCACCATCTAAAGTGATCGACCTTGATCTTATCTGTCTATCAAAGGTTACGGATTTTGCAGTGTGTGGATCATCACAAATAAACGTGGTACCAAAAATATATTCCATTGCCTTGATTAATTTATTCTCAAAGGTAATTAAATTAAGGGCCAATTCAACTTTATCAGGCACTAGTTTCTTTGCATATTGAACAACCTTGGGATCAATAGATCTTGAGCTGATTTTATCCAATGGGATCATGGTGACTCTTCTCTTCAATTGGCCTCGTTCTAATAATTGAGAGGCAACTTCGGAATTATCAACAACTACATTGTATAATCGATTCCCAGCACAAATTTGTAAGGCTAGCGCTTGATCATTTGATGAATCAGGTAAATTGAATAATTGTGCAACAATCCCCCGGACTTGAGAATCATCAAAGTTGGCATTGGGCCTTGTATAGTTGAAACCAATATTTCCAATATCTCTTTCCAAATAATTCAAGTCTTGCTTCAACTTGTTTGATTCGTTGGTCAATGTCGCTTCGCGCTGTCTCAATTGAGTTACAGTGTTTGGATCAAATCCCAACTTGGACTTCAATTCGAATTCTTTACTTTCAATCTCAGACTTATATTTCAGCGTACTTGATAAGAGTACCTCGTTTTCGGACCTAGCATTCTCCAACTTCCCTTGATCTTGTTTGATTTGATTCAGAAGATGGTTGATTTTTAGGTTGGAAGTCTGGATAAATGTTTGAGATAAACTTAGTTTCTCTTTTACTTCATTAAGTTGAGATGTATAACCTGTGTTAATCCCACCTGTTGATGAAACCCCAGTAGATAAAGTTGATATCAATTCTTCATTTTTATTATATTCTTCTTTCAAGGCTATGAGATCGGTATTGGCTTCATTAAATGCCGCTTCAAAGTTGTTCAATGAGGAATTTTCTAGTAAAGATGAAAGCTCTTTGGATTGTTCTTCCAATGCTGCTTTTTTGGATACTTCTTCAGCCAAATTATCTTTCATAATATCTTTTGAAGTTGATAACCTTGTTATTTCATTAGTTAAATGAGATTCCAATTGTTCTAATTCTTTCAATTTTCCTTCATTATCCAATTCACCCTGTCTTTGTTTCTTAACTGCTTCCAAATCAACATTCAAATTCGTTATTTCGATATTCAACTTTTCTATTTTAAAGTTCAAATCAGCCAATTGACTCTCATGTTGATTTAAAAATTCGGTATGATTTGTAAAAGATTTAGTCAAGCTTATAAAATCATGAGCGGCGACGATTCGTGATAATTTTTCCAAATCGATTTGAGTTTGTTGAAATTCAAGGAAATTCCTCTTTTCATTTCTTAACTTTTCAAGTTTAGGTTCGATTTCTTCCTTTAAAAGATCTCTAATTTCAATCAATTTGGCTTCCTTCTTGGCCATGGTTTTCTGTGCTTTATCTTTCCGTTCTTCAAAGGTTCTTGTACCTGCAGCTTCTTCAATTAAAGATAAAATTTCTAGTGGTTTCATGTTCAAAACCTTGGTGATTTTACCTTGCATAATAAGGAAATTCGGATTATTTATATTAAGTTGAACCGATTGGAAAAGATTAAGAACGGTCTGTTGTTGTGCTTTATGACCATTGATCAAATATTTGGATGATCCACCAAGTACAATTTGTCTAGTAATACTTATAGTAGGACAGTTTTCGAACCCAATCGGTGATTTGGAAATTTCATTATTATTGAAAACGATAGTAACACTGGCCTTGGTTACCCCAGCTTGTCCTCTTTTATAAATCAAGTCTTGTAAGTTGGAAGCTCGAACAGTACTCATGGAGGCAATCCCAAGAACAAAACAGATAGCATCAAGAATGTTGGATTTTCCTGATCCATTGAGCCCGGTAATAGCATTGAATTGGCTATCCCATCCTGATATCACAGTACGCGTGGCATATGATTTGAATCCATCTAGGATGAGTTCATCTACCTTCATGGTTGTTTGTATTTAATAGCGCGTGCGAAAACAAACACTGCTCGGTGGATCACCGTGGGGATCTTACAATTGGGTCTACACGCTTATACGCTGATTATACGCTAATGAGAGATATAAGTGGATGTTGTCTATATATGCTAATGAATCTTATTACAGGTTAATGAGGTTTATTCTACATTATTATGAGTCTTTACTCGTTTCCGTCTTCATGTCAGTTTAAATCTACACAACACCTTATACAATTTTTCTATACAATTTCACGCTAGCATTGATTACTTTTGATTGATTAATTAATCAATTAATACCTCCACCTTGCAAAGCTCATTATCAACTTCCTTCCATAAGATCACGTGACCTCATCTGGTAGATTTTTGAATCTCTTGATATCATCAATACTGTCATGTCATCTATCGCTCGACTATGTCGAACTTATCCACGAAATGTACGATTCAAGTCTGTAAGGTCGAAGTCTCGAAAGATTTCAGAAAGTCCTTCAAATGTTATTGAATCAGATAATGCTTCGAAGACATTCCAACGAATTCCCAAAAAGTCTTCCAAAGGGAATGACGAATTTGCTGCTATAAAACTTAGGTTGGCAAAGCCTGGTGTTACAACTTCTGGACTGGACTTATCATCATCTGATAAATTAAGTGAAGTTAGAAAGATACTAGCCAAAAGGAAAGAATCCGAATTCCATTTTGATCCTTCCAATACCAAAATCGATTTAAGACTAAGTAATAAAGTTTTATATTCCAAGATCAAAGGAGAAGCAAAATTCCGTACGGAAAAACGATTCGATTTAGCATCGAAGAAATGGGAATTGAGTGCAGATCATTTAGCACCCAAAGGGAAGACTAGAAAACAATTCCAAGTTGAAATACTCGCTTCAATAGAGAATGCTACATTCTCTCAAGAAACAGTCAATGAATCAATAAGTATTGGAGATTTGGTTACACTTCAAGAAGAAAGTTCTACGTTTTATCTTGTAGTTGGATTACCAGATACATTGGGAGCACAATCTTTTACATTTGTCAATGATGAAGGAGAAATTGTTTTTGGAAGTAAATCCTCAATTAAACTTCGATTTCCAATGGTAGTACCTGAGATTTATCATGGTATTTTACAAAGTCTAATACAAAGAGAAACCAAGTATTTAGATATCGCACCAATTGGAGTATCTGATGAAAAGTTC
The DNA here is from genome assembly GCA_030574295.1 of Kodamaea arcana. Taxonomy (NCBI): domain Eukaryota; kingdom Fungi; phylum Ascomycota; class Pichiomycetes; order Serinales; family Debaryomycetaceae; genus Kodamaea; species Kodamaea arcana. The sequence goes on along the minus strand of JAJMER010000003.1, from coordinate 937,500 downwards.
TCAAGATCAGCAGAATCATTGCCTATTGGAGTGAAAAGTACAACTGAAGAGATTCGAGAAACAGGAGGCGATACTGAACGTACTGATTTCCTTGTTGCTCAAGCAACTTCTCAATTACTTACCAATTCTAATGTCAATACTTTTGTTGTGCCAATCTCAGCAAGAAAACTCTTTGGTATTGCTTTAAATAAATTGGCCATCAAAGCAAATGAAGAATTATTTAAAATGGACCATCGTTTGACTTGGTTACATCAAATCCTACAATATGATGAAAATGGAGATGTTTTGAAATCTCCAAGAACAATGTCAATTTTTGAACTTTTACATTTGGCTTTTGAATATCAATTGTATTTCCCGGAAAATCCTTCCTCGGCATCAACTCCGTTAAAGTATATGTTTTCAAAATACCAACGTCCTTTGAAAGCTGAAAAATATCCTGTTTCCAAAGTATTTTCATTCATTACAATCCTTCGAAAACATCAACGTTTATACAATATTGATAAACATAGTTCTGGTTTTAGTCCAACGAGTGTTACTATCATTCCTCGCCAGAACTTGCAATCGGTAGCATTAGCTGTTGAATATTTAAAAAAGAGTGAAAATATGAATACCTTTGTAAAGTATTATTTTGATGTTATTGGAGAAGGTACTAAAGTAAAGGGCAGATCTCCGATAGAAGTAAAATATTATGATGAAATCATCGCGATGATGAAAGATTATGTTATTGGGAATTTCACAAATGATTATGCTGCTGAGACTTGTCTTGCTTCAATTATACGACTTATAGATGAAAAAAGAGGTTCCAAGATTGAATATTCGTATGAATATCTGAGAGCAAGAGCGTATCAATTACTTAATGATTTGGAAATTGCGAAGGTTTTAAAAATCAATTCAAAGCAGGAAGCAATCCCTTCAAGCGTTTTGATAAATCCAGTATATTGGTCAAGAGCATTGAAATTACCAGCTGCAGAAGTCAGTATGATATCTGAATTGAGTCAAGAATATTTTGACTACATCAACAAATGGGGAGGAGAAAAGCTGGAATATTCCGGTTTAGAGGATTTCCAAAATGATCGTGTCTCTAATATTAGAGAGGATTTTGGAGATATTCCGATTTATTGTATTGATTCCCCGGATGCTCATGAAATAGATGATGGGGTATCTATCCATGAAGATGGTGAGCATTATGTAGTATCAACTCATGTTGCAAATCCTTCTTCGTTTATTAGTCCTGATTCACAATTGAATGAAATTGCACTTACGAAGGGAAGAACAACATATTTACCAGAACAAGCTTCATTAATGTTACCACAATACATTTCTAAGGTTGCTGGTTTAGGTGTTAATGGGAAACCAACTCGTTCATTCGTTGTTCAGTACAGAATTGAGAAGAGATTAATTGATGGAGAGTTACAATCAAAGGATGCTTCAGAAAACGAATTGAAGGAGTTATATTCTCAAGTAACAAATTCAATCACTGTGAAAACTGCGATTGTTAGTAACTTTCCTCAGAATTTTACATATGATAGGGTAAACGAAGTTTTAGGAGATGCAACCTTGGTGCAAAAATTCAAAGAGAATGGTACCAGTGGTGATATCCACTTTGATAACTTATACAAAATGTATACATTGTCAAGAAAATTTAATCAATATAGATTAAAAGTTGGGAAAGGATTGCAGTTTGATGTGCCTCGTGGTAAAGTCAAGGTTGAAGAGTCTGGATCAATTGAAAGCTATGCAAGATTTCAAAAAATCGCAAATGGGTACCTGATTGTACCAGCTTTTTCAAACAAATGTATCAGTATTACAAATTCCAGTTCTCAAGGCAAAGATTCACTCTCTCAATTGCTTGTTTCAGAATTAATGGTTTTTGCTAATCATTCATGTGCGAGGTTTGCTAATGATAACAACATTAAGGTAATTTATAGAACTCAAGATATGAAATTGCATCCCAATGTCAAGAAGGAGTTGAGTAAGCTTAATCAAGAGAAAACGGAGGAAGAATTAAGTAAAATGTTTTCTGTATTAACCAGTGCAAAAAGTCAAGTTACTGCTAAAAACCATCAATCGATTGGTCTTGACTCATATACAAATGTTACATCTCCGTTAAGACGCTATACTGATATTTTGAATCATTGGAAATTCGAAGATTATTTATTGGAAAAAGCTGGTTATGGATCTGGGCAATCAATTCCAGATCATCAATTGCAGTATATTTCAGATCATTTGCAAAGTATGGAAACAGTTAATTCTTGGGCTCAAAGGTTTTCAACTAAATTCTGGGAAGGAATCTTCTTAAGAGAATATGTTGAATTGCTACAGGATAATAAAATTGAAGACAAAATCAACTTTAGATTATTAATAAAGTCAAATCCTAAACATGGCCATTTTGTTCGGGTGGATTTACTTGGGTTTAACAATTTGAATTGTAAATTGGAAATTGGTCATACTTTAGAAGATATGTTTTCAAATGGGACTCTTAAAGTGGGCAGCATTTTGGAAGGTGATGATCTCAACATTACAAGAGTGGATTTCTTGGAGGATGAGGTTGTGTTTGAATATAAGTAAATAGTGTATAATATGTAAATAGACGATATAAATTTTGCACTGGACCTATTTTCTAATCGTCTACTCTGAAACTTCGGTCATAACAGCAGGCTGGTAAAAATTACAGAGAGGCTAACAAAAAAAAAATAATGAATCCTACGCGGTTCGAACGCGTGCTCCTTGCGGAAGTAGAACTTGAGTCTACCGCCTTAACCACTCGGCCAAAGATCCATTTCTTGAAGTATTTAAGGTCAATTAGGTACTAGTCTTATTATACAAAATCAATGCTACTAAAAAAAAAAAAAAAAAACCGCTTGATAGAGTCGTTTGATCTGGCTGCAAAAGGATTTCGAAAATTGCAGAGGGAATACTACAGATATTGATTTTTGAAGTTTTACCTTACAAGACTACTAATCAACCTAACCTGGCATTGTGAATCTCCAAATCTTTATATTCCAAGCATCAATATTCCTAAATCAACTATAAGCACAAGAATTAAACAAGGTTATCTAGCACTGATTTTTTGCCCATAACATTTATTAGATAAGAAACTAACTTCAGGCTTATTTAATTGTCTGAAATTTCTCAGGGATATTCAGTTATTAATCTTTTAATTAATGAGATTTTTAAGTATTCGGAGTAAATTATGAAAAATTACCATTTTCCTCAAAATTGAGAATTTTAATACCAAACTTAGGCAACGTGATTATCTTCTATTTCTGCAAAGATTTTGAAGGTTTTTATTCTGTATATCGTGATGCATATACTTGTATTGGCAAGTTTAATCCCGATCACGTGACCATACATATTCTTCAAGTTCTATGGTGTAGTGGTTTTAAGGCGAAAAAACTCCAGGCTCAATTTCTGGGAGAGGTATCAAAGATAAATTACGAATTATGCCTTCATAGGTACTCTTCAGAATTATTTACACATTGATTTATATATTGTTTATATTCTAAGATCTATAGTATTATGCCCATCTTCCAATCAATGCCATCAATAAAGCTCCTAAACTTAAAAAGAAAAAGGCAAGTAACATTCTACGCATACCCAGCGACCCATTTCTTCCCTTCAAATCGTCTGAAATGATGAAATCATAAGCCATAAGTTCAACTAATGAATTATAGATCAATACCCCAGCACAAAGAGCATCGAAAATTCCGGTAACAAGTAAGGATGCGCGAGAACCTGGAGGATACGATTGTCTTAAACCAATTCCAACTGCAATTGCGATAGGTGTAGTAAGGGAATATGCCAAAGAAAGCATCCAAGGAACATACAGTTTTTCTTTTGGCCATGGAGTCATTGCAAAACGAGTTCCTAAGCCCAAACCTTCAAAACATTGATGGAAAGCGATTGCGATGTACAAGGATTTGAATTCATCACCTGCAATTGCAAGGGAAAGTCCTACAAACACCGAATGGAAAATAATTCCAAATTCCAAAACAAAGGCATTAAGCATTTGTTGATATAAAAGACTTGTAGGACCATTTTGAATTTCAGAAGTATCTCTATCTTTAATTTCATATTGAGCTTTTTCGATTTTATAATCTTTATTGACTTCATATTGATCTTTTTCATTTGATATACCATTTGATCTAACTTTTTCTTCTATCTTCTTATGAGCCAAAACATCAAAGAAGAACATAAGAAATACTCCAATCAAACAAATTCCTTCAGCCCAAGGATATTCATCCCAAATTCCCCCTAAACAAGGATCAGAAAGTGTTTCATTTGCTTCCGACAATAAATGAATAAATCCAGTAGCGACAATTACTCCACTACCAAAATATCTGGTAATGAAAAAGCACCAGTCTGGTATTTTGAAAAATGGTGAATTGCGTAAAATAAGTGGTAGGAATGAACCAAATGCAGAAACAGCTAAAATTACAAAAACTGCTGATATTCGTGCTCCAAAATATTGTCCATTATAATCATTACCTTGTTGACAAGTATCCATTGCAGCCAAAAAAAAATTATACTTTTTTTTGCAGCAATAAGATTTTTATAAATAATCAAGTCTTTTAAAGATCTATTTATTATAAATTTTTACAAGCCGATTCCAACAAGCTTTTTTGAGTAGTTTTTTCTTTACTTGGTTTACATTTTGAGCAATGTACCGCAGAGGTTGAATAAGTTCTTAGCTATAGTGGTTATCGTTAAAATTTCTTTTATGTGAGAAGACGACATATACAATAGGGGTGTAAGTAATGATTTTCCTGGTTAGGATGGAACTTTCTTTCCTACGAATTTAGACCTGTGTTGTGGACTTTGATGAAGGGATTTAAGAAGGGATTTGAAGTGATTTTATGAAGGGATTTGAAGTGATTTTATGACGTGAAGTGATTAGGTGAGTGATTAGGTGAAGTGATTTAATGAAGGGATTTGAAATGATTTTAAGAAGTGAAGTGATTTTAAGATGTGATTTCATGAAGGAATCTTATAAAGTTGATCTTACTTGGCAAGTTTTCTTTAATCATCTAAAGTACGCTTCATTCCTTATTCTCCTACCAAGAGGTAACCTTTTTTTGGTGCGGCTCACAAATTCCCAATTAAGAACCCCCAATATCGATTTGTCAAAAAAAACATACAACATCATCTTGATGGAAACCATAAGGACATTCATTTCAACGGTAGATCATTTACCGTGTGATATAATACGATCTATCTGGCTAATACAGCTGTGTAATATTACAATAGATAATCAAAGACATCGACTAGATGAAATACTTCGACAAATCCAAAATGGTGGATCAAAACATGAATTTGTTAATGAGATTGTGGAGATAGAAAAAGTGATTAAACATCATTCCTTAGAAGCAATACTGGAAGCTCAAGCATTACAGAATCAGTTAATATCTCATAAATCATACCTTGATTCAGAAGTACTTCAATTAATGAGTGAGAAGAAAAGTGATCTTGAAATTGAGGAGGATCAGAAGAAGTTACGTCAACAATTAAAGGATCATTATGCTACATATCCATTAGCTTCTCAAAAAGAAGCTATTAAAGAAAAGTCTGTTTTGAAAGAGCAAAATTCATTAAAAGTGCACCAAAATGGTTCCAAGAATCATCCAAATAGATCAGGTCAAACAAAAACAGATCAAAGTGGCTTGAAATTGATTTTGAAAATACCAAAGAAAAAGAGGGTACGTGAAATAGAAAAGAAAGGAATAAAGGAAGTTAAAATAGAAAAGAAAAAGAAGGTGGAGGAAATCATGGTTGAATTCGAAAAGGAAGATCCAGTGGAATTATATTGTTTTTGTAGGCAACCATCATTTGGTGATATGATTGCTTGTGATAATTCACATTGTGTTAATGAATGGTTTCATTATAAATGTGTGGGGATGCTGAAATCAACGAAAATCACTACAAGGTGGTTTTGTTCAGAGAGTTGTAGGGAAGAATTCAATAAGAAGAAAAAGAAAAAGAGGTGGTGATTATCATTCATTGGAGGAATTTTATCTATGTGCTAATTACTTTAATACAAAATTGGACTTACAAGACTTATATTGTAATAGTGCTAATACAAAGTGACATTCTTTGTAATAGTGCTTATGAAATACAAAGTGACATTCTTTGTAATTTATCCGTTTAATTACGTTGACCTTAATACATTATCCGAGTACATGCTTTGTATTACTCTGCTACATAGTCCAAGTTATGACGTTCTAAGTAATATCTATGAATCATCTACTCTTTTGAAGGCTTAAAGACTGTCATAACTCTTTTGAAATTTCAAAAGGAATTCAGCAATCAGCATTAAAAATTCTATTGCTCCAGAATTAGAGGATTTAGTTCTGACTCTACAATATTGCATTCTAAAAGTTTAAATTCGTATAAGTTTCCATATGTAATCGCATTGAAATACCGTATTGGTCACAATCTTCGGAGTTTATGCAACAAGGATGGCTGCGGAAAAAACCCTTCGTTTATGCACCATTATACCACCCAATGATTGAAATCAAAAACTATAAAGGGTTAATAAATTTCTAATAATCATTAAAGTAATGTCTGTGATTTTCATTACCGGAGGTAGCCGTGGTATCGGATTTGAATTAGTTCAACAATATTCTTCAATTCCTGGAAATTCAGTAATTGCAACCACCAGAAATGTTGCAAAATCGCAACCCTTGGTGGACCTTGCTAAGCAATTAGGAAACATCCAAATTTTGGAGCTTGAAATTTCTTCCCAGGCTAGTATCGACGAGTTAGAAAAGAAATTACCAGAGGTAGTTGCCAATGGTATTGATATTTTCATTGGAAATGCTGCAATTGCAAATTCACCTTATCCAACTTTGAAAGTTCCTAGAAAAATTTATGAAGAGCATCATAGTACTAATGTTTTGGGGAATATCGAAATCACAAAGATTCTCTACCCATTCTTATTAAAGAAGAAGACTAGAAAAATTGTTTATATTTCTGCTCTTGCTGGTCTGATTGGTGGGATGCTTCCAGAAACATTGTTCTCAGCATATGGGCAAAGTAAGGCAGCACTCAATTACACTGCAAAGTCATTGAGTCTTGAATTGGCCCAAGAAGATTTTATTGTTATTCCTGTTCATCCTGGTGTTGTTCGTACTGATATGCTTGAAGGTGGGCTTGCAGAAGCCGATGATGCTACAAGGAAGTTTTTTGAAAGTTTGTCCATCTCACCTCAGGGAAGTGCTAGTGGAATTATTAAACTTATCGATGGTTTGAAGAAAGAAGATAGTGGAAAGTTTTTTGGCTATGATGGTGAGGTTTTTGGTTATTAGGAAATGCATTAAGAAGAAGTAGTCTCGTTTAATCTTCCGTATCAACAAGGTTATTAGTTTTATCAATTAATTTACAATGTGTTTTATTGCCTATCATCTGCTTTATAAAAGAAATGGCCTATCTGCTTGTAAAGTAAATAATTCTTGCCTATCTGCAAAATATTCTTGCCTATCTATAAAATAACTAATTTTTAAATGCAAGTACCTTAAGAAATTGGAGAGGCATTATTATGAGTACCTTAATAATAAATTAAATTAGTTCGGATGAGAGTATGATGATCTACTAAGTTATGTATCTATACAGTAAGTAACTCCAACATCCCAGCAATTTCATTTGCTTCTTTACATTTCCTCACCTCAATATTTATCCTCTTATGCAAGTTCGTAAATGATTCTTCCAAATCAACACTCTTATCGATCAAAGGTCCGTACATCTCCAAGATAATGGCAAGGAAATCACAAACGATTGTTATTGACCTCACATCATCCAAATTCTTAGTGAACCATTGTAATATAGGTAATAAAGATATTTCATCTCTACCATGTAATGCAATTCTAATTTTACCACGCTTCTTTAATTCTTGTAACACGGTTACTGTGACTTCCTTTTGAATTCCCAAACTGAAAGCAGCATCCAAAGCTTCCGACCAACGGAAAGCATTCAAGTGCCTTTCAAAGGGCCTTAATTTCTTTGTAGGTGCTGTTGAGGAATTTACAATACGATGTTCTTCATCACCCGTGTAGTCTTTCCCACGCATCATTCTACTGTATGCTTTTGATTTCTCTTGTTTAATACCTTGTTGGACACTAGGTTCTGTTTTCCTTGTACGAACAGAGAGTAACCCAGAGGTTAACCCTGTAACAAAATGCTTATGATTGTTCAGCGCTGGAGATACGGCACAACGTAATACACCCCCACTACCGAATTTCCAACCAAATTTGACATCCCAATTGGATGTTGTGTAATCAAATATCTTGACATGACCATCAAGAGATCCAACAAGTAAACCACGGTCACCCGTATCATGTAAAGTTGTTGTTGCTTTAGTGAAGTTATTTAATTCATGGATTTGAGTGCCTCTAGACAAGTCCCAGATCTTGACAACAGGACCACCTGCACTTACCAAGGTTGTAGATGATATTGCCAATACATCTTCCACTGGATTTTGTTGGTTGAACAGGGCAACCAATTGTTGGTTGTTCGTCAGTGAATGTCTAGTATCGAAAAGTCTAACAACTCCATCGTAACATCCTGTGGCAAGTAAATTGGGGTTTCCCGGTATGAATGTTGCACTTCTTATATAATCTCCATGGTATGAATCGTCCAATTGTATAATTGGACCTTTGGTGGTTTGTGAAATGTCATATAATCTGACGATTCTATCATCAGAACCAGTGACCAATTGATTTGCTATGGTCAGATGGAATTTGGCAACATGTGTTGGATGTGAGGATGGACTTAAACTTACCAAGATATTACGAGGTTTATAACTATCATAAATGGATACTAAACCTGAAGCATCGGATGCCACAAGCAATTTACCATCAAATCTATATTCTCCACTGAATACAGTATCTCTGAAACGAGAAAATGTCTTGATTACTTGCCTTGTTTTCGACAGGAACACCTGGATTCTAGTAGATGATGTAACTGCAAAATCATTAGGTGAAGCTGGATTGAAGTGAATGTGCGTTATTGGATGATTTTCTTTCACCAATTGGGGGTTTGTATATCCTCTCCAATAACGTTGTTCAGGAGTGGTCTGACCTGGTAAGGTAGCATTCCTAGTCTGAGAAACTCTTTGTCTGGAAGCTGACATGGTGGTTTATGATGAGATGAGATTGAAATTTTTCATGCGAAGATGCTGCAAATTTGTGGAAGAATTATTCGACGATGTAAGTGCGAACAGAAGTAGAACAGACAAGAACTGCTATTAGGTTAGAACATTAGTTTAGAAGAATTTCCATGGCACTTTGTAATGTGTAACAATTTTGCACTCAAATCTTAAGAATGCTTACTAGATATTTAAAGTGACATTATCTTATTATTATTTTGTTATATTTTATTCTATTCTTTAACGTTATGTGCTTTCTACCTTACTTCCTATTAATTGTTCCAATACATATTGGCTTGTTCAAACAACATATCTTGGCTTGTTACGATTTGGCTTCAAATACATATTGACTTATTACAATCATACTGGCCTATAATATTGCCTGTTTCCACATGCATTAAAAGCAAGCTCTTATTAATATTCTATTTATTTCATACTTTTCAAATCTAAGGCGCCCTCCTCTTCCGCTCTTCCAATATATCCTGATACCTTTTTATAACAAGACCAACGATAATATGAACCATCAAAGTTTTATTCACACTGTTGATACTTGAAAAATCATTACTCCAAGTATTTTCCAACTCTATTTCAGTACAATGAAGCCCTATACGTTTTGTTTCTCTCAATTCACCAATTGCAACTGAGTCTTGATAAAACTCGGGTTTTTTCTTCCTACCAGTTAGACTGAAGAGAGCCAGGAATTTCAACATTGGATGATCACTGATTAATTTGTTATTGTCCTTATCCCAACTATCCACTAAGGAATATCCACGTTCTTTTCCTAATTGTAATAATGTGAACTTGAATTTGTCAAAAGTATATTTATTTTGATGTACCCACCGATAAACGATTCCATCGTATTCATAATCTACTATTGGCATTAAGGAATGATAAAACACATTGACTTTTTCATCTTCAAATTGTAATTCATATCGTTTACATTGTAATTCATGATATTTTCGAACTGTACAATAATCATTGAAGTGAACTTTCTTATTGAAAGGTCCCTTTTCAGGTACAATGAAACGTTTCACACTAATGAACTTCGAACTAAAATGATGAGCTGTAGTTTCAAACAATGGAATTCCATTACCAGCAGCATATTGGAAAATATAAGAATTTGGATCTTCTTTAAATTCATGAAACTCTTTCTCACTGGTTGATGAAGTGTATATTAAGTAGGAGTTGTTTAAAAGTTTATTAACTACTTGAATAATTTGATTAGATCGTGGTTTGTATTGAGGCGGTTCTTCGTATTCGGGAACTAAGTCATTCTCAATCTCCCTATTTCCTTGACCATTCTTTTCCTCTGTCATCTTTCCTTTCTTCTCCTCTGTCATCTCCTCGGATTCGATCTTTTTGGCACACCGAGTGACGTTAAGTTTCGCAGTCAAAACAAACAATGGGTAGAATAAGATACAAGAGCATTTTAGGCTTGAATAAGGTTGAATTAAGATAAAACATAGGTTAGACGTGTATCCGATAAACGTCCCTTGACTCTCCTTTATACTACAGTTAATATAAGTTACGACTTGTACTGACTATATAAATATTATTAGCGCGCCTCGTATAGATGATTTACATCATCCACTTACAAATCCTTCTTTAAAGTACCCATGAAAGAGTGCTTTTCAGCTGGAGTTTGGAATCTACCCTTACCGAACTTAGAAGCAGTATCAATCCATTTCAATTGGACTTGTTCTAAAGCTCTTCTAGAAGTGTCAACGTACAAAGATTTTCTCAAGGTAACAATTCTCTTCTTGGTACCTGGGATAGAACCCTTCAACAAGACGAAATCGTTCTTGACTAAACCGTATCTGACGAATCCACCCATTGGGTTGATAGTCTTGGCGGTTTTGTCGTATTCGGTGGCACCGTTAGATTCATCAACACCAGAACCAACTCTGTAAACCTTGTGGTTAATAGAGGTTCTGTGGTGGAAACCGTTTTGACCAGCTCTGGCAACAGTCCAGTTCACATTGGCTGGATGCCAAGCACCAATACAAGCAACCTTTCTTAAACCTCTGTGGGTCTTTCTTGGTAACTTCTTGGTACCCCATCTGTGGGTTACACCCTCGAAACCGTGACCGGTGGTGACGGCAACAACATCAATCATTTCATTTTGTTCAAAGACAGAGTCGACAGTGACACTCTTTTCAAAGTGTTCCTTGGCCCACTTAACCTTGTCAGCAATAGAACCACCATTGATTTGGATTTCAGCCAAATGAGCCTTCTTTTGGGCCAATGGAGTCTTCTTGACTTGGGTGTGAGCTAAAACTCTGACAACAGAAGCGTACTTAGCAATTCTGGCTAATTCACGTTCAACATCAGCACCTTCAGCAGCATACTTGGAAGTGTACTTGGTGAAAGCCTTCTTCTTGGACTTGTACCAGTTCTTGTAGAATCTTCTCTTGACTTCTTCAGATAAATGTTCGGCCCAGACAGTGGTCAAGGATCTTAAACCTCTTGGGGTTTCAACATATCCGACAACACCAACAATAACTAATGGTGGAGTGTCAACAACAGTGGCAGCTTCGACAACTTCTCTCTTGTGGAACTTAGAACCTGGTCTGTCCAAGTCTCTGACAATGGTGGTCATACCAGCCTTGTAACCTAAGAAAGCGGTTAAAGCAACTGGCTTGGACTTAATGTCCTTAGGGAAAGACTTACATCTACCTCTGGCCTTAGAGGCTCTCTTTCTTGGTAAGAACCCAAGGGAACCGTGTCTTGGTGCTTCGAATTTTCTGTGGGACATTCTTGTTAACAACTAATCAGTGCAATGGGCGATCCTGTGTGGTTTTATAACAAGTGAAAAATTTTTCAGGTCGTGTGCGAGAAAAAAAATAATTTCTTGAGATGGGTCTCAAATTTACCAGTATGAGATGTGTGAGATATGCAGGATTTTGCACCCACCTTGAGACTTCCTTAAGGTTAGCTGAGGATCGTACGTATAATATTTCACGATCCTCAGCTTAGGGGATAATTATTTCACGACCCCTGTCTCTCCACGGCCTTATTACAAATATTTCACAAGCCACCTACTTCTCAGGACTAACTGCTACTACACAATATATTTAATGTCGTATATTTATCTATAGGAGTAACTCTATAAAAACGGATGAACCCTACGTATTGGAAAAGGTAGAAACCTTAACTGAAATGGAAATGTCCCTAAGTCGTAATATGAAATGTGTATTTAAACACTGATATGTCTAACACTGATATGGTAAACACTACACTGAAATGTGTAACACTCATATGTAAACACTAATATGTAAACACTAATATGTAAACACTGATATGTAAACACTGATATGTAAACACTGATATGTGCACACACTGATATGTGTAAACACGATATGAAATGTCTGGCGGGAGTAACTAGAGCTCGCACTACCTGCGCTCCCGCTTAATATGCATAATACTCTTTAATGCTAACCGCGCATCACCAGAATCATCATCACTAGCAGATCCTGGACCAGCAGAAGATTCTGTAGAAGATAATTGTTGAAATGAAGTGTTTACTTGGGAAGCTACCGGAGCACCCTGTAATCCCACATCCTTTTCTTGAAAAGCATCGCTTACTTGAAAAGGTTCTCTTTCAAACGATCGATCTTGAAAGTTCAATTCACCCATATTCATTTCTTGTGAGTCAATCAGACCACTTCCCATGAACATATCTTGATTCATCAAGAATGGGTGTTGGATTTTTTTTGTTTGAGGAGAATTCATCATTGAATACATCAATGAATTAAATTGTGGAGTTAAATTGAAACCATTGGGGGTGAGCCCCGTTGCAGAATACAAATAATTCTCCTTATAATTTGGAGTTTGAGGGAAATCAGTCAAAAATGCACTTGTATTTGTTGAAAATCCTTTTGGTTGTTCATTGATAGACGCAAGCAGAACTCCATTTTGGGCAAGGATTGCAGAAGCAGAAACACCGGTGAAATCAGAATTATGCCTGCGAAGTAAGTTTGGACCTGAGGATTCATCCCAATCTTGGAATGAATCTTCTTCTTTTTTCAAGAAGAAATCATTGGATAAAACAGCTTTCCCCAGGTCATCGATAGTAAGTTTCAACAGGAAATCTTGAGGTTTACTAGGTGCATTATTTTGTTGAGAATTCTTGTCTAGCTGATTGTTTTCCTGAATATTCAACTCATTCTGGGATTGTTTATTTTGGTTGTATTGCTGTGACTGCCTAAAAATGGGCAGGAGTAAATTCTTTGTGTTTGGAGCATACCTTTTAACACTTGCAGGAGGAGTATTATAATCTTGAGTTATAATGGAAAGGTTATCCAAGGTTTTGGAATTGATTTGATAAGGAGTAAAATTATTCACCGGATGATTCATACTTGAAGCAGCCAATGGACCATTTGGTAAAGGTGTATTTAAACCCAAAGATAAACTTTTATTTATTCCAACAGCCAGGTTTGATAAATCAGAATTCGGACACAGATTCGACGGATTTGAATTTATATTTGACGAATTCATATTCGACAGATTTGAATTCATATTTGACAGATTGGAATTCATATTCGCCAGATTCGACAGATTAATATTGGACAGATTCATATTCGACAGATTCAAATTGGACAGATTCATGGACAGATTCATATTCGTCATATTCGCCAGATTCATATTCGCCAGATTCATCGTCATATTCCCCAGATTCATAGTCATATTCCCCAGATTCATGGACAGACTCATATTCCCCAGATTCATGGACAGACTCAAATTCAGACCCAAAGTACCTAGATTCATACCCATCAGATTGATTTCCATCGGAGCCAGACTCAGTTTACTTCTACGACCATGAACAGGCAGGGTACCTAAAGGAGAAGAATGACTTTTTCTTCTTTTCTTTAATCTTGTTGTTGGAGAAACTCTCATTAAAGGAGTAAAGAAATCCGGTTGACCTCTTTTAACGATTTGATTTGAATTATTTTCGGCGGTTGGACTATTACTTAAAGGCGAAGTATTAACACTGATATTTAAAGTTGTTGTTATTTTATTTGTTAAAGAACTTGGTTTTGGAGGTCTACCTCTCTTTTTCTTCATTGGAGTTTCTATTGGAATAATTTGTTTAACTTTTGATTTATGTTTAGAGGGAGTATGCTCGATATTTCTTAACCCTGAGGAAATTCCATTTAAACTTCCATTTGAATTTGATATCCCATTAATATTCCCATTCATATTAATACCATTCAAATTATTACCAACCTTATACTCTCCCATATTAAGTTGAGTTTGTTGCTGAAATTGAAACTGTGGAGGTTGTTGATAGTAACTGGACGCTGCCAAAAGATTTTGATTGACCGAAAAATTCATTATATCTTGATCAGGTGATGATAAGGAGGTAGCAAAAGACATATGTTGCATTGGATAATAAGGTGTTATTATGAAGTGTTGTGAAGTGTAATGAAGTGATGAGGTGTTCTTATGAAGTAATGAAGTTATGATGTGAAGTAATGTTAATGAAGTGTTAATGAAGTATAATGTTGTAAATTAAAAAATATGAAACTTAAACTCTTATACACTATAACTTATTGCAGCGGATATACTTTATATATATTTAAATCTATAAATTGCCTAATCATACATTGAACTAATGCATGTAATGAATATTTTATTAACATCTCCTGCGTGGAAAGTGCTGGTAATGAAAATGGAGTGTGTGACAAGGGGTAGTGTAGGAAAGAGGGGTGGGATACAGTAAATGAAGGATATATACGTTTTGAAAGAAGGATACCTACAGATATTGATCCAATCATTTTCCCCCACTAAATTCTTTTTTTGCATTCAAAATTAGGAAGTATTGTTTAAAGACAAAGGTTCAATTCATCTCATAATTCATAGAGATTATAATTGATTAATAAGATTAAGCGAATACACGATGAGAATCTTCAACTGCCATATCATTATACCTTTTCATTCTTCAACATCCCATTGATATTTCATTGCTATTCCATTGATATTCTCATAATCCCATTATAATCCTATTATAATCCCATTCTTTATAATTTCTTCATAATAAAATCCACTAATACTCAACCTACTTCTACCTTTATCTTTACCCATTATTCAAGTATCTACCAATTTTCTTCTATCCATTCTTTGTCCGCTTGACGAATTTCCTTGTTTAAATTCGGAGTAATGCTACTTGAGTTGTTTTCTTATTTTAAGGGATGAAATCGAGGGATTTTTCATAAGCTGCAATTAGCTACTGGCAGATGTCAATAGCGGAGTGTCGATGGGTTAATTTTATCCAACATACTTTTTCATTACTTCAACCTGGTCCTTTAACAAGACGCGTCTTGGTTCCTATTACGGAAAAAATGCGGATTACCCATACATTTTTACGATCTCGTAGAAGGGTCGTATGTTTAATAGAATCTCTTTAATGAATAATATTCAATATTATATTTGATATCTAATACTTTTTCAATTGCAAAAAATGTCATCCTACATGCATAGCATAGTATTCAAGATTATTTCGAATGCATATTAGATCGGTAATTACATGTACAACTTATAATTTACAGGGGCAATTGCAAATTATAGAATTTAGTTTATGAGTATGAGTATGTGTATGAATTTCATGTGTACGAATTTCATGTGTGTGTAATACATGTATGAAATATGGTGATAAGGCAAAGTGTAGAATGAAATTACCGATAACAAGGTTACAAACACATGCTAGAAGGTTATGAAGCACGTTAAAAAACGGAATTACTCTATGTAAATGCATCTTAACGCAGCATATTGACGCTGATTACTGTAAATGCAGCATGTCAGCTTACGGGAAACCCAAGCAACAAGGTTATGAGGTAACTTTTCATTTCACTTTCTAACTACGAAACGTGCCAAGGACGGAGTCTTTCGGACTTAAGTTGTCCCCTCAAACTTCGCCACATGAGCCAGCTTAGATATTATTTCAACGGAAATATTTTCTATCATTATTGAAATATGGTCATCATTTGTAGACTCTCCACCAAGTTATTTTCTAATATAAAGGGGGGGAGCAGGATAGAGAGGAGAACGCATTATGTTTTAATAATCTAATCTGTAATGTTAACTTAGTAATGTTAACTTTAATTGGTAATGTATGGATTCCATAAAGTATTCTAACAATCAAGTAAAGCTACAAATATTCTAACAATTAAGAAACAACAAGTATTAACAATTAAGAAACTACAAGTATTTAACAATCAAGTAAACTACAAGTATTCTAACAATCATCTACAACTACAGTTACACATTTTTAAGCCCATATAGTACATAACAATCATCTAGACATTCATTTATTAGCCACTAACACAGTATATAGTCAAGACTCATGTATGAAGGCCTCTTTCATCTCCATGATGAGATATCTCTATTGTTTCATTGTATTGAATTTCTCAGTGCCGTTTACCTTGTTAGAAATGCAAACCTTTACACTGACGAGACCGAAAGGAGTCACAAAATGATTTGGGTTTTGTGGTCAGGTCTGAATCTTCACCCACCTTCCCTGCATGAAACTCATGCAAGTGACTGAATATATTAAAAGTATCTTATTACTGAATATTTGCGATTGAATATCTCTTAACATATCTATTTGCTTATCTCTTAAAATATCTACTTGCATATCTCTTAACATATTTTAAATATCTATCAGAACATCTGAATATCTATTTTAATGATACTCGCTTATTCATTACTTTCTCAGATTACCAGATCTTCCGAAAGATCTGTTAAACCCCTTGAATTTAATACAATGGATCTGTAATGGGTCTCCTCAATTAGACGACCGAATTCTCGCACTTCATTCTCGATATAGTAATTCATCCTAGATTTTGGGGGGTAAAAGGATCTCTGAATCGGCCGGAGTGGTCCTTTCCAGTCTTTAAGCCGAATCAGGACAAACTAATTGGGGCCAGGCCATTTAACTTATCCCAATATGGGTACAATAAAAGCTGCTTGGGTGTGGAGTATTCCCACTTGGCAATCCTTTGTATTATTTTTTTCGGAGGAGAAGATGATAATTCCAAGGTTGCCCTCTATTAGAGGATGATTAAAGTATAGAGAAAATTGAGGTAGTATCTTAATAAATCATTCACTCAAGACTATGCCAGTGGGTATTTCAAACTATCTGGATTTTTTAAACTTTCTACATTTAAACTCCGATTCAAGACATTTTTTATTTCTCCAATTGGTAATTCCCCTGAACTTGTTTTTGGGTATATTTTCGATAACCACGGCCGATGCAATAACATCTTCAAATGGGCTGTAATACGGAGGGATGAGGAGGTTAAAGGGGTTGTAATACCGAAGAGCCTGCCCGCTACATATTACTCTGCCATACCACTTTTTAATCATCCTCCGAATGATCTAATCTCCACATACTCTTTACAATTCTTTCGGTCATCACACCCTTCCTGATGCTTACAATTTCGGTCCCTTCCTCCTCAAGAGTGCATCGCAAATAATTCTCGATTCTCTCGGAAAGCGCATGCTACAAGATAAGCGGCAGCAAATATTTTACATATAAATGCAAGTTTAACCAGTAAAGTACTTGAAAATTTGGGGAGATTGATGACAAGTTCTAGCGGAGATCAATGCAAACAAAGAATATAATGGAAAAGTCGAGCAAGAGATCATGAAGGAACTATGTAAGGTATTATTAGAATCAAGAGAATTGAAAGACATACTCAAATTTGAGTCAACAAGTTTTTGATGGATCAGAAATTCAAATGAGCCAATAACATGAAGATAAACCAAATAACAATAGCATGGAGATAAACCCCAAAAAAATATCATTTCCGTTACCCACATTGATTTAGAAATTATACCTCAATCCTATAATTTAATTAACCAGGCTGTTGTAACATGGTTCCATCGAATTTAAGAAATGTGACGGTGATTATTGGCTGCAAAAAAAAGAATTTCTTTCGAAGCTTTTGCATGCGCAAGAGGTGGCAGAACTCGTTAAGACTTGAATGCATTCGGATATAACAAACCTCTGAGAATGAAATTCTCTCGGTGTTTTACAAGGGATTAGATCCATAACATTTATAACATTCTATTTATCGTCATTCAAATGGGTCTATTGACATGGATTTTATTCTTGGATAATATCAACCTGCCACTTCTTTGCTACTCCCCACTTTGAAGTCATGACAGCCACTCAAATGTGACAACAAGTTAGACATCCTCCATATACTTGTATGTGCATGCCTTATTACATGCTTTACGGTTATATGGTGCTACTTGGCTATATATTTGTGGTTATATATATGTTTGTATGTGTGTGGCTATATGTTTGTATGTGTGTGGCTATATATTTGTATGTCTGTGGCTATATATATATTTGTATGTGTGTGGCTATAAATATATTTATATGTGTGTGGCTATATGGTATGCTTGTGGGAGTAAATGCCGATTGTAGGGGCTATACATCTTCGAGAGCGATACTAGGGATGCGCTTATAGCATAGACCTTGGCTATACATTAGCATGGGGCATAATTCAAGTACCATGACGAGGGTATTGTTCCAAGTTATGAGCGAGCATTATTACATTTGAATGGCCTTAACTCTTGGAATGCTCATCACAGTAGGCATTTTCATCAACACTACATTTCTTATCTTTTGGAAATTGGCTTTATCTTCAAAGGCATTGGCTTGATTTTGAAATGGGCAAAACATGCTTCTACGGCTCATTTATTATACAATGAAAGAAACCTCCACCGCTTCTACCACACATTAATTCCACCTATTTGTCTCTATATACACATTATTCGACCTTTTTGAAGAATAGTCATAGATATTCTTCTTAGCTTGTTTAACTGGAAGCAGTCTAGTGGTATAGACTAGGGTAAGAACGAGGTTAATAGTGTTAATGAGAACGAGTTAATGAGAACAAGGTTAATGTGAACGCGGTTAATAAGAACGTATATTACCCAAATTACCTATTAAAACCCACTTCCTATTTTACATTTAATACATTGGCCTTAACTAGTTACCCTTTGCAACCCTAATATTCGTATAATCATTTGCAACCTAAATATTCGTATAGATCATTTGCAATATTCGTATAGATTTGCAACCTAAATATTCGCAAACTCAGTTTGCTCGTATAGTCGCACTCTAAATTTCAGTACTCGTTTATCATACGAGATCATCACCAGTCAGTTAATCATCAATTGACGTTTTCTAAGGTTTAGAGAGTCATTTCCCCATTTAAATTGTCCTATCTTTCATACCTATAGATCTAATAAGACGTAATACCAATTTGTACCAATAATCACTTATAGTTTGTTGAAGTTCCAAGCCTTCTAATTTGCGGAATTCATCGTTCCCATTACTTTTTTATAATTGCTTTGTACAGTTGCTTTAAGTTTGCTATAAGTATAAAAAGTTGTACCTTCGTTTAATCAGGTATCTCCCAATATTCAGTCATGTTCAACCCAAAAACAACACATAAAGAATTTTTTGGTCTCCCAGGAGCCATTGGTATAACAACCTTTCTTCCATTACTCATTATCATTTTTGCATTTTTAGTCAATGAAGATTATTCACTTCAAGGAATTGATCTTCAATGGTCAGCCATTCAAAAACTTATCCCAAATAGCTCAGATAAATGGATAGATCTTATTTTCGACAAACTAGTATGGGCCTCATACATCACTTGGTTTTTTGCTTTGATATTAGTGGATTACCTTTCACCAGGTAAGAATCTCCAAGGAGTCGTTCTAAGTGATGGAACTTCCTTGAATTATAAAATCAATGGGGTTTATGTTGTTACAGGATTATTTGCATTGCTTGGTGCTCGTGCTTATACATTGGACTTTTATTTACCTGAAATGGAGTTTCTTTATCAAAACTTGACCAAATTAACTTTTGTAATTATTATCTTTTCATTTGCATTGTCAACGTTTGTTCACATTTGTTCATATATTCCTTTAAGACAACCAAATGGTGTTGGAAATCACGAAAGAATCCTTTCATTTGGTGGGAATACTGGTAATTGGATTTATGATTGGTTCATTGGCCGTGAATTAAATCAAAGAATTGCATTCTGGGATATTAAATTGTTCTGTGAATTGAAACCAGGTTTATTACTTTGGATGTTAATAAATTTATCTTGTGTTCATCATCAATATCATACAATCGGGAAGGTGTATGATTCTTTAATCTTAGTCAATTTCTTACAAGGATTTTATGTTCTTGATGGGGTCTTGAATGAAGAAGGTGTATTAAGCATGATTGATATCACAACAGATGGATTTGGATTCATGTTATGTTTTGGAGATTTGGCTTGGTTACCTTGTTCATATTCTTTACAAGCCAGATATCTTGCACTTCCTGAAAATCATTTACACTTGGGTTGGAAATATTGTACTGCTATTGTTTTACTAAAAGCATTTGGTTACTACATTTTCCATTCTTCAAACTTACAAAAATCTCTCTTCAAACAAGGAAAATTAAACCACTTGCAAAGTATCCCTACTAAAACAGGCTCAAGATTACTTGTTGATGGTTGGTGGGGAGTTTCTCAACATATCAACTATTTCGGTGATTGGTTGATTGGTGTTCTGTGGTGTTTAACTACAGGATTTCAAACTCCCTTGACTTACTTTTACGCCATTTACTTTGCAAGTTTGTTGATTCACAGACAAATTAGAGATGATGATAAATGTCAGAAGAAGTATGGGGATGCATGGGTTGAGTTTAAGAGAAGGGTTCCATATAAAATTATACCTTACGTTTATTAGGAAGTGAAGGAATTGTATAATAATATAAGCCTATTTAGAGTTGAGAGTAAAAGTCATTAACTGTGGTATATAGATTAGTTATTACAATGAAAAGTTTCCTTATTGGATATCAAAGTCTCAATTCATCTTAACCTACCGTAATATAATTGTAACCAATAATATTAACACTATTCACAGTGTAGCTTGCAGATTTAAACTACTCAAGATTCAACTTGGGTGCAAATCCTGCATATAAGCACTAGGATATACTGGCAAGAGCTTTTTGAAGAAGTTTCAACATTACACTTTACGATGAAATATCGGTAAATGCCATTCTTAGAGTCTTTACATGCAAGAAATGCAAGTACAACTGAAGTTTTCACCTTAAACAAGTATCATAAGGTTTTCCTGGAATGTCATAAGCATGGATTCAATTATCCCACTAAATTATAACTTGGCTTAATCTGTCACTTCAAGATTGTGCTTTGGTATACCAATTAACCTGAGGAAAACCCCAAGAGTTCATATAATTAGAATACCTTGAAGACTAGAGAGTACACATTATAATGGCATAATTCAACTAAAGTGGAATAAGAGTTGTGCTTTCATTCATAAATTTTAAATTCACAAGTAAATCAAAGATAAATGTTGACCAAGTTATTCTAGAGCTACATTATGGAGACTCTTTCCTGATAAACTACAATTGACAATATCTTGATAAAACAACCTATCAGTTATGTCTACTTCATTTCAATGTGTATATTGATTTTAAATACAACCCAATATAAGCTTTACAAGCGAATAATAAGCCTTGTTACAAGCTGGTAACAATTGATTGGAATGGTCAGCCGAAAAAGTATCAACCTGAATACAACTTTGAAATATATCAGCTCGCACATTATTTTCAATAATTCTTGATTAGATTGTTAGATAATTTGATTCTTAGGTTGATAATTTTGATAATTCGTTGGCTAGTTCGATAGTACTTGATAGGGCTTTTTATACGTTGGATAACGCTACGCCCATTCGATACTTCATTCAATACTTCATTCGTTGGCTAATTCGATACACTCATCACTTACTCTTCTTATTCGCTACACCATCACTAACTCAATCTTCTTATTCGCTCATTACTTACTCAAGCTTCTTTTCAAAATCAATCTGCTTCTCAAAAGCTTGATAGGAAATCTCCAAACTGGAAATCCATCCTAAAGCAACATACAAAATAGATACCAAGATCAATGATACAATGATACACATCCATAAACCTGGAGTAAAGAATTGATATTTTGTAAATAAACCCGATTGATGAAGACCTAAAGGAACTTTTGAAATTGGTTCAGTTACCTTAATATCTTCTTCAAAATCTCCTTCCAGTTCAATGAAAGATTCAACATCTCTAAAGTCCTGTTCTACTTCTGATAATAATTCAGAGTCGGATAATCTTTTTTCATCATCGGTAACATCTCTCTTCTCAAATGAACCATCAGCCTTGATGAAATTCAGCTCAATAAAATTCTTTACCGATTCAAATCTAGAACCCCCAAAGCTTGGTTTGGCTTGAATGAAATATGAGCCAGATTCTTCAGCAAGAGTCTTTTGCAAATCTTGGGATTCAATATCAATGAATACAATTGATGAACCTAAAACACAATTCTCTCCAAACAGTAAGGCTAAGTCTTCGGCAGTATTATAATGAACATGTTTAATGTAGGTAGTGGCAGAATTTGAAAAACCATCAATACCACTTGACAATACCTGCTTTGTAAAGGAAGAATCTATTCTATAGATTTTCAATTGTTCATCTGAGTTACATAAATTAGATGTATAATCATAAACTGCATTGGATAATGTAGTTGAGTTGGTGATGTAATCAAACCCATTTCCAAGGGGAACAGATGCATAGAATGATGCAGTATCCGCAAAGGCAGTTACTATGGTTAGCAAGGGTGCAAGTGTGAAGAGTTTCATCGTGGTGGTTGGTGAGTTTTTCGGGGAAATTAGATAGGGAAATTGGCAGTCGTGGTGAGAGTCGAAGGTGAGTGAGAGAGGTGAGGAGCTGAAAGGGATTCCGAGAGACCTAAGATGGGAAGTAAATATGGAGAGATATAATAGATTAAGTCTTAGATGTTTATATATGCGATATCAACTGTAGTGAAATGTGAAAAAGGGTGTGTTATTAATTGGTATATCATACTCAGCTGGAGAATATTGTAGCTTTGTCGGGCTGGAGATAAAGGGAAAATAAAGTATTTACTGTAGATGTTGTAAAAGGTCTAATACCTCTAAGTTTGTTTAACTTCGAGCAACTTACTGTGTGGGAAAATCCATACCCTCTAAGGAGTGAGTATCATAAGGAGTACATTGAAACTAAAGTGGTACATTATTAGAATTTTCTTAGGTTGAAAGATGATGAATAATTGGAATTGTCTTACTTGGTTCTTCTATTAATTGTTAAGGGTATTCATTGAAGGGTATTCTTTGGAGGGAATTATTGGGTCAATTCTACTGATAAGCTATTAATCAAGGATTCTGTCATCTTTCGTACACATGATTCTTAAAGTTAAACTTATTGAATCTAAATTCAAATAAAGCTTTGCTATTAATTAATATGGTGATTGAAGTATAATCAATAGGATTGATTTTCTAATCTAACTTTTGTTTATATAGTATGGAGACTTTTACATACAAATAGGTTAGTAATAAGCCTTTGGTCGATCTAATCTACTCTTTAATACTCTTACTTTCTATATTGAAATCAAAATTGGCTTCGCCGTCACTTGTAGCAGAATTCTCAGATTCACTCTCCCCTTCAAACAACCTCAAGCGTACGCCCCCTATCATTCGAGCTAAAATATTCCTTCAGCCTACAATTAATCCAATTCACACCATCTCATTCATTTACTACTCCCACTAATTTGGTACCCTCCCATCGCTTCCCTCCCATTGCTACACTCCAATCGCCCCTACAATCTCAAACGCCAATCTAAATTCTACTGCGAAACTTTTCACCACCACATCATGGCCGATATACCTAAGTAAGTTACAGTGGATACATCAAGTGGATACAATGGAATCAATACTAACGTTTCTAGATCTGTAGTACAGAAGCTTGTGTTTTTCACAGCAGCAATGATCATCTTCCCAATCTTTACATTTTTTGTATGTGAATGGTTATTTAATAAAAATGCATTGATTAGTGGAGGAATTGCTGCCTTAGTTGCTAACATCGTGCTCATTGGGTATGTTGTAGCTGCTTTTATTGAGGATACTCCTGTTGAAGAAAGTAAGAAGGATATATAGGTTAAGTCCAAAGGTTAGGCAGAAGCACTCTCGACCTGTGGAGAGTTTGTCATTGGAGAGTGTTTTATTGATAAGCGGAGCGGTTTACTATCAATATCTTGTATTATACACATATTAAAGAACAGAAACTATTTCAACTGTTATGGATTGAAAATTGATAGTCATTGATTATCAGAACATATGATTGTAGGTAAAGGATTAATAAAATAATAAAGGCACGAAATTTAGTTGGATGTGGTAATGTAAAGTAAAATTGAGGATATGAGATCCATTGTAGGGATCCATTCTGAAAATGTAAGATTCATGGTGGAATAAATATATAAGATTCATTGTAGTAGCATACACAATCCATTGTAAGATAATTGATAACCCTTCTAAAGTTAATTGAGGAGGTCTTTGCTCAGCTTGACGTTAATCTTGATTTTCCTCCAAGGTCTCAATCCAGCTTTTAATAGAGAGTTGTAGCAGGACGAATAAAAGCGCTTCAGAGGATTATACCGCTTCAGAGGATTACACCGCTTTAGAGGATTCCTTAGACACCAGAGCACTTCAGGCACACCAAGACTTACATCACAAACTAGACTATTTGTTCAATATGGTTCACCAACTTTCATTCGTGTCATCAATCCCTCACAACAAATACATCCAAACAGTATCAACATTACAAGCACTAACAGGATTATCATATCCACAACCAATATCAACATATTCCCTTATAACCAAACCTCACAACAACTTCAAGCCAAAGTTTGAGCCAGGTAAAATCAATCAAATTGAACAATATCATATGAAATGTACAACCACTTGGACAAATAATGATGGTTTAGACATAGCCGTACCATTCTTGGAGAAAGATGAATTATTAGTGGATAAATTATTTGATCAAGAACAATATGGAATACGTCGGTCATGGACCTTACAAGTCTCGGATATACCCATTGCTGGTAAGAACCAAGTTTGTTCTGCTCAAACCATCTATGAAAGTACGTTAGTACATACCCACACTGTAAATGGAGAAGATACAAAAGATTCATTCTTACAATTCTTAGAGGATCTAGGTTATGACTTGGTCAATCAATATTGGATTAAAGGTATAAGGTTTTTTCATGGTGATGTTGTGATTGAAATCTTAAAGGTGTTTATAAGAGATGATGTTAATGTTGGTGTTGATAATAAAATTGCTTTGAAATTGTTGGATGAACTGAATACCTTCCAAATTAAAATGTATACTAATGTTGCAAAGGCAACCGAAGTGGATGTTATTAATCAAGGAAATAAGGAATTGTTGAAGTTACAAGAGGTTTTGAAGAATTTGTTCACTTTGGAGATTCCTGATAGGATGTATATGGATTCGAGGTTGAAGAAATAAACAACATTATAGAGACTTAATGAGATTGAGGCGGTATCTTGGCTTACTGTTATGAATGTGTCCTTATTGAACATTATATTGAACATACTTAATAGTGAACATACTTTATATTGAGCATACTTTATATTGAACATTCTTTATATTTTCACTTTTGAAATATACTACGATAGTCGGCTTATGTACTAATAAGAAAATATATACATTAAATAGAATCTACATTAAGAATCTAAATCAAATCTATTCTATATCTAATAGATCACATCAATTCTCAGGCACGTATCTTAAAGAACTTTCCTAACAGAAAGGTTTCACCCTTTTCCTCATCAACCTTCAAATCTTCTATACTCTTCTTCAACATCTTTAAAGTCAATGGTTTGCCAGGTTTATGATCACTTGCAAGCAATCTAAAATGAGAATTATTCTCTGGAAGATCCACTTCTTTACCATCATACAAGTTCTCAAACAAGTTGACTTGAGCTCTTAAAATCCCAAGATACTTTTCTTCTTGTTCAGGCAGAATATCTTTCGATAACCCTGATAATGTCAACATCTTTCGTAGTAAGACTGAATCAACGGATGAACCTGTACTTTTCATTAATAATTCTCCAGATGCCCATGTTGGGTTGTTTAATAGGTTTCTTATTTCTTGCTTTGTCAAGGATGTGATGGATCGTCTAGACGGAAATCGAAGTAAGTGAGATTGGATAGGCTGTCGTACGGACTGTCTAAGAAACGATCTGGAGATCATGGTATAGATTTTTTTCAATATTGGTGCGGGTTTTGATAAGGTGAGGTGAGGTAACGAATTGTAACGAATTGGGGGTAAAGTAAATTCAAGTACTTATCATTCAAGGTAAGGTAAGAATTCAGGTAAGTACTTGTCAAGGAAAGTAAATCCAGGTAAGTACTTATCAAGTATATTCAATGAATTCAAATTTACGCATCTCCATTCTCTAACTAATTTTCAGAATTCCTCTTTAACTACAATAATAATCTTCAACATTCTAATTATAATATACAGATGTTGTATGTAATGAAATTTCAAATACATTAACTTTCAAATCAATGCTTCCAATAGGATCTACAATTTGACACTCTTCATCCTTCAAATGCTTATTGCTTTGCTAACTTCCCCTTCACCTTTTCAATATTCTTTCTCTTTTTAGTTAACTCTTTCTGCCTATTAGCCTCTTTATCAATACCACCTTGAACCTTATTGTACATCTTTCTTTGCTTATTCGACATCATGATTTTCTTTAAATCCTTCTCCTCCTCTTCTTCATTGGCTCTCTTTTTACCTTGCTTCTTTGATCTCTTAGCATCTTCCTTAGCAACACTTGTATATTTCACACCAGCAGCTTCCAATTCCAATTCTCTTTGAGCTTTAATATCTTCATCTTCTTCTTCTTCATCTTCTACATCTTCAACATCTTCTTCATTTTCGGAATCAGATTCGTCATCTTCTTCTTCTTCAATAACATCACCAACTTCTGGGTTATAACCAGATTCATCACCCCATGGTGATAAATGTGGAGGTAATACTTCACCAGGAGCATATTGATTCACAGATAAGATTTCAATCTTGTTAATACAATCAAAGATCCATTGTGGTTGAACGTATGTTCTACCAGCAACCTTTTCATTCAATTTAGGTCTATCAACAATTTGATGAGTTATGTTAGATAAATCAAGTTTAGAAAATTCCTCAGGTTGATTGATCTTAAGATTATCTAAAGCAATTTCAGATACAATTACACCACCACATGCAACAATACATAATTCCAAGATATCCAAAGAAACTTCACGTCCAACGTAAAATACGAATTTTGAAAATAAAAGAGATGATGGAGATGCAAATTTGGTTGGTTGGATTAATAAATCACCAACGGTTTTATTTGTTGCTTCGAATTTATCCAATTCAATTTCTTCAACATTCTCTTCCTCTTGATCATCTTGTTGTTGTTCTTGTTCATCATCTGCTTTGATTGCCTTTTCAATTTCTGCACCAGATAAGTTTTTCGCAGCCAAATTGTCTGAATCAATGATCTTGTTCTTTGGTAACAAAGAAGAACCATCTTTAGTTTTCAAAACGTATGAAGATAACCCACCAATAGATTTCAATTGTTCAATATCAATTATTGGAGGATAAATCAAATTAGCTTCATTATATAATCTGAACAATACAAAATGCAATAAGGTAGAATAAAATTCCAAAAATGTCAACATGATTCTGAAATCAACATCAGTTGGAATGTTAGTTGGGAACTTGAATGGGACCAACCATCTAATATCTTGACCTTTAATACTTGCTTGGTAATAAACACCTTTAATGGAAACAAATACTTTTTTCAATACTCTTTCTTTTGCAACATATGCTAACCATTGATTACACAATTTTTCAGCTTGAGTTATAACTCTATGACTGACAGCATCAGTTGAAGGCATATTGGCAAATAAGAATAACATATTCAATGGATCATCAATATCTCTAAGTGCATCCAAGAAAGTTGGATACCTTTCTTTAATGACATGATCCAAAGTGTATTTAGGTCTTTTCTTCTCTAATCTTTGGGCATCGGTGATTTCTCCTCTACCAAGAGCTCTTTGTAATTTCTTTGCAAATGTCTTATGTTCTCTAAACTTATCTAATACAGGTTCATGCATCAAATATTGGATATCTTTATGATAATAGAAAGTGGTTGGGGCAGTGGATCCTTTGTTAGCCTTTCTCTTATGTCTTGGTTCTCTAGGATAAATCCCTTTGAAGATACAGAGACGACGGAAATCGGCAAGTGTAACTTGCAACTTCTTAACAGCTTGCGATCTTGTAATGAAGTTCCTGGCAGCTCCCGTGGCTCCTCTTTTCTTAATTCTAGCCATGATGGATGTGTGTTTGAAAATTAATTTTTCTTACTCACGAATAAAGGTGATGAGATGTCCTGCGTAGTAGATTGGCTGCGAGATGCCTTGAGATGGCTGCGAACTGCGAACCTGAATCCATGTGGAGAGCTGTTACTTCAGGCTTAGAATAGGTTTGCTCTGTCATTTCAATTAATGAATTATTGAATTTCTACTGCTGAATTCTGCTTAAGATTGTCTTAGTACTATATCCATTGTATTTAACATAAAAGCAGAGGGTATAGTATTGCGATATGGGTTTTTATTCCAAGTTTTGCTCAGTACACCTTCATGTTCTATTCTATGGTTTCATTGGAATTATATCCAATTTTGCAACTATTGCAATTGAGAAAATTGAAGTTTGTAATTCATTTTACTACTTTCTACAAACAAGTCTTTAAACACTGAAACTTGTCAGGTCCCATCGTATCCCCTTTTCATCGTCAGAGAATATTTCTACTCAAATTTCTATAGTCGAGCTGAAACATAATGCAACTTTCACATGAAATCTCATGGTTCGATGTTTCAGAATTTACAATTGATCTTTATCACTTATTGGATGATTAAACAGTTATACCTACTCAAAAATGTATCTTACTTGTAGAGCTGATTGAGTCCCAACAATTTATAGGAAGTTAGGTCTAGGTAACACACACGGCCCTTATTACAATTACTGTGCAAATACTATTAGGGTAAAGGCAATTTCAATTAAATCAGGACAACATTGACCCTTCTAGATATTCGTAACATTATTGTCTCTCTGCTTTTTGCTGTAACCTCGGCCATTGCTAAACCTTAACTGTGCCATTGAAGCGCACCAAAAATTATCACTCACCACGTTCATGTCCTTCGAGAACGTACTAAAGAGAGGAGATGAATTCCTCTTTGATTATCCTCGAACGGCGGTATGGTGGAATTATGCCTCACTTGCAACATGTACTTTCATGACGGTCAATACCAAGATCATAATGAACTTGTTCTACAAGCCATATTTGCATAATATTGATAAACTTGACTCTGCATTAGCGAAGGCAAGATCTGAAAATAGATCATTATTAACTGTCATGAATCATATGTCTGTTGTAGATGATCCTGCGTTTTATTCCGCTTTGCCTTTTAGATATCATTTTGATATTGACACTATAAGATGGGGGCTTGGAGCTCATAATATATGTTTTGCAACTCCCACTTTATCATGGTTCTTTAACTTAGGAAAAATTTTGGGTACTAAGAGATTTGGCGAAGGTCCATTCCAAGGATCACTTGATGCTGCTATTAGAATCTTATCACCAGATGATACCTTGAATTTAGAGTATACACCTGGAGTGAAAGAAATTGAAAAACCAATTCTTTTACAAGAAGTCAACAATTTAAGGGCAACCCAAACCTCAAAAGAGTTGGTTAATTTCATAAAACCAACTTTGGAAAGTACGAACGTTTTGATGTCCAAGTCTCCATTTATACGAACTAAAACGAGTTGGTTCCATGTGTTCCCAGAAGGGTTCGTGTTACAATTACAAGAACCTTTTAGTAATTCGATGAGATACTTTAAGTGGGGGGTTGCGAGATTGATTATGGAAAGTACCAGAGCTCCAGTAGTGATCCCTATATTTTCATATGGGTTTGAAAAGGTTGCTCCAGAAGATGCTTCAGATGAAGGGATCAAACGTTTCTTACCAAGCAACTATGGAGCTGAGATTCATATTTCAATTGGTGATATGATTGCAGATGAAAAAATAGAATACTATAGGGAAAAGTGGAGACTTTTATGTAAGAAATATATCGATCCTTTGAATCCAAAGGATTTGTCCCAAGAATTAAAAACTGGGGGTGAAGCTGAGGAATTAAGATCGAAATTGGCTGCGGAATTGAGATCGGCGGTTTTGAAAATTAGAGATTCAATGGGCGTTTTCAATAAAGAGGACCCAAGGTTTAGAGACCCGAAGTTTTGGAAGGCGTATACGGACACAGATGGAATGAGTGATCCAGAAGTGAAATTCATTGGGAAGAACTGGGCTCAGAAGAAACTACAAAGTCATTTGCCAGAGTATGAAAAAGATCATTAGAGGTTGAGTGGTGATTATGAAGCACTACTTTAAACTACTCCTCAAAATGTACGAAATAGTATCAAGAAGAAGTCGTAGTGGCAGCTACACTCACTATAACATCAACTAATAAAAATAGTTGAAACTGTCGAGCTGCTTTGAACTTGTAGAAAATGTCTAATGAAACGGTTAGAAACTACTTTCGTGATACTGCACGACAAACCTAATTGCTTGTATATATAATTTAGATAATAAAACAATGTGAATATAATAATAATGTCTTGTAAGTGAGTTGGTGGCAAATTCAAAATGGTCTTCTTCTCTTGAAGATTGGATAATGATTTTGAATTGCGTTCCCGGATCTCCTACCAGACCTCTTTAAATCATTAATTTCATTGCGATTCTTTTGGAGGCAATACAAGCTTAGTTTGAATCAACATGGTGCCTAATCTAGGTTTAAACCTATTCTAGATTAAAGTAACAATTGAATCTCTTTAATTGGTCCAAAAGAAGATATCTCCCGCCTTTTAGAATTGTTGCCTGTTCTGAAATCCTTGAGGCTGCAAAAAAAATAAGGTGCGTCTTGTGTGGATCGAACACACGACCTTTCGATTAATGACTGAGACTTCAGTCGAACGCTCTCCCAACTGAGCTAAAGACGCATTTCTCATACCGTTTTGGGATTCTGATTTGTTATACTTTGAATGGTCTAAAGGAGGAATCAACATTTTTTTATTAGTATAGACAAAGGTTTTATCGGAATGTCATCTGGTTTCTATTATTTGATAAGTTAGATTAACATAATATTGAATTGTCTTTTTTTTTTGAAAAAATTAGATTAATTAACAAAATATGGCAAACTTTACCATGCATGTTTGAAGCACTCATTGTTTTGGTTGTTGCTAATCTAATTACTTAATATGCCCATAAAACGCCGTATTACTGTGCTGTTGTTTAAAGGCAGATTTACTTTGGCTGCTTCTTTAGCTACTATTAACTTAAATAAGTGAGACGAAGAGTATACCATTGTTTAGAGAGACTAAATCGGTTTCATATCGCCATATTTCCCATATGCATGGTGTGAAGGAATCTATAAGGTCACTGAGATATTTCTATACTCACAGGTTCAAACGCATTCAAAGATCACTCAGACGGCAATTATAGAATTCTTGCCAGAAATTGGCTGCAAATGTAAAATTTACGAAGTTCTGGGGACAAATTTTCTTGAGATGAGTACAGTAAGAAACCCGGAAGTAATGGAACGGCGGCTGCTTGGGCTATGCCTGAAAGGCCAATAACCAACTCCATAAAATGCAAAAAATAGAACCCACGCCGAGAGTCGAACTCGGAATCTTTTGATTAGAAGTCAAACGCGTTAACCATTACGCTACGCAGGCATTACTTGCTTCTAAAATAGTTGTGTTTATACATACCATATCCTAATATTTCAATATAGAGACTAATACTACATTTATAACCAATGAGTACTGACTTAGAGACTTCCTAAGCATCAAGACATTTTTTTAGCATCCCGAAGACTTTCTGCACCTGCAACGCCAACTTTTTCAACCAAGTTGTTGCATTTTTCACTTGCACATTTTCAAGCGAATTGTTGCGATCTTGTCAATCTAAGTACAAGGAGACAGTAGCACTATCGCCGTACACTAGATGTTACGAAGTGTTATATTGCGAGGTGGAGTCTTAGGCACTTTTTCTAGCTCACTACGAACTAGTGCCTTACCATGGTCATTGCGAATAAGTACGCCAACAGTTGGTACCTTATCAACCCAACAACTCCGCTTTAAAACGTGGTTTAAGAACCAACCTACAGAAAAACTACCTGAATCATTAAAGTCATTGAAATATTATGTACGTTCTAATGATGTTCCTAAAACGTTCAAGAAGAAGATTCTTCAAGAGAACTTATTGAAATACTTCGATGAGACCGATGATCTTAATCCAGATGCCATTAAAATAGTTAATCAAGCTTTCACTGAATTGTACAAATTGAATGGCAATATCATTAATGAAACATTATTCAGTCTCCAAGACTTGACCACATTATTTCAGAAATCATCCATAGCATTACTTTCCACTAATGAAAGATTACGAATACCGACCTATATGTCCTTACTTATTTCACATCTTTTGAAGCAAGATGATATACCTCCCAATGTAATGGTATATTTAGTTGATTTAGGATCAACCATGACCAGTTTCAATTCAATTTTGAATAGTTTGATCAAATATAAAGATCTACTGCCTGAATATATCAATGCAATGGTTCAACACTACTTAGAGAAGGGATCACTTGATTTAGAAATGTTTGAAGAATTTGTCTCCATTTTAAAGGTTAGCAGTCTTGATGAAAACTTCTATGGTCTGTTCAATAAGTACATCGAATCTTTGTTCTTGGAAACCTTCCCGGAAGTTCATGAGTACAAGAATCTCAACAAAAACATTTATAGAATTCAAGAATTATTGAAACAAATGCTCAAGAATTTGGAGTTAGGAAGCACTTCCAGTAAGTCAATTGCAACACTTCTTAAATTGTCTCAAGACTTGTTATCAATATTTGAAAACCAACCACTTCAATATGAAGTAAATAGGATCTTACAGTTTGTCTCACAAGACTCTTCTCAAATAGAAGCACTCAAATATGAAATATTCCAACAAGACTCGGAAGATGAATCCCTTAGCGAAACTTTACTTAGCATGACTTGGAAAAAATATCCAAACGTAGCAAAACAGATTTCCACGATGATAGTTTCTGATTCAATACGTTTTTCCCCCCTCTTACAATTCCAAAGTGAAGTATATTTAAAACTAGATCAACTACAAGGTAAGAGTGAAATTGAGAAATATGATGCTATAAATTCGTTAATATTGAAATCTAATCTTGACCCAATTGAGTTATTCAATAGAACCATACAATCAGCTATGGTTTTACAGGCTGTTTCCCCAAGAGGGAATTTCACACAATCATTAAGTAACCACTTTGGAGAGTCCACAGTTTTGTCATATAAATATAGAATCGATTCTGCTATCATTTCAAATGACTATGTCCAGGCAATTAATCTTTTCGATGATAGCATCTCAAATCTAGTTTCATGGTCTTCCGAATTTGATCCTTCCGTTTCGAAAACTCTTAACGACCTAATAATCATCATATCCAAAAACGTTGGAGATATAACAGCAATATTTCCAATTTTCACCAAGATCAAACAACAAATGTCTTCTCCTTGTAATGTGGATACGATCAAAGTAATGGCAAGTAAAATCCTACAAGCAGAATTTGCTTCAGATATGATTGAATTGCTCAAAAGAGAGTTACCTCCTATTCATAAAGACTCAAAGCGGAAGATACCATTACTTCAAGATTGGACTTTGAAATATCAAGAATTATTTGCCATTCTCCACAGATATGTTATCACATATGATAAAGATCTTACTTTTGAAACTAATTGGGTTCTTTATGGCGAATTACAAAAATACTTCCATGTTCCGTTTGACTCATATTTGCCAACTATGAAATTCTTTTGTGAAATTGGAAGCCCGCAAAGTGCATTGATCATATTCCATCAATTAAAGAAGCTCAATGAATTACATGGTACTCATAATAATGCACCACCACTGAGGGAAATATATATGTACTTATTTCAACAGTTTGGGGACAAATTGTATGAAGATGGAGTGATCGATATTCATGAATATCTTAAAATGGATATCAACTTACCAAAGCAAGACTTGCAACTACAGAATTCAATTTTGAATGCTTATTCCAATTTGCAAGATGTTGCGAGGGCAAGAGATTTGTTCTTATCCATGTCAGCTAATCCTGAAGGATTAAATGAAGAAACGATCCAGATCATGATCAAAACCTATACTTATCATGATGTTGGATACGTCCAACAATTCTGGAACAATTTATCCCAATTCGGTATCAAACCAAACGAAGATATTTACAAGCAATACTTGATTGCTCATGTTTATCACGGTCTTGTAGATAAGGCAATTGCATTAACAGAAAACATGTCTGATTATGACCTAGAGATGAAATCAGATACCTTGTTATGTTTGCATAATTATTCTTTGGAGAAGCATGATCAGAAAAAGATCGTTGAGTGGGCAGAAGAAAAGCATAAGTTATTATGGGATGAGGCAATTTCGAGTGGTTTGTTGATTGGTGCTACTGATTATGCTCCAAAGGATAATTTAATAACAGGTACCTAGATCCACATGGCCAGCAATAATTTGATCTCCTCACTGACGAATTATCGGCCTAGATCCAATAGAAAAGAAAAGATTGTAAATAATGTAAATAGTGTATTATAAAATTTTATTAGGTAAGTTAAGGTAGCGACAAGAATAATAACCTCAAGGGTATTATAAATTGCTAGGGATTGTAGAAGTCGTTTTTAAACCCTTGGATAGGTGAGACTTTTGGCTCTTTGCAACCGATTTTGTATTTGGCACTTGTATTTGCACTTGTATTTGCAGCTGTATTTGCAATTGTATTTGCAATTCAAGAATGCTATTGAATCTGGCATTTAATACAGCCAATGAAACTCTCGGTTATATTGAGATCTAAGAACGTGCATTGAAAATCTTATTCAAAATGGAATTACTTTGTGTTGACACATTGTTTTCTTTTGAGGCTGTTCAACAAGATCCAGAAACAATCAAATTGCGTTCACAAAGATCTGGACACTTTCTTTTCATTCCTGTCCTGTGTCTCATCTTGGAACCCCGCACAAACATCATATGCCTAGACCTTTGCAGTGTCACTTCTAGCGCTTAAATTATGTACCACCGCGAGTTCGTTGACATCAAAAATCTCGGTGCAGATGATTTGTATTTTGAAGCCCCACATAAGGGCTACGCCAGTTCTTGTAGTCCCACTTCATTTGTCCAAAGCTCCGATGTTTATTCTTGAATCGCTGGGTCCTACAAAATCCTACGGGCCATATTAGGTCTCCAAATTGGGAAGGCCATAAATGCATTTGCACCCTTTGCAATTTTTAACCATTTTTGCTGGATCTTCTCTATATAGCTCCGCTAGCATAGTCGCTACGCTCAGATGTTGCCTGCTTGAACTCTTCGAAGCTTTGTAGAATTCACCTTACTAGCAAACCTTAACGAGTTGATAGTTTCATTGAAATTCTTCTGAGTCGGGGAAATGTTCACAAACATTAACGTTTTCGAATCACCTCCCAAACTATGTTTCAACAAGTAAGTCAACTTAGAGTTTCTATAAGGGATATGGCTTTGCAGTTGTTGACCCAAAGAGTAAATCACATCTCCCAAACTTGAAAGAGATTTGTTTATCGCTTGAGTTTCTTTCATCCTGTCTCCAACGGCTTGAGAAGAAGTTAGTCTTTCAGAACCGGCCAAGTCAATTAAATTCAAAGTACCTGAGGTGATTTCACCGGTCTTTAAATTCTCCCCTGCAATGGTTAAAATGAAAATGGAATGTGATCTTGAAGATCTTTCATTTGATTTTGTAAATGCGGTCGATCTATTTTTTGAAGCTCTAGCTAGAAGATTTTGAGCCAACTCTTTCGAAGTTATTTCAACCGAGTTTATATTTGTGATTGAAGTCTTCTGATTCACATCATCATGCTTAATTTCATATTTTGCATCTGAATTTGGATTGAGCAAATCGATGATGTTTTCATTATAAATTTCGACAAATTGACCATGGATCTTATATTTCCATTCTTGTAAAGATTCAATATCATTGAAGATTTTGTCTATTGAAAGAGGAATCATTCCTGTAGATGGTTCTGACATGGTGAATGTTTTTCCAGATCCAGTCTGACCGTATGCAAACACGCATACATTATACCCATCTAGAGACGATTGTATTAATTGAGATAT
Source organism: Kodamaea arcana (assembly GCA_030574295.1). NCBI lineage: Eukaryota > Fungi > Ascomycota > Pichiomycetes > Serinales > Debaryomycetaceae > Kodamaea > Kodamaea arcana. Next base: position 901,127 of record JAJMER010000003.1, on the reverse strand, counting down.
TTCTTGAAAAATGACCGGATTGGTGTCATTTGTCAGGAAAATTTTATCAAATTGGAAGTTGTATTCACCGGTGGTTGTGCTAGTAGTAAAACCAGATGTGGACCTATCGGCAGGAAATTTATTAGAAGATCTATCACTCGGAAGTTTATTAGTTGTCTTGTCGGTAGTAGATCTAATTGCTCCATTGAATGGAGAAACTTCTCTAATTAAAGTTATTTCTTGATTGGATTCATCGTTAACATCATTCGAAAGTCTTATTTGGGATAAGGGTTCTTGTGGTTGAGGCAGTGGTTGCTTCAGCGATAATTTCAGAGATTGCAGGGAAACCGACACTCTCCGGGAAGTCACCCCCAGTGGACCCATAGAAGCAGACCCTCCCAGAGTAGGTCTTATCCGACAGAAAACTCGAATATTCCCTTTCAATTCTTGCAATTTATTATGTAGGATTCTTCTTGAAGATTCTTGATTATATAAATATGATTTGATTTCCTGAGTCTTATCAAGTAAAACTTCAATTTCAGATGAATCCAAAGATTTCTGAATCTGTTCGATTTGTCTTTTCTTAGAATTGATATTTGAGTATAAAGTTTCAATTTCATTATTTTTATCGTTGTGTTTATTTTGAAGTTGTAACTTTATTCGAGTAAACTTTTCATTTTCTCGATTTAACTCGGTCAACTTAGATTGAGAATCTTCGAGTACTTTTGACTTTTCGATTTCAGTCTGTTCTAGGGATTTTATTGTTTGTTTTAAGATTTCGATGTTCTCATCCATATTAAGCTCTTTTAAATTCTTCTTATAATCTTGCTTTAATTTTAATAGTTGTGAAGTTAAGTTTTCAGGAAGATGCTTTAAATCCTCAGTTGCTCTACCAATTTCCTTCTTTATGTATCCCCTCTCCTCTGAAGTGATTCTCAATTCGTCATCAATAATTTTTTGAGCTTGTTCCGACATAACTTCTTTAAGTTCATTTAATCGTGAATTATGATTCAAGGTTAACTTCTGTTTCTCGATCGTATATAATTCAATAAATTCACTTGAAGAAGTTGATCTGTCTTCAATTACTGATTTGATTTCATGATCCACGCTTGAAAGTCTGTCTTTCAAATCAAGGTGTTCTTTAGTAATGATATGTAGTTTGAATTCTTCCTTTTGCATTTGAGTTATCAAGGACATCTTATGATTTTCGAGTTCCGAAAGCTCCAATCGTTTGGCCGAAATTTCTTCATGTCTATCAGGTTGTACAGGGTTTGGTGGTTTGGTGGTTGTATATTTACTGGGGTGGTTTGATCTAGTAGCGTTGATTGGCATAGGTCTTCTTATACCATGTATTGGTTTATTCAGTTTCAGTACCGGCATCATTTTTTGTTTCTTATGATTTACCTTGAATTGGGATTGCTTTATATTCTGTGGTAGCGGTCGTAACACTGCAGGTGTTTTACTTGGGTCTGTATTCATGTCTTGTTTATGTTTCAATTAGCGCGTGGATTCAGTTTGGTTTTGTATTTGTCGCAGAATGCATCTTGAAGCAGAAAGTTATATTGAATAAAAGTGACTCAAGTTGACTTATTGGCAGTGAACCATAAACAACTTATTGACACTAGATCATAGACAAGCTATATAACAAGTGAACCTTGGAATGAAATTTTATGGTATATGTAGTTTATATGAGTCACAACGAATTTGTATACTTGGTGAATTCTTCAATCTCTACAGTCTTGGATCTCTACAGTATCTCTTACCAGAATAGAATTCCATTGAAGTACCATAGGTAGAATAATAATACATGCTGCTATAATCATCTTGGGTGAACATTATATGCGCGAACTTACATATTTTAGCTGCAAATTTTAGCAAAATTCAAACTGCTAAGTCTTCCATGCAAGCATGATTAAGAATTAATTTCAAACAGCCCCTGTTCAAACTCGGTAGGGTCAAAGAAAGGCAGAAGTTAGCTTGAGAAGTGCTAGGAGTAGTGGTCAGGTCCGTTTCTACTTTCATTGCCAATGCATGATATCTAATTACTGAGGATGATTCTTATGATATAATAATCAAAGAGAAAGTCTAACCATAATAGCAATTTACTGAAAGAGTCGCAGTCCTGGTAGATACGATACCCTCGACCTGGCCACTTCAAACTCTCCCCGACTGATTCTACGCGGTACCAAACCGCACCGCAAAAAAAATGAGATGAGCTTAAATATAATATCAAGATGGGACCAATACTGAAGAAACAAAAATTAAACAGCGGAAAGGCCGAGAAGGCTACGAAGATTATAGCGAAGAAGGAAACAAAGAAGACACAGCCGAAAGAGTTGGAATCGGAAGAAAACTCTGAAGGAAATTCTGAGGAAGAACAGTTTGAAGAATTGGATGATCTTGATCTTGAAGGTGAAGTTGAAGTAGATGATGACGAAGTCAATATAGATGATGTATCATCTGGGGATTCCGAAGATGGATCTGAATCCGAATCCGAATCCGACTATGATGAAGATATTCCTACGTTAAAGAAAAAGAAGAATCTCGATGATGGTTCCAAATCATTTGCAAGTGCATTCAGTGCTATTGTGAATTCCAAATTAAAGGCTTACGATAGAAAAGATCCAATCTTAGCAAGAAGTAAAGTAACTTTGAAAAAGTTTGATCAAGATAAGCTAGATGCTAAGGCAAGAAGATTATTACTTGCTGATAAAAAGGTTTCTCATGATAATCATAGAATCAAGCATTTGATGGCTTCATCAACCGAACCAGAGAAAGTTCGTGAACTTTTACAAAATGAAAGAGAATTGAAGAAAACAGCTCAAAAGGGGGTGGTAAGATTGTTTAATGCAGTTTTGTCAACTCAAGTTAAGACTACCGAAGCATTGGATAGAGAAATTGGTGGGGAGTCAAGGAAGGAAGAATTGATGAATGAGATTTCGAAAGAGAAGTTTTTGGATTTGGTGCAATTGGCTGGTGAGTAGGTGATACTCCTAGCAAAATTCGTAAAGAAAATGTATAAGACAGATATTGAAGTACAGTCAATAAAATAATAATACTATGCATGATGCGTATGGTATAAAATGTGAAACAAAAGTGTAGCAATAGTTTCAGTTGTGTTGTGACGGGATGAAGTTAGATGCAATGGTCGAATTGTAATTTCCGTGTGAAGGAACATCTAAGTTAAATACAAGGTTCGAAAAATTGTGATTTTAATTTGGGATAAACAAGGTACACTCCTATGGAATGTACTAGTTACCCTCCAAAATGAGGTCTGCTTACACTTTCGGATGGAAATTACTAGGTACCCACCAAAATGAGGTTTGCTTACACTTTTCAGTCATATATTCCTTTATAGCCAATGTTAGAGTACTTTAACTAGAATATAAAGCCCTTAAAAGGATTCAAATTAATCAAGTAACTAATAAATTCATATATTATTCAAAAAGCATTTTTTATGACTTTACATTATCAGTATTAGCCTCTTTTAATTATATGAGCTCACTAACTTGACAGATCGGAGAAACTGTCGCAGATTCCGATCTTTGTGGAGAAGAATGCAACAAATGATACTTCAAGAGAAAATTCTGGAAACATTAAGATATTTTTGGATTCTTCAGGTGATATGGTGTTAAGTAATCGCACATTCAGATGTAGTTCTGGAATTCGGGAGTAGTTAGAACATAATGGCTTAGCCAGGGTAGAATGACACCAACAGTATGAGTGAAACTTAGAAAGTAAAAAGACACAGCCAATGTAAAAAATCAATTTATATAGAAGAAACAACAAAGCCAAGATGGAAAATCAACTTAGAAGACACTGCAATATGAAAAATCAATTAACTTAGACACTATGATTTAATGCCCAGGAGTAGAATGAAATTTGTCATTAATCTCCGGAAGGCTAGACTAAGAAAAAAGCTTAGGCAGTGTTAAAACTACCCCCGGGTATATTCAAGAATCAAATCAAGTAGAATACCCGGATGCTACGTGAGTATCCACCTTCCTATTGAATTTTGTGGTTTGTTTGCCCTACATCAACCCCCACCTTTCAACGCACGTTATACTGAAAATTTTATAATCTTCCCGAGATCATCGCAAATCATACCGATAATAAGGCATCTTAAAATAGCATAACCATCGTAACATATATCGTAATTAGGGTGATATAGACAGGCGGGGGTGAAGTTACTCTATATAAGGCCCAATTGCAGTGGGGGAGGCTTAGTCTTCCCGATATAGTACTGAGTCCTGAAACTAGATTTCCCCGAGAAATGAATAAAGATGCTTGGAAACTGGGGATGGGCATTTTCTATAAAAGGGAAAGCTGTTCTAGATACTTTTAATTGAACCTTTGCACATTTCATAATTTACAAAGGAGATAGTACCAGAGATAGCACAAAATATTGCAACTTTTGATATCATTGTGGCACTTAAGGAATTGTAAATACATTGTAATAGTAAAGCATTACTTTTTTTTAACTTAGCATATCCCTCTACAATTGCAACAGATGAGTAAAAAGGAACTTCACACAAGAGTTGCAACTCTTCAACGGCAAGATTCCGATTATATTGGACAACAACAACCAATTGAATTATCAACCTTGGAAGGAAATCTGAAAGTTACAGTTGAAGATATATTCAAGCCAGAAAGGGCCAGGACCTTTAATGATGATAGGTATGTTGAAGAAATTGCTACTGGTGGCCAATCCGATGATACTCTTGAAGAGAATATAACAAATCATGCCCAAGTACCAATGACATCTCAATTCCCAGAAAGGAATATGTGGAGAATTATAGGTTGTATAGCTTGGGTGTTTAGTTGTGGTTTAAGTGATGCTGTACCAGGTGCAATTTTACCTCATATTGAAGCTTATTATGGTATCAATTATGCTAGAGCTTCATTGATTTGGATCAGTAATGCAGTTGGTTATATTTTGGTAGCTTCCCTTTCTCATTATATTCAACCCTACTTAGGTAAACAAAAATCTGTTGCATTAGGATCTTCACTTTTGGCATTGATGTATGCAATCATATCAAGTGGAACCAAATTCCCTGCAATTATCCTTGCATTCTTCCTTGGAGGATGTGGTGGGGCAGTTAATCTTAGTCAAATGAATGTGTTCTTTGCAAGATTGGAGAAACAATCCAAATATTTAGCTTATTTCCATGGAATGTACGGAATTGGAGCAACTGTATCTCCCTTAATAGCAACCAGTATGGTTAATGCAGGGGTCAAATGGCATTATTATTACTTGATTCTTCTTGGTTTAATGATTTTTCATTCGATAAACTTGTATTTTGCATTTTCAGGCGCAGATGAAGATTTGAAACAATGGGATACAGATATTCCTATTGTAGATGAACCAAGAGATAAGGCAGATAGCAAGTCTCAAGATAATGCCGATTTAATACTGGCATTGAAAAGTCATGTCACTTGGTTACTTTCAATGTTTGTTTTATTTTATCAAGGTGGTGAAGTTTCCCTAGGTGGTTGGATCGTTACATTTCTTCTTGATTATAGACATGGAAATCCTGCAACTGTTGGGTACGTTGCTTCTGGGTTTTGGGGTGGGTTAACAATAGGAAGACTCTGCTTGACACAACCTTTACATAAATACATTGGTTGTAGAAGAAGTGTTATTATCTTGCTGTTGGGTGCTTTAGTATTTGTTGGTTTAACTTGGAGTATAAACAACACAATTGCTGAAGCAGTTTTAATATCCATTGCTGGTATACTTATTGGTCCTAATTATCCACTAATGATCACTTATGCAGCTCTGGAAGGGTTGATTCCAAGAAAGATTCAAGTTATCACTTTAACCATAGCAACTGCATTTGGCTCGAGTGGTGGTGCTTTCTTCCCTTTCATAATTGGGATTTTATCCCTGAGTGTTGGTACTTTTGTGGTAATGCCTGTCTTTATTGGGTTGTACAGTGTGATGTTGTTTATGTGGATATGCTTACCAAATGTTGAAAGGAAAGGCACATCCCTGAATGTTTTCTTGAGGTTTTGGTAGCATCCCTGAATGTTTTGTTACCTTAGAACAAGAGTTCAAGGGAAGAATGCTTGGATATAATGTACTTCCTTGTTCAGAGAAACATTTCAGTATTTGGAAGGAGTTCTGAGATTGGGAGGGGGATCCAAGTCTTCTGCTCAGAAAAGAACCTATGAGCTTCAGCAAAGAACCTATGAGCTTAGCTCAGAAATTGTCAACCAATGAGCCAAAAAGATCAACCTAAAAGCTTGGTTAACGCGCAAACCAAAGTGATATGATTTCCCCAGATTGGTGATTTCATTTTACTCTAAGATTATGAATATTATAGATTACGTACAAATAGAACCCATTTTTAATTTAGGACTTTCGTAACTTATTCTGATAATTTCGTCATGGCTGCAAATTCAGTTATTTTTTAGCATGTTCACTTGACATATGCGCGAATATTCGTACGCATGAGAAGAACATTGCAACAGGTTGGGTCGCAAGGAGGTTATTTTGTTGGGCAATGGTGGATGATAAGTTTGGCAAAGCATAACTCATTATTTTTTGAGTTATTACAGCTTAGAAAGCTCTCATGAATGTCAGAGAGAAATCTTTAATTCGAAGGATAGAGTTGCTTGAATATTAATCAACATTCCTTCTCAATGATATATTCAACCATTTGATTGAGTATGATTTAGGATTCTATTTTCAACTATGTTCAACTGGTAAACATGTATTAGGCTCCTCTATGGTCTCATACCACTCTTGCATTTCAAACATACTCTTGCTATTGTAGGTAAACTTTGACGACAAACTTCATTGGGATAATACGAGTTTAAATACTGCAGGGCCATCTATTTATATCCTTGAAACCATAGCAACTTTGTGTGTGATTAACACAGTTATCACTGAATAAAATACTCTCTTAGGGTTGTGGTGTAGAATCTTTTGGTATATGATTCTCTGATATAACGGTGGAATTGTTGAAGCTTGCCGATTGTACCCGTGAAGATGATTCGAGAGTCTCATTCACTGCAGACTTCAAGGGGGATTTTAAAATGCTTCACCTGTTGGTCTATGTTATATTATAACCTTAGTTACTTTTACCATTTATGTGCTTTTCTTACTTGTTCCATTTATGTACTCTTCTTACTTTTTCCATTTATAAACTTCTTATCACTCGTAGTTCCCTGAACGTTCTCTGAAAGACAGATATGTTTCAATTTCCGTCAATGCACTTCGTTAGAGATTTTACAAATTGTAGATTCTACTACAAATACTTCATTTTATCTCATTCCGTTACGTATCCTACATTGATATAACAGCTTAACATTTCTCATCAATTGCTTAGTGTGGAGACTTTCGAAGGTCACTCACAAAGTAGACAACTTATTCACGGCGTCTCTGAAGATAATTTATTCACGAAGCCTTCGAAGATACTTTATTCATGAAGTCTCTGAAGATATTACGAAGTCTGTGAAGATACTTCTAAGGTATTCAAAAAGACCATTGAATAGGTAATTGTTGCAAGATGTCCTTTGAGGCCTGGTGCGAAATTCTAACTTCGATTCAATTTCGCTGATCAGATCAACTCAATGGCAATTGAACATAAAATCAGTTTAGGAGATCAATGTCTTAAAGAAGGAGACTTCTTAGGAGCAACCAAACATTTCACAGAAGCAATAAAAGAAAATCCCAAAGCATTCACGCCGTATCTTAAAAGGTCCACTGCTTATCAAAAATTAAAGAATTACGATGATGCTAAAAGCGATATTTCCAAAGCTTTCAATATTGCTGAAGAGCGTGGGAAAAGGTCGGAAATAGGTACTTGTTACTTTAAGTTAGCTTTATTATATTATTTGGAGAAATCGTATAAGTTGGCGTTAAATCATTTGAATAAAGCCATTGAATTTGATTGTCAAGAAAGCACCATTCAAATGTGGAAGAATAAGTTGGAATATGAAGTTAAAAAGAATCCTGAAGAGGTGATTGAGAAGGATGAGCTTGATATGTTTGGAGGTGAGGATGTGGTAGAACTGGAAGAGGTTCCAGTAAAGGAAGATTCTAAGACCGCATCTAAACTAACTAAGACAGAGACACAACCTAAGACAGAGACACAACTCAAGACTGACCCTACAAAAGATTCCAAGTCCCAACTTACACCAACCGCCGCTTCCTCCAAACCAGTAGTGGCATCCTCCACGAGTATCGACACAATCAATCAATACGCGCCATTGAGAATCAAAATCAGAGAAGATTGGTATCAAACTGATGATTCCATTGTAATCACTATCTATGCAAAGAACGTGAAGGATGAATCCATTCACTTCGAATCAAGATCAATAGGGGTTGCCTTTCCAAATGGTACTGGCTCTGAATATAATTACAATTTAGAACCTTTATACGATGAAATAATCCCTAACGAATCGAAATATAAAGTATATGGTACCAAGTTGGAAATCACCTTGATTAAGAAGGAACATAAAAAATGGGCTACATTGGAAGGTTCGGATGAAGTTGTTGAGACGGAAAATAGTGCAATGGCATATCCTTCCTCTGCCAAAAAAGCCATCAATTGGTCGAATTTTAAAGTTGAAGATGATCAAGTGGAAAAGGATGGTGAGGATTTCTTCAAGAATTTATATAATGGTGTTGATGATGATACCAAGAGGGCAATGATGAAGTCATATGTTCAATCCAATGGGACTGTCTTGACTACAAATTGGAAAGATGCTGAAGATAAGGAATTTGAGACAAGTCCCCCAGATGGGATGGAAGCAAGGAAGTGGTAGGTGGTCAGGTGGGTATCAGCAAGAGTGTGGTGTGTGATGTCTCATAGAGAGATTCTGTCTGAAGAGCATAGGTTTACTCACAAATTCCTTGTTTGTAATATATTTAAGGGTTTTGGAAAACTGCACTGTTATAAGGTGTAAATTTGGGATGTTATATACCAAGATAGTGTGTGAATTTATTAACAGAATACCCATATCCAAAATATGTGATGAGAATAATAAGTTGATCAGTCTTAATAGTGTATTATGACTACTACAAGTAACCTTTATATGATTAGTAAAAACTTGAATCTCTACTTATATAGTAGAGAGTATTAATAGTGTAGAAAGATAATAAGTACAATTTTGCTTATGCTTTGTCTTGACTCTCCAGTTTAGCGGATTAGCATATTTTTTTAGGTTCACACAATGGCTGCAAAATTAGTTGCAAAGTATACAGCAAACCATTTCATGCGGTAGAATTAAGAAAAGCTTCAATAGAATCTATTATTCTACAAATTGTCTTTGTTCTCGAAGAGATATCATAATTGCTTATTCCCACAATAACCAAATCATGTAAGAACCTTAATTGCATTTAAGCATTCCGATTTACATTTAAGCATTCTGATTTACATTTAAGCATTCGGACCTCTTGATGCCTACGACTTGATTTAGAAACCAAAGCAGTCTTTCCAATTTGTTCCTCCCAGTTTGCTATGCACATACCTGTGCGGCTCATACTCCCTCGCCATTACAAATCACAATTTCATTGGCCATTTCATGATTCGAGCATTTAAGCAACTAAAACGAACCATGCACATTGAATCAATCCCTATGAGATGGGGTACAGGGGACAATTACTCGTACTTATTAATTGACACCCCAACCAAACATGCCTGGATAATTGATCCTGCTGAACCGGAAGATATCTTCAAATATATTAAGGAGAACAACCCAAGTTTCGAATTGAAGGCAATTGTTAATACTCATCATCATCATGATCATTCCCTGGGTAATAAGGAATTCCATAGGAAATATCCAGATTTACCAATCATTGCTGGCAAAGATTCTCCAATTGTAAATTATACTCCTTCTCATGAAGAAGTCATTGACCTTGGTGATAATTTGACAGTAACAGCTTTACATACTCCTTGTCATACACAAGACTCCATTTGTTACTTTGTCCATGATTTAAAAACTAATGAAAAGGCCGTGTTCACTGGTGATACTTTATTTACAAGTGGTTGTGGTAGATTCTTTGAAGGTACCGGGAAGGAAATGGATTATTCCCTTAATAAGGTTTTGGCAAAATTACCAAAAGATACTAAGGTATATCCTGGTCATGAGTATACAAAAAGTAACGTGAAGTTCTCAACTACTGTATTGCAGAACCCTGCAATGGATAAATTAAAGAAATTCGTCGATGAGAATGAGTTCACTACTGGTGTTTTTACTATTGGAGATGAATTGGAATTCAATCCATTTATGAGATTGAATGACCCACAGGTTTTGAGTAAGACAGGTGTTGAGGGAAATGCTGATGTGATTGATAAGTTGAGGGAGTTAAAGAATGAGTTTTGAGAGATTAGATTTAGGTTCTAGGGTTTTCCGACAATTAAAGATTGTAGAGCGAGCCCACCTGCGGTGGACTCTAAGAAGATTGTAGAAGGGCTGAAGTCACCAAAAAGGGGCAATATTATAAATGCAAATAAAATATCACCACCTAGGTATTTGGTCATTGCAATGCCTACTGTAATGCAGAAGTTAAAAGCAGGACTTGTCTTCTAAGAAGGTGAAGAAGGTATTGGGTTTAATTTGCAACGCAACTCCTAAACTTTTCAGTGCTATGCTAGAACTTCCTGATAATTCAAATTCTCATCTATCTGGATGTTCAGGAAAGTTTGACAGTGAAATCATGGAATGATTCTCTATATACTTACAGGTCATGGTATTTACTCAAGAGTAATCCTCAATTTTCCTCACTACAGAGGTCAAACTTGAAACCTATTTGTACTAATTTAGTGCTCACCTCTATTGCGAGACTTAATACATTTACGTTCATTGAATCATTTCTATTTTTATGTAATTCCCTGGGAAGGGTAACGTTCTGTTGGTATACGTTGATATGCATTACAGCAGTGTTGCAGTGGTATACGGGAGGTAATCCCATGTAAAAGTCTTTATCTTTACATCTTATTGTACATCTTTCCACAGAAGGCACTTGTACTTTTCAACCAAGTGATACATCCTATATTTTATAAACCATCCTTCCAAGGACAAATACCGAGTATTATCACCCACTACGACAGAGTAGAACTTGGAGATCATATTTCGACTTTAGCGTCGTTTTAACACCAATTTCGTCCAAAGCGTACTTGATCAACATCGCAAGCATTCAGTATGCTTGGGTTGGAAATACAGGCGGATCATCATAATTAGTAGCTCCATGACCACTATAGTCTCTACCAATGAAGGAGCATTGAGCAGCCAATTCCTTACTAGAAATGAAAAGGACACTCCAATATAACCTTCTACTTCTGCTTCACACCCTCACAAACTCCGGCTTCACAACGTCATCCACCCACAATTGAGGCTGCCATAATTCAATGATCTCCAAATCAAACTCACTCTTACCCATGGCAAACTTTTCATATTCATCGAAAATGCCGCTCATACACCAACCCTGCAATAATTTCCGCATTAGAGCCACCAAGAGTCCAGTTCTATGCTTTCCTTTATTTGAGTGTATAAGCATGGGGAAGTTATTTTTATCTAGAATCAATTGCAATGCTCTAACTAAGGATTCTTGAGATTGTAGTAGTATTTCCGGAGAATTGAATGGTTCTTGAGAAGGTTCCATCAATAACAGGTGGAAAGCAATATCTGTTGTTGAGATCCAATCTTGGTAGTTGTGCATTATCTCCAATGTAGAATGTTTATCTTTCTTATCTTTCTTCTCCTTCTTCTCTGAGTTTTTGATCTTTTCATGGCCTAGATCACCCAAGTAAATGATTGTCTTGAGTCCTAGTTGCTTAAGGAATGGATAATTGATTGGCATGGGGAATCCGGATCTATAAATCCCATCTTCAACTAAGGAAAAGTTTAATGGCGGTACGTATTGTGGTTTGGGAATGAACTTCCTAATAATTGGTTTAGGAGGTTCCTGTTCAATGTGGTCTTTCATAGGAGGGAAGTGGCTTGGAGTCGGAATATATTTGAAGAAAATCTTCGCGTTGAAATCTGGGGAGTAGGCGGTAAGAATAAGTGCACGGGGGGATTACTTAGGGAGTAAGTGTAACCTAGTAAAAAAGTTGAATCAATGTAGATGTAGGGGTTAAGTGAATTTTAGGGATAATTTGGCAATTAAAAGGTTAATTAATGTGGATTTGTTAGCAAAAGTCATTAAGAAATTCCAGTGTGCTTAGCAAATTTAAGAGGCTTCTATTAAGCTATCAAGATGGGCTATTTCAATTAAGACTATCAAGACAGGCCATTTCTATTAACCACATTTTTAATAATACATACTACAAAGGTAAAAGACTTTAATTTGAATATTTATAGAAGGAACTTCAAGTTTTAAAGTCAACTGAAGTTTCAATTCTATCTACTTGTAATTGGGATTTGGCCATGAAACTTGTTTGGATTCATGTGCCTTTAAGTCATTTACATTGACTATTTCTTTCACTCATTCCACCTTTCCTAATAACCTGCCGCTCTTGATAGACATTTTTCTTGCAATAAGTTTACTCAACTTTGGATCATAATTATGCTTCAAAATAATCACCTCTCCACCGGCCATTGAAATCTTTGAGCTTTCATAACTAAGAGGAGAAGTTCTAGAAGAAATACTTCTACCAAGTGAAGATTTGGCACTTTCCCCTGACGACTTATCACTACTTGAAGTACCCCTAACAAGTTTTCCAATTCTAGGGGAAATACTTCTTCTAAGATTCCCAGTACTAATACTTGAAAGATTTTCACTTGTTGGTGTAGAAGACAATGATTTGCCACTTGGTGAAGATGTACTCCTATTAAGGGAGGATAAAATATTTCCGAGAGATGTAGTTGTTGATGTAGAAACGGATGTTTTACCACTTTTACTGATTGATAAGTTATCTTGGAACTTGAGGTTTATGTAATTATCAAATGAGGTTGCTTTGCTTAAACTTGAACAAGCAGAATGATAATCATCAGAATCTTCTGCCTCTTCATTGATTTGTTTGTTCTCTTCACGGGGGAATTCATCATTACCAAGAAGATGATTATCACCAAGATCATGATTATCACCAAGAACATCCCCAAGAAAATGATTATCAAGATCATCAACCTCTTGAAAGTCCTCCTTATCACATACTTGATAAACCTCTTTATCTTCACGTCCAAGAACATCAAATACCTGCTCAAGTTCATATTCACATTCCTCTTCAGAATCTCCAACCTTATATTGAGTCTTTGGATTGGTGGTTTCATAAATATACAACTTATGTATGAATGTAGCCAAATTGGTGTTTGTTTTTGCAACAGGAAGCGAAGGTCTTTCTTTGCTATCACTTTCCTTTTGGGCTAACAAATTAGGGGGAGGAGGACTATACCTAGGAAAATTGATTGCAGAGACATTGCTTTTAGCTGTTGTCCCCTGATTGGTTTGATAGGTTTTAAGTTGAGTGGCACTTATTTGATTGTTCATATTAACTTAATTTATATCTTCTTTTGAAGATACTGGTGAAGATTATTTTACACTAATTCCCGAATATTTATAGTTTTTTGCAGCCAAAATTGGGTGCAAAATTTGTAGCAATTTTAAGTAAGGGGCAACCTCGAGAAAGAAATTGGTAGCTGAAAGCAGAGCAAATAATATTTCAAATGAAATTATAATAAATGATAGTCTTGGAACCTTTCTAGACTTAACCTTTATAGCCATTTTGGAACCTTTCTAGCCAATTTGGAACCTTCCTATTCTCAAAATAACTTCAGATTTGCACCGAATCAGAATACTACTTCAGTGAGTATTCCTCACAGATTAGTATTTAGAGTAATTCAAATACAAAATTTAGTGCAACCAAATCATATATGTTCATTATGGACAACTCATCGTCATAGGGTGTCCATGTAACCCTTTTTAATATGACTTCACCAGTATGTAACTTTTAAAGCAAATATGACTTACCTACCAGTATGTAACTTTTAAAGCAAAAATGACTTCACCTACCCAGTATCTAAACAATATGTCAAGGGTAAAAAGATCCTACTCATATTTATAACTGTGCACAACACATCTACAATACACACTCTTCATTTATATTCTCCACCTTTATCATCCAAAATTATACTCATTTACATACTACACTTCCTACACTGAACCCTCGCTTAAAGTAAGCTATTCCCTATCTATTCCCTGCTTCTTTTCGCCTCTGGTTCGCCTCCAGTTTGTTTCAGATCCTCCAGTGTCTCACGTGACCCCTCATTAAGATTTCGCTGCTCAAAATTTTCATATTGCACTAGCATCCAACATGTCCTGGTTATTTGGAAGTAAAAGCGATGAAAACAAGCTTGGGTTCGACCCAGCTCAAGTATCAGACGTATCGTCCATTATCAGAACCCCTGGGGTATTTGATGCTTCCAAATTACATCCTTTAGCTGGGTTGGACAAGGGTATTGAATATTTAGACTTAGAAGAAGAAAAGTTGAGTACCGTAGAAGGTACCACCAACGGTTTAATTCCTTCCAAAGGTTGGTCTGATGATTTATGTTATGGTACAGGTGCTGTATATCTATTAGGGTTAGGATTTGGGGGTGCCTACGGGTTCCAAGAAGGTGTTAGAAACATACCAAAGAACGCTACCTTCAAATTACAGTTGAATACTGTTTTAAATCATATGACAAAGAGAGGTCCATTTTTGGGAAACTCCGCAGGTGTTTTGGCTTTGACTTATAATGTGATCGATGCCACTTTGGATCTGATTAGAGATGTACATGATGACTATAATTCAGTAGCTGCCGGAGCTATTGCGGGAGCACTTTTCAGAAGTAGTGCTGGAGTGAAACCATTGGCTTACTCAACAGTTTTGATGGCCGGTGGTGCTGGTGCTTGGTGTGGGATCAAGAGGTTGTTGAAATAGGCATAGAGAGTGTAAAACTAAGTGTATTAGGCATTTGGTTTTATGTATTGTTACAAGAGTTTCAGGGGGGTGAGATTGACGTTTAAGTGTGGGAGATTGACGTTTTAAGTGAGTGAGACTGACGTTTTAAGTGAGTGAGACTGACGTTTTAAGTGTGGTTTAGTGAGACGTTTTAAGTGTGGTTTAGAGAGACTGACGTCAAGTGCTGCTATGTATACTAGAGTTGAAAGTCTACTTGAACTGGTTTATTAAAATTCCAAGCATGCACCTTAAGCATGCCACACACACACCTAGGAGCATATTGAATCTTGTTAAAGCATTCATCGTATGCAGATGACATAATGTCTTTAAGTGATTCTGAGAATAATGATTTTACCTTACGATCATGATGTATATAGCAAAGAAGTAGAATAATAAGTGGAAAGAAAGAATATGATGCTCGTGTAGCATTTAGACTTGTAAATTAATCTCCTGACTACTTTAAGCTCTTGAGTAAGGCTGAGTTTACAGATCATATGGAAATGAATTTTGCTTTCTATGTACATGTTGAATAATTCCTGATACACTCAAGGTTCCCTATGAGACCTGATACAAAACATCATATACACCCCAGGACAAGCTTGAATATAATTCAAGCGAGTACACGTTCTCACAAGCTCCTTGGAGGTACTTATGCAACAAGCTTCTGCTTCTTTGAAATGTCTACACTTTGCTCTGTAGTCCTCTTTAAAACTTCTGTATTCAGTTCCGACACTTTCACTGCTTCATTGGAACCCAGAGAGACTTCTTTGATTGAAGGTTCTTCCACTCTAGAAACATTGCTGTCGTGTGACTTTGAATTGTTTATTGACTTTGCTTTTTTATCTTTAGGAACAAGTTCTTCTGTGATTTTGATAGCTGGCACCTCAGCATTCTCATCAAACAATAAACTCTCTTCATATAACTTCTCCATCAATGCTCTCCTATCATCAATCCATTTCAAGTATTCAACTTTCCCATATAATATTTTATGTTTTGTTAAGTCTTTCAAGAAGATACCATTAAATAAATTCTTTTCATCATTGTTGAATTCGTCCTTCATTACTGCATCGAAATCTTCAATTGATTTTGTTTGGGCAAACTTTTGATAGAAGGGAGATTTACCTGGCGTTTGATTCAATAACATATATTTTGTATTTTGGAACGCATCATAGTTATATTTATTGGATACCTGATGAAATACCGGTAATATTTCAAATGGAGTTAAAGGTAAACCGGTAGAAAATACAGAAGGGTTTGCTTCTGCACATTCAGCAATCATTCCACCAAGTTGATCATTCTTGAAGACTTTTTGTAAGTTTTGGAAATCTAATCTTGATTGTAAATTCCCGTTAATAATTAGGGAAATTCCTTTTGATTGTACGAATGGGATAAGTTTGGTTAAATATTTCCAAATAGGATCTTGCCTACTCCTCATATCTCTTGTGCGGCAATGAATGGTTAAGTTGGTAATACCTGTATTACAAATTTGTTCTATCAAATTGTAAGAGCTTTGATAATCATCCAATAATCTGATTTTACAACTGATGGATTTGTTATTAGGTTTACCTACCTTCTCTATTAATTCTGTTAAAATAGAACAAAGTAATTCTGGAGTCAGTAATAAGGCAGCTCCCATTCCCGAATGAGTTGAAAATGGTTTGGGACAACCACAATTAAGATCAATCCCATCCACATCGTCAATGACTTTGGAAGCTGCTTCAACAGCTAACTTGGGATCAGAAGATCCCAACTGAAAGATTAATTTACCTCTCTCCTCAGGAGAACTACGGAAAACTAACTTATTCCTATGAAGATCTTTCTTTTTGATATATTCTTCAACAACGTAATCAATGGTGTTTGTTTGTTCATTGATGATTCTTTTGGTTTGAATGATTTTCCGATCAACATATTCTGGAGTCCAAACAAGATCAGCTCCATATTTGAGTGCTAGCAATCGATTAGTTATCTCTCCTGAACGAACCATTGGTGCAAGACATAATTTGCCTGCAAAGGAGATCATTTTGATTTACTTGACACTTTCTTGAACTAGGACTGACTTGTCAACTTAACTTAAGAAGTTGAGGATTATTCTGATTGTAAAACTGTTCCCTGAAGACTGCAATATCTGTTGTACAAGAATACCTATTATATTGTATCTCTGAACTATCGTTAATGTGCAATCCTTAGAATGTTTCAGATAGCGGCCTTTTTGATTTTCCGATGAGGTGACAGTGGGCTGCAAAAAACTTAGTGATGAACAACAAAGGAGAAGTAAGGACCCTTTTTGGGGTTATATCAATCAATCAATCTTTAGTATTTGAGTAGTTGTGGTAGAAACATTGAAAGAATTTGAGATAATTTAATAATGCAGAAGTATATGGGACTACTTAAGATTAATGAGCTGGATTTCATTGACGAGTTCTACATTTGAAACTTAATCTGTTGAGCTATACTTTTAGTGGTAGCACAAGTTGAATACTACTAGCAGTTGGGTACCACGAATTCTCCAATAGAATGTCAATGCAAGAGTTTGCCAGTTCGCTAATTGGATACACCAATTTACCAGTGGAACAATGCACTAATAGAATACCATGCCACCAATAAAATATCCATAGAATACATCAGTATCATTACCTAATTCAAACTACCTATTGATTAAAAGCATGAATGTAAATGATCAATTACCAAGAATGAAACCCATAGTTACCTCTTCATCCGAGGTTGAGCCATATTCTTCATCAACAGCCTAAGAATATAAGTTCAAGGCTTAGAATTAAACTATTAGTAACATCGTAAAGCCTACGATATTATTGTTAAAGCCAAGTTTGAAGCATACGTTTACGACATCAACATGAAGGATTTATACGAAGCATAAGATTTTGAGAGGTATACAATTGAGAATAATGCTATAACAAAGTGAGGAAGTCTATAATCTAGGAAGCAATGTAAAGCCCACCAAGTCATATCCAAGAAGTAATGCCCAACCTAGAAGTAAAGCCCACCAATTCATAACCAACTACTCACAATGGAGTTAATGTAATGCTACATGATACCGCCTTGGTTTGACGTTAAATCCTTTACTTACGTTAAGGCCTATGTTAACATATTGTACCATAATGAAACGTCCTCGGCAAAAATCGCCTGTGATTTCGATTTCCTGATTTGGTGGAGATATGGTGGGTTCTACATTGTATATGATTTCATCTATAATTAATCCAACCTTAAAGGAATGACTTTCAATATAATTGCTACTTTAATTGTGTTAGTATGCTTTTGTTCCAAACGCACATCAATTGCGTTCCATGCTTACTTCACCTGATCCACATTTCCATCTTACATCACTATATGCATTTCCATATCGTCATTTTTATTATCCAACTTCCCTTTCATTCCGTAATTTCTTTCTTACCTTTCTTCATACCTTTTTCCTTGATACCTTTCTTTCCTTCTTTTGATTTCTTTCCTTCTTTTGATACCTTCTTTTGATACCTTTCCTTCTTTTGATTCCTACTTCCCTTTTATCTGTCATCTCCTGTGACTCTATATCATATTTTTTGCTATACACCACATGATCTCCTACGTCATAAGTCTATTAGTTCTATTGATCGCACCAACCTATGTAACTTATCAAATACTTATCAATTCGTAACTTATACATATCAATGCGTAACTTATACACAACACATAACTTATACATATCAAGTACTTATCAACAATATCCTAACTCCCCGCCCCTAAAGGCTAAACCTTCCAGCGGAAACATACAATTCCTATTTCTATTAGCTAGGTCCAGGTCCAACCAGAAATGGGAATGTTTTCATGGATTCTTTATCATTTATCCGAATTGCATAAACTCCAACATGTGACAACTCTTAAAAATATAACGATTCTTAAGGTATTGAGTATGTTAATGTATCTTTATATTTTGGTATCAAGTGGTAAGTATCTTCTATATTATAAGTATCTTCTATATATTATCTCTTTTAATCATGTCTCAATCTTCATCTTAACATCTTATACAACAGAATGACTTATATAATCTTATAGAACATGAATGACTTATATAATCGTATAGAACATTAGTGTAGTGCAATATCACACTACCGTATATGACAATATCACAATACCATTGATAATAGTATTTCTTACTCCTCTTGCAATCTTCTTACTCCTCTTACAATCTTTCATAATATTTCCACAATTCCTCTTACATCTTACAATCCCTCTTCTTCCTCTCACCTCTCCAATTGGGTATTCCTACGCCTTGTAATACCTCTTCTTCCTCTCATATTGGATATTCCTACGCCTTGTTATACCTCTTCCCTTCTTATCCTTACTTCCGAAATGCTTCTTTTCCTGTATGTAGCACATGGTGACCTTTTAGGAAGCCCGAGACATCTCAACTTGTCATAATCCGATGGCTGACTGTACAAATAAGAAACGAATGATTCGCGTATCTCCTGTTCATCAATTTCTTTTGATGGTGTACAATGACATACTTAAGTCAATTGGTGAGGTTGAGGAAGAGAGGATTAGGAAGTGAGGATGAGAAGATATGAGGAAGATAAGTAAGATATGAAGGAAGATGTAAAGGAAGATATAAAAGAAGATATAAAGATATAAAGGAAGATACAAATATATAAAGAAGATACAAATATATGAAGGAAGATACAAACATACAAACACACAAACATACAAAGATAACTGTCACGATGAAATTGTGGAATGTATATACAGTGAAATAAGAAACAAGTAAATATTGAATAGTACAAGTAAATATTGAGCAGTACAAGTAAAGAATAGTAATTAAAAAGGAAGAAATCATTCAATTGAGTATAATCGAAATAATTATAATACACAACAATACAAATTCAATTGAATAATCAATCCATGAACTCATTGTTGATTATCTTTAAACACCGCCTGACACACCAAAAAAAAAAGAATCCATCAAGTTACGCCGTTAAATATTTCTTTTATGTGGAGCAAGATTTCTTTTTCGTTTGTTTAATTTCTAATGAGTTTTTTTTCGAGTGCACTTCGGAAGTTTCTTTTTCCGAGTGATGAGGAGGCTTCCTTATCGAAACGTATATAAGGAAGGGAAGACCTTTTGTATCATTTTTAATTATATATATAAGTAAATTTCTATAAGATAGATAAGATATAGAAAAAGATATAAGAAATTATAAAGAGGATATACAATTGAGAAAGAGTAGTGTAAGATTGTAAAGAATAAGATATAATTATATTCTATAATTATATATATAAACAAAACAAAAAATTTAAATGTCATTATTATATCATCCAATGTCAAGACCTTTGAGTCAACGTGATTTACTGGGATGTTTAACTCCAAGTAATACAGAAGAAGTTGATTTTAAAAAATTCATAAGTAATGAAAGGCAAAGTGATAAAGAAAGAAATGATAAAGAAAGAAATGATAAAGGTTTCAATGAGAAAGAAAGATTCAATGATAAATTCAATGACAAATTTGATCAAGAAAGAATTAATTTAAATAAAATCAATCAACTTAATCAACTTAATAATTTCAATCATGCTGACAAAATGGAAATTCGCAGCCAAAATGAACTTTCTCATACTTCTCCAATTTCACCTCCAATGTCTCCATATCAATCATCAAAATCATTAATTTCAAGAAGATCAATTAATCAAATTGCAAGTAATCAAATTGCAAGTAATCAACATTCAAATAATCAAATTTCAAATAATCAAATTGCAAATCAAATTTCAAATCAAATCTCAACAGATTCAATTGATTCCATTTCAACAGATTTAACAATTTCCTCATCAATTCAAGATTCAACCCCAAAATCATTCCTTGTAACCAAACTTGAATTTCAAATTGAAAATTTTAAAGATTATAAATTAACTATTGAACCTTGGAATCATTTGGATTCCAATTATAAAAAATCTTATTTGGATTTTATAAATCAATATCAATTTGATGAGGACTATGTCCCTCGTAAAATCCATCATCAACAACAACCACAACCAACTCAAAAGAAAAGAGATTATTTTGATGTTGATCTGGATGCTGAGAAAATGAGAACAAGAAGAACTCCAAAACCAACTTATAAAGTGGATTCGGATTCTGACTTACCTGTGAAGAAGAGAAAGAGAACCGTTTCTCCAAATACAACTCCAATTGTAATTGATGAAACAATCCCAGACTTTTCTCCAGATCCTTATAAGACCCTTCCTCAATCCAATGTAAAATGCCTTAAAGTGGAATGGAAAGGACAACCTATGGATTTATCTCAAGATCCAAATTTGGAAAAATTACATCCTTCCGAAGCTATTTTGGCTTCAGTCTTAAGATTACCTGCTCATATTTATCTTGATTCAAAAAGACGATTATTTTTTGAAAAGGTTCAAAGATTCAAGGTTGGAAAGCAATTCCGTAGAACGGATGCTCAGAAGGCTTGTAGAATTGATGTGAATAAGGCGTCCAGATTGTTTGCGGCGTTTGAGAAGGTTGGTTGGTTGGAGGATAAGCACTTCAGTCGCTAATCTTTGCCTGGTGAGCTGTACTTAATTTTTTTGCCTGCTCATGGACTATAAGCGCGGTTGAGCTTAGTCGATTTTTATAGGGTTAGTCACCCTCATGCATAGAGAACTCAATTTTCTCTTTACTTGTGAAGTTAGAATTGTGCTTTTGATAAAGCGCTCCCGCATATACTTGCAAGGCTGAATGAGTCTTTGCATTTTAGCTACATTGTACTTTTGGTGTTAATTAGAGCAACATGCTCATTGACGGTGTAGAATTGTATATAACATTGAGTTTCTTTTAGGAGTTGTTCCTACTCAATGATTATCAAACACAATGGTTGTGTTTTTTTTGGTTTATTTCTTTGGTTGGTTTTTATTTGTTTAATTTATTTCTTTCTATTTGGGTTTAGTTTATCTGTGTATTTGTTATTTCATGGATGTTAATTGTATATATTATAGTATTTGTAAGCGAGAAATATGCAAATTGTGTGCAATTGGATGTGTACTTCGTCAACCTTTATTAAATTGAACGAATTCACTTATTTTATAATTGAACTTGCTCTAGAATATTTCAACCAAGTTGGACTTTGCAGTTCATCTTATTCCCTTATTTTATGTTGTCTTTACATTCTCATCAATTGAAGATTTGCTACAAAATAAGATTACACTGGTCAATCCACCTCTTAATTGGGCTATAATCGCCAAATCCATGTTTACACACCTTCGCTCGTAAATATTTTTACGTCAAGGAGTTTTACGATTTGCAACCACAAGTTTGTGTAACTCCTCGCGTTTTGTGATTGATACAATAACGCCTTAAAAAGAATGCAACTGGGTGTTTAGTATTGTACTTTTGGTCAATAAACATGAAAATATAGCCACTATGTATATTTGGTTACAATGAAGCACCTGGGTGAATTGTGGGTGCTAAGATTTTGACTTTCAGGAACAATAAGGCACATTAGCCCTGCATTATGAATGTTCTGAGACAATCCCTCTGGATGGCTTAAGGATGTGGGAGTTTGTGAGGCATATATTGTGTATGATAGCGCCATGTATTTGTTTCTGATAACAATTTCATTCCGCTTACTCATTTCTCACTCAGCCTATACGAGAAGTCTGTACAATTATAACTTTACCCATTGCTCCAACAATTGAGATAAATGCCCGATTGTAACCACGCTACCAGCTTTAACTCATATCCACTGCTCATGCCTCCGATTAAACTTGCATTAATTCAATGTTTATTGGTTCACTCCGGTTGAAGTTGACGTACGGTGATATCGGATGGTAAGACGCCTTCTATTGTTAGCTCAATGATTGGTGAGTTTATTATCAACTTGGAACACTATCTATTGTTACAATATTTAGTTACGTTCCAACAGGCAAGTCTATTGTTGTAGTAACAGTTCGTAATGTGATTTAGATTTTACTGTTGGTAGTTGATTTAGAAAGAACGGTGGTTACAAATTAACTGTTTACTGTTGTTAATTGATTTAGAATAAATTGTTGGTTACTGAAAAACATCGTTAGCAGTTACGAGATAAAAGTTTAATTTATTGTCTAGAATTAAAACCATTACTTACTATGAGAGTCCAACTAAAACAACTTCCATTCTAAGGTTTTTCTTTGTTGGTTTACTTCTTAACTGTACTTTAACTTAACTTCTTTTGACCTTTTAACTTCGTACTTGAGTTCGTAGTTGAGTTCAACTGAGAAATCAACTTTCAAATCTATGTTAAGCTATGCCAATTTATTGAATGTTTTATCTTTTCATGAGTTTTATTGAATGTTTTATCTTCTAATGTTATTGAATATCTTATGAGTGAATGCTATGCCTCCTCAACCGCGCTGCCTTCTCTATACATATAAAATTGTACAATGATAAAAGTATCCTCAAAAATAGTCCCCAATGAACCCAACAACCAACTTAAATTTAAGATGATATACTTGGAGTCTGTTCTATAAAACAAGATTTGACCAGCATAAGTCAAATTACCTAAAGTCAGGAATAAGAAAAATAATAAACTCAAACCTTGAACTGATTTTCTTTCATAATTCTGGACAATTTGAGGAATACGAGCTCCCAAATATAATAAAGCTGAACAATAGCCCATAATTTGAGGTCCAAGAGCAATTGGACTATTATCATCAATAGGTTCAGCACCAGCTTCTGCTGGTCCACTAAGTAAGAATCCCATTGTTCCAGCACCAATTACGAAGAGAATTGGCAATACATATTTGGTTAAAATCCCACTATTTTCTGGTTCTAAGGCAATGTCTGTTAACGTGGACAGTCTTCTTCTTGGGTGATGTTCTTCCAATAATGGAGCATGTTCTCTACGATGATGATGCTTTGGGAAAACATGTTTATAATAAACATAAGATGAAATCATCATTGCATCAGCAATACAAAACCATATAGCAAGGAAAACAACTTCAGGAAGAAGCTTTGCCCAAATCGACCCAACCAAATTGAAAATATCCCCAAGAAACCAAATAGCAATGAATCCTATGGCGATTCCATCAGCAGACTTTAACCTCCATTGTTCTATCAATTGGGGCATCAATAAGACGATCCAGCATGCAAGGCTATAAGTTAGTATGGGTATGTCGGACTACCGTGTGGGAGTATATTACCAATGTAGATTACCACTGAAGGAAGAATTCTAGTAAAAGGAAGAGTCCTAGTAAAAGGAAAAGTCGTAAACGAAAGAATCCAACGTAGTAAAAGTTCTATGTTGCGGCGAGCTTCTTAAAACTAATAGCACACTTCACCGCAACCGACTGAAAAATATCTTCAACCATCCAAAATCTTCCAAAGACTGATCAAAATCCTACTTACGAAGTTGAACCCATTAATCCTGAGATTTCTACTCGGAGTGACGCCTCTGGTGTCGCATGTTGCAAAGCGTGAAATAAAAGCAGAAACATCCTTTGGTTATAAAAGTGGTCGAAAAAATCTCGAAGAAGAATGTTGATAGCACCCGCACGTGACGATAAGAATATTATTCCATGATTTTTATTATTTAGGTTTTAACAATAGCCCTTATAAGGCGCTTTGTTATGCATGAGATCTTTAATTTCTCGAGGAATCCTCGAAGAAGATTCATGAGGTTTACAATTGCATCATTTTTAATTCGTTTTGTTCGGATGTGACACAAAATTGATCAAGTACAAAGGGTTGTTCCAGAAGTCCACACAGTGTCACTAAGAGAGTTCCGTATGGAACGACTTTGTAATTTCACACAATGTTCCTTCAAGTTGATGAGGCGTGTGACAGGAGACTGTAAAAAGTATTTTTGAGAGTACACTAGAGTACACTAGAGTAGGACGTTCTCAGGGTTATTTTTTATTATTAAGGTCTTTTTTTGGAGACGTTCTGAGGTTCTCTTCTAGGCCTTTTTCGGAGAGGTTCTGAGGTCCTCTAGGGCCTTTTTTGGGGAGGTTCTAAGGCCTTTTTTGGAAACGATATTTAAGCCCTTTTTCGGGGACGTTCTTAAGCCCTTTCGGAGCCATTCTAAGGGCCCTTAGAGATATACTCCGAGAATCGAACTGCTTTTCCAGATTGATTGATTACTGTACGTGTATTCTATTCATCAGAATTCTTGAGGTCACTCTAAATTTTCACATTCGATATTGCAAGTTGAAGGAAGGTGATCGTTTACTGTAATATAGAGATTCTGTAATATAGAGAATAAAGAAACACCCAAGTATTTTATAAATGCCTATTTTGAAAAGGCTGACAACTCGATGAGCTGGGTAAAGAATTACAATCCCCCTTCAAATAGGCGTTGCCTTCATATTTTTAAAAGTTCGTAGTGACATACTGGTAAAAATTCCTACTAATCCTTCCCAAAGCAAAGCTAAACATTGTGATCTAACATTGAATGCACATGTCGTGTTCTAGATGAAATGGGTGAACGTCCATTTTGTCAAACTAATTAATTCAATAAGTTTGTTCAATTCCCATATTAAACTCGAACAACACACATTTGGAGCATTTGGATTCTTGAAAATCTTGATCAATTTCAGTGCTGGTGCTTTCCTGTAGGAGTTTGATTAAATTGTGGTTAATTAAGGAGTACACTTGATCTCTAAAGAAAGGATTGCCATCAATTGCACATGAATACAAAATAAGCTCAAATTAATCTCAGTAACTTTTTCGTCAAGTTTTAAGTTGAGCTTCTGCAATATGTTCATTCTCTCTCTAACTCCTCATGATCTCCCAGATCCATCTAAACCCTCCGCAATCTCCTTTACAACCTCAACATCACTAACACTTACAAAACCAATGCCCGTAACATCTGGTAATTTCCCATCACCATGGAACTCTTCATCTTCATCATTTATGTCCCTATCCATATCGATATCTTGATCTTCCTTCTTGTCCAATAAACCAATCCTTTCTAAAATTCTTATAGATTTACTATCTAGATAAATATCTCTTAGGTTAGGACTAAAACTAATGTGGATTGATTGACCGGTCAATTTGCTTGATATATTTTTAGTTTGAGTGACCAATTCTTCAACTTGGTTTAATAGGAAGTGTAAAGTTTCATCTAATGGGGCAAGTGACTTCATTGATTCTCTCACTTGTGAGTCTGTATCTATTGGTGTTGATTGCTCGTCCTTTCTTTGTGATTCACCATCCTCTATTATTGCACCTTCATCCTGTATTGATTCTTTTATTACACCTTCATCCTTTTTTTTAACTTTGTCTTTTGATATTGATTGTAAATCATTAATTTCTCCTTTTTCCATATACTTCTGACTTAAGAACCTTAAACTCTGTTGAAACAATCTTAAGGTATCTATAACCTTTTTAGCTCTACTGATTTGTAGTTTAAGTATTTTACGTAAATGTAATTCCAATTTAATGCTATGAATCAATTGATTTATCCTTTTGTCATTTTGAATTTTTTTTTCACTTGGTTGATTGAAATCAATTCCTTCTTGATGTTTCAATCTTATCCAACCTTCATCAACCAAATCTTGTGGTAATGTGAAGATATTTCTCAAAGCATAAAGCTCGAACTTGTCGAAATTCTTATCAACTTGACTTTCTAATAAAGTTTCCAATTTAGCTGTACCTAGTTTGATTTCTTCTGGATCAACGTCTACTGGTTCACTTGCACTATTGCGAAGTTCATTCAAATAAGATTCTAGAGCTTGTGTACATTTGTATAGAAGATCATTAACAGCATTAATAACATCATCTATCAAAGATAAAGGTGGGTAACCAAAATGTTCTGTCAAGATTAGATTTAAATGATAGTTGTTATCCATGATTGTTTTGAGTTTGATGTGGTATTACTCTGAGCACTCAAGGATGTATAACAGGATGTGACTGCTGATATTGAGGTGTTGTCACAGTATACAATTCTCGAGTATTGGTATTTCAATCTATATTTCAATATATGGTATTGAAATGTTAAGCGTGGATAAACTGATTGAATATCTATGAATTGAATTGAAATCTGGTTGAATGCCTATATGTATTCAATTTGATATCTGAATACCTAGGTGTTGATGAATACCTTATGTATGTATTTGTTTGTTGTTAGTTCAGTTTCAGATTTCGCACCTATACATTCAAGACGTGTGGTGGGTTCCTTCAAGAATTTGAATGAATGTGTTGGTGAATCGTGGTTGCCTACTGTTTGTTTGCTTGATTTGTTTGGTTTTTCAATGGTTGATGCTCATTACATCAAATGGATCGGTACTTCAAAAAGTAGTTCATTCAATACTAGATATAGATAAAACCATGTCTACTAGAGATATAAATAAAACAATTTCTACTAAAGATATAAATAAAACCATCTCTACTAGAGATATATGAAATTCCATGTCTACTAGAGTATAAAAATGATAGCCATGTCTATTCAAATTGAAATTAAATCATTACAGATGAGCTGAAATTCTCTAGAGTGTCTAATGAGTTCAAACTATTCACCAGGCGGGTCAAGTCCCATAATCTTAAAGTGTACATTAAGTCATCTTTTATTCGTGATCCCTTTGATTACTATTACTTCCCTATGGATCTTTATTGGTTTTCCATGTCAGGCAGTCAACTCAACCTGTATATAACACACTTCTAGTCAATACGCCCATACCCTTACAGTTACATTCTCGAGCCATAACACCCTAAACAAAACTCTAGATGTTACTTACTCCCTCCTCCCATTCTCACTTTCATTTAGTTCAGTTCTACCCAAATTTGTTAACCCGTACTAAACCCTCACCAGCCAATAAAAAAAATTCAATTTTTGAACTAACAAAACTATAATGGCAGGAACTTTAAGACCAGACCCAGCCTTCCAAAGGTTTAACGTAGCCAAAGAAAAGATTGGTCATTACTTTAGGTTCAAGCCTAGATCGGCCGTGTTCAACTTGATCTTTGCAGGTGCCATTCCAGCTGGTTTGACCATCTTCGCCTATAGTTACGACGGACAATTTACATTCTACAGGAAGTTCAGACAGATCAATCCTTTCAGTGGAGAGCATTACGTTCCAAGGGATAAGGATTTGTGAAGAAATATTGGAGATGGCTATGAGATGATGTCTCATTAAAATTGTTCGACATAAACTTCCACAGTTCGACTCCTCAAGTTAGAAGTCGACGGAAATCCCTTCATGTTTGATAGTTCGACTCTTTAAGTTCGACAGAAGTCGTGATGATATCTGTCATTGATGAATTTTTCACGTTTCACCTACACCAACTCTGTTGACCCACATCTGAATAGAGAGGCAGCATTTGTATATTAGAATAAATAAGCATTTAAATGATTGTAGAAAGAGCAGAAGTATCAGTCAAGTCCCCTTAGAAGAAACAATTAGCAATATATAGCAAAAACGTCAGGACTTCAAACTCTGTAGTTGCATTGGCGAAATAGCCATAGCTAAGCAGAATAATTCATATGATATACATGCCTTAAAATATACATAAATAAAAATAATACAATTATAACCAATAGGAAGAACCTGCTTCCTATCTCCTTTATGAACACCTGTAAAATCGTCTCTGGATTATTTTTATGCCTCTTGGGATATGCTGACAAGTTTTGTATCGATCTAAAGCAATCTCAGCCAAATCTTCACACCCCTCTATGCTCCTCTTTTTCCCAAATTAACTTGGAATTCCATCATTCCAGATTTCATATTCTTCAAAATCCTCAACGGCCCAAACTCCTTATCATTCTTTAAACTCACCGAAGATTTTGACTTCTTCAAGTTGAAATCAACCCCTCCTTCTTCTTTACCTGATTCATATACAAAGGAATAATTCATGGAAGAAAATTCTTGTTCAGTAAAGGAAAGCATTGTGGGAGTCTTTAATTTTTTAGGTGTTAATAAAGAATTCCCTTTTAATGGTCCAATGAACGAATTTCCCTTTAAAGTCCCATTGAATGAGCTTGCCTTTTTAAGAACCTTCTTACTTATTTTGGTCCCAAGTGCAGATGATGATTTCTTCTTCCTGATGGTTGGTTCAGCAAGAATTGTAGATAAATCAGTCAAAATATCCTTGAAGTCACCATTTGGAGAACCATCAAATGTTGCTTCACAAGTATCATCAAATTCAACGTTATAACTTGCATCAAAGTTGTCATCAAACGGTTTCAAATCTTGAAACGGATTACTATTAAGTAAATCTTCAACCGAAATTGGACCGGATTCTTCCAGAAGGTCATCTACATTCATTCTAGGAGAGACTTGGGAACTATTCATATCAATAGTGGTTGGGGAATCTGAAAACTTAAGATCGGTTCTTCTACTAGGTGAACGTGGATTTGGATTTATGTTATAAAATTCGCCTGTTTTTAATGGTGAATTGGGGCGATTTCGTATGAGGTTACTTTCCGAATAATTTGTATTAAGATTGATATCGGAGTAATCCCTTTTGATATTGATTTCCGAATAGGTTCCTGGGAAGTTTTCCCTTTTAATTGTCAATTCTGGAAAGTTGGATCCAGTTTCCGAAAAGTGTCTATCTTGAGGTGCTTGAGCTTTTTTTGTTCCATTCTGTACTTTCTTGTTACTTTTGGTTTGAGCTTGTTGAGCACTTGATTGAGCAGATTGTTTTGACTGGATTTGTCCATGTGAGACGCCAACATTTTGAGTTTCAGCCTGTCCATGTGCTTTTCTGTCATCATACGAATCTTGAGATTGTCCCTCATAGGTTAGCCTATCTTTGGGTTGTCCGTAAAGGGCTTGTGTATCAGAAAAGCGACCATCATAAACCCCATAAGTCTCACTCATTTGAGCTCCAAATACAGAGTTGTTTCTTGTTGTTCTGAAGCTAGCCGTTGTGTTTGGTGATACTTGGAAAGAGTTTAACATGGACTCAAGGGCTAGTTCATTTTTAGGGATATTAAATGAATCCACAGTTAACTCTGATGCAAATGTTGGGATATCATTTTCATTCAACATATTCGCAGGTGTAGTCCATGGAGTGTTTGGATTAGGTGTTTGGGAGATATTTCCAGAATTCCTTACATTCCCTAATCCCATGTTGTAGCTACTTCCAGGAGCATTGGGGTGAGTAAGTGCGTGGGATGTGTTTGGAGCAAGGGTTTGAATTTGTGATTGATCGGTATGGACTTGGATTTGTGAATTCTGGTGGATTTGTGAATTCTGATGGACGGGATGGACTTGGGAATTCGGGAGTGGTTGATTATTCCCTGATATATGGGTTGAATGTGACTGGTTCACATTATGGGTTGAATTATGCGACTGGTTCACATTATGGGTTGACTGGGCATTCAAATTATGGGTCGACTGGGCATTCAAATTATGGGTCGATTGGGAATTCAAATTATAGGTTGACTGGGAATTCAAATTATGGGACTGAAGTTGCCCATTTAAACTTGAAACCAGCTTGCCAGCTAACAGATTTGGAAAAGGTATAGATAATTCCCTATCATCATACTCTGGTATTCTATCATAAAAGTTAGGCATTTCATTTACAAACCTTCTTGGGCTAACATCTGATTGTGGAGTGGTGAAATAACCATTATTGGTGCCTATGGTTGGAGTTGCATTTATTGAATAAGTTGGTTGAAGTGGGGAAGAATCCATGGTTGGAGAATATCCTTTGAATGAAGCATGTTCAAAGGTTGGTTTATCTTGATATTGACCTGGAAGATGAACTGGAAATTGATGGAAACCTCCTTGATAATGTTGACCAGGATTGAAATCTTCTTGTTGGAAAGTGGAGAAATCACCTCCCTTCAGTTCATCGGTGAAATCATTACTAGCAAACTGTAGATTAATAGTCATCAGAGTCTCAGTATAAGCGAGTGAAATGGGACGTCTGTGTTTTATTGATCACGGTTTAAATTTTATGGACTTCTTCGGTTCTTTAATACTTCCAGGGGGGTTTTTTAGATTTGACTTTTTTTAATTTTGGATTTTCAACGTTTTGTATTGCAGTCTGGGTCAAAGTTGCTGGCTTGACTCCTATAAAAAGGACGGACTTGTACACGCCTTATGTGAACCTTGGTTGATTCAACTAAGTTGTATTACTTGATAATGCTTGAGTAGCTTTATACGATTTTGAATTTTACAATTATTGTATAATTGAATGTAGAGCATTTATAACTTAACCAACTAGTTTGAGTTATAGTAGAGAGTTATTGTCAAGTTTAAGCTTAGTTTAAGCATGTTTAATAGTTGAGGCATTATTAGTTTAATAGTTTAAGCATACTTATCCAGTTTATTCAAGTAGACTTCAATAGTTGTTTGGAATTTGTTACAATCTTTCATATTCTATAGATAACTTTAAATAGGGCATTTGGCATTATCACTGAATAGGACTTGATGCTTATAAGGAGGAATAGCTTGATGCTTCACCCTGAGAATGGTAAAGTATGGAGTTAAGGAAAGTGGGAAAGTAGTAGAGAAATGACTTAGTATGAAGGAATAAAGTACAAGTTGAATACGAAGTTATACGAAAAAACAACATATATGTAGGTATAAAATTGACCTCGGTCATCCAAGCTCACCTATGATTTGGAAGCCGGACATCAGTGATATCAATAAATAGAACAATGGAAATCTACTTTAGATATACTCCCGCAACAATTAACACCTTTGACTTCTATATTCTTGGATTGCTCTCTGCCTTGGCTATACCACACTCCTGTGACATATTTCAAACTCTTACAAAACATAACTCATACTCAAACTCCTACTCATCATAAACAGGCTTTACTCTTTAAACTAATAAGACTGCATCTTTATACAGTCTTGCCATTGTCATTGATTGTTGCTCTCTCTGTTCACATCTGAGGGTCCCAAATTAGAAGTTACAATTTCAGGTGCGAGTGGAAATTTGCAACATTTACATACCCTAAGTGAAAGGACTTAATTTGATTGAGTTATGATTGAGACTTGAGTGTGGGTGTGTGGTGATTATAAGTGTGCTGTTGAAATGGAAGGAATCAATTGGATAGATATGAAAGGAATCAATTGGATATGGAAGGAATTAATTGGTTAAAGAACTTACGAGGTATGTGTTGTAAAAAAGTGGCTTATGGTTATTATATTCTTAATATATTGGAGTAGGGATATGGTATACCATTGGGAAGGAATTTAAGTTGAAAGGAACCACTAACAAGTATTCACAAGAGTGTGAAAATGTGCTGACAGGAATGTGTGATTTTAAATGGCATTCTCTAAAAGGGCTAATAAAAGCAATCAGAGAGCAAGAATAAAAATTGATTAACAAGGGCCCATTTATAAGACCTTTTATTGTACTCATTCTAAGTCGTTATATTAGTGTCATTAAATAAACCTAAGTTGAAATGAAGACCTTGTGTAACTGGTTGAGATAAAAATCCTAGAGATCAAAGTTAAGATGCGTTAAAGCATAAAGGTAATATTTTCAGTACAAGTATCTCGAGTGGCTCGATAAATCAATTGGACGTACACTTTTTTAGATGTTACACTTCTTAAGAATTAACATTAACTCGAATGTTAGTGAAGACTCACAATTCACAACAATAATTCCTTGAAGAATTGAAATTGAAATTGTTATGTTGAAATTGAAATTATTATGATGAAATTGAAATTGTTATGATCGCTGTTAGAATACTTTAACAGCTCATCATACAGCTCGCTTAGAGGTAAATTGAACACACTTATGCAACAATGTCCTCGTAAAAGTCAAAATCAAACTCTTTGCCTACTTTAAGAATTAAGGTACGGCAGAATTGAAAAACTCCTAACGGAGCTATTGTTGTGAATTCCCCACAGTGACAGTTTGAATACGCTATGTCCCCTAATTAAGAAATCAACACGTTGATGTCATTTGAAGATCACTGCATTTCTGGAATTTATGCCAAAAACCTTAGCCAAAAAAGGAACTCGAGGAAGTAGTAAAACAGGATTAATTAGGGAATAGTGGAACTTGGGGTGCATTCCTTTGTGAATTCAAACCTTAAATTTTACTACCAAGATTCTTCCCACTTAAGTTTGTCACAATTTACTTGATGACTTCAAATGATACTACATTCTATTATACTCCTCACAATTATACTCCTTACTGCTATTATACTCATCATGGTTCATGGTAATAAAACCACTCCAAACCATTAATTCCCCAGAATTCATCAGCCTCACAACCCAATTAGTCTACCAATTGATCATCTCCCCAATTTTACTTCTGTTTCATAACCTCATTGGGAAACATTCGATGTCCTTAACCGACTTACATTGTCGACATTCTTTTTCCTGCAGATAATCCTTTTTGGGGTAGAAAAATCTCCAAACCTAGAGTAATGCCCCAATTGGGATATTTTTGCAACTTGATATAAATCATTTAAATTGTTTGAGTTCTGCAATAAGTGAATTACAAAGTTAATCAGCGATGAAGTTTTATTCAGTTATTGCATTTTTGATTGCGGCTGTGACCATAACTCATGCTTTCCCATTGGGAGAGATGATGCATGCAAGAGAACTTGATCTTTCAAATATGCAGCTCACACATGAAGAAGAGCTTCTTGTAAGAAAAGACCTTGCAGAAATTAGTCACTTGATTCCAAGAAGTGAAGACAGCATTTCGGATGAGTTCATAGAACTCCTCACAGATAAACTTCTTAAACGTGACTACCCAGCATTGACCGCAATTTTCACTCAATTGAACCAAACTGGTCAAGGTGTCGCTATAGTAAAAGCTTTTGCAACAAGTCCTTTAACTCAAAGTACTGCTGTTCAAGCTATTGCTGAATATATCCAACAAAAGACTTTAGTGACTATTCTCGCAGCTGCCGATAAGTCACTCTTGGCTTACGATATTGTAAAGGCTGTCATCACTGATCGTAATGTCTTCCAAGGTATTGTTACAATTGCAAAGGCTTTGTACGCCAATGGTACTCTTAAAAAGAGATCACTCATAGGTGATCTTGTCGGAGGCATCTTTGGAGGAGGCCCTGCAACCACTGCAGCCGCTCCCACTTTAGCTGCCCCAACTATTCCTGGTGCTCCTTCATTTGCTGCTCCAACCATCCCTGGTTTCTCAGTTCCAACCCTTTCATTCCCTACATTTGGTGGAATTCCAACTCCTTCGGTTCCATCACTTTCAATTCCAACTGCAATTCCATCACTTGCAGGTGCTCCTTCTGTTTCTATTCCAACTGGAATTCCATCCGTATCAGTTCCAACTTTATCCATTCCAGGATTGGGTCTTTCATCAACAGCTCCATCCGCTTTGAGAACTACAAGCAAAGCTGCTACTCCATTAGCTACATCAGCCCCATCAAGTACTAGCACTGCCGCGTCTTCCTCTGGTGGGGGACTTCTCGGCGGGCTTTTCTCTGGTATTGGGCTGTTACTTTCTGGAGGGGCATCTACCGCTAGTAATTCTGCTTCTGGTGCTGTTTCATCAGTCGGTAACACAATTGGATCGCTTATTGGTGGTATCACTTCAACAATTGGTAACGTCATCGGTAACTTGGCTGGTGGAAACATTGGTGGTGCCGTTGGTAGTGCTGTTGATGGTGTTACTGGAACCATTGGAAATGTCACAATTTCTGGTCTTAATGGATTAAATTCAGCAATTGGTTCTATCCTTTCCGGAACTCAGCAAACACTTATTGACACAGTTATCTCCTTGATTAAGAACGTAGGAGATTTAGAACAGCTTTGTGAATCATTGCAGATTTCTGGTTTGGGTGTGTCAGTTGTCAAATCATTATTGGTTGACAGTCAAGAACAAATATTTACTGAAAAGTTGGTCAATTACTTAGTAACGAATAAAATCGTCACCTTTGGTTCTTTGATTGGTGACCTTTGGCTGAGTGGTGTCTTAATTGACGTAACAACAAAAATCTTAACCACTCCTGGAGATATTGGCTTGATCTTTTCATTCATCATCTATGTTATTGAGAACCTCGGCACAATCTTTTAATTCTCCCGGACCCCGGCTTCGCAGTAGAACTGCAAATGTATATCATTAATATAAAATTTTAGGACGTTTTAAAATGTAAAATAATTCATTATATTGTGGAGGTGCTACAAAAAATAAAGTTGATTTATTCAGGTAAGGTTTGAACCTATAAGTCAAAAGATGAAACTGCTTAATCTTTTGCAGCCATTGTCAAATATGGTACAAAAACAAAATACTACAACTTATAATTATTTTCAACAAAAAACCTTCCTCTTCTTCTAGCACCCTGTATAAATTGATCAACCCAATATTGATCAAATACTGGCAACTTTCTTCCAGGGCCATTATCAGTAGCCAATAATCTAAGGTCTTCTAAATATGTTTTATAATCAGGGAAAATAAGATTAAACTTATGGCTATCTCCTTTCACCAACAACCTATCCTGTTCCCACTTGTATTGATCTTCAATCAAAGGTAATTTGGCTCTCCCCAGGAAAATTCTAGCAGCCAAAACAGCTTGCCATTCAAATACTTTGAAGGTAAGTCCACCCGAAACACCACCAACAAACGCTAATGAAGGATCCGGGATGTATGAAACAAGTTGAAACAAATGATTTACTCTGTTATTTGTAATTTTAAGATTTTTCAAGAATGGATAAGTATAACTGTAACCTGTACCAAAGATAATTGTGTCAACATCATGAACAACGGTATTGTCGTCAAAGTAAATAGTTCTAGTATCTGGGTCAATTTCAACAATCTGACTATGTCTTTCTACGCCTGGGTGTTCAAATGGTGCAGTCCCAACAATTGGATTCAAAATGGTTGTTTTCTTAATTGACGAAATTACAGGTAATTTTGCAACCTGCAAAATATCGTGTAAGGCATCTATAGCGGAAACGGATGCTCCAACAACAACAACCTTCTTATTTCGAAAAGTCTCTTTAGTTCTAAATTGCTTTGTGTGAAGAACAGCAGATTCAGAGTATGGGGTTTTATCGTTGAATTCTTGAAGACCTGGAATAGCAGGTATGAAAGGAACATAATACAGACCAGAAGCAACAAGCAAGAAATCAAATTGTTCCAGCCATAAATAATCCTTCTTTTTACCCTGTCTTCTTAATAACACATTCCATTTACCAGTAGCGGTGTCTTTTTCAGTCAATTCAACACTTGTATTGAATTCAATATGGTCATCGTAGCCTTTATTTTTATACAAACCTTGAACCCATTCTTTAACAATATGATGTGGTCTGAAAGGAGTGTTATCTCCAAATTTTTCAACTGATCTTGCAGAAACAGTTGAAGGGAGAACTTCTTCACTGAATTCCATTGAACTTGCATCAACATTTGATTCCAAGTCAGGGTAAATTGAAGTATCGGAATATTTCAATTGAGTTGATTTTGGAGCATAGCTAGGTATTACTTTTGGAATTCTCAGCTGTTCGAATTTCACTGCAGACCTAGTACTTAATTCTTTTAAATCACCTAGCTTTTGAGGAGGATCTTTCGAAAATACCCAAGCACCGCCAGCTTCTTTGTTTCTTTCAAATAAACGAACCGTGTGGAATTTGTTCTCACGAATTATAGCATCTAGGGCAATAAGTCCGGAAGGTCCAGCACCAATAATTGCTACAGACATATTTGATTAATATTGGGTACATATTAAGGGTTCTGTGCGGCTATTTAAGTTCTCTAATACAGGAAAGCGGTGGCTCATGGCCACAGTACGTTATCTTAATAATATATTTTACAATCCCGAATCTTTGCCTTCTATTTCAATCAAGAATGCTGTAGAGACTCTATTGAAGTAGTCATAAGCTAAAGCATTACCGCTTGTTGATAGTTAGTTTTGTTTTTTGGTATTGCACCTCTCGTAGTTGAATTTGTTATTCAGCGAATCAATTTTATACACTTTCCAAAGGAAGTGTGGCATTAAATTGTTCAATAACTTGTAATACTATATGCTATGACCTGAGCTCCTAGTATTATCGGTTTTAATTTATTGTCCAAGATAATTTAAAAGATGAATCCAAGAAACTGCTTTTTTTAAAAAAAAAGCCTTCAGCCAGAGTCGAACTGACGATCTCCTCATTACTAGTGAGGTGCCTTACCAACTTGGCCATAAAGGCATTTGTTAAATCGTACAGCCAAAGTCAAAACCATGTTATGGGGGTGAGTACAAATTTTAAAAATGGTCTGAATGTACCCAATTCTAACATACAACATTCACTTATTATATACCTAGAATTATAAGTCATTCCACTTCGGCTAATAATCAAAAATATGATTTTGCGACTTTCTAGAATATTTGTAGTAAATATAAATTATTTGGGAAAAGTTGCAAATTTAAGTGAAATACTTAGAATAATTATCCTAAATTCAATTACTTTCAATACATCCTCGCAACGTTAGGAAGATGTCTCTTTTATTAATAAAAGGTTTCGTTGCAGTAACTTATTACCTACCGTTCCTTTTTTTTAGAGAACTTTTATTATCATAAACATTAGCCAGGACAACGTCACCTAAGCTAGAAACAAAATTTACTATAGAATTAATCAAACACATGAAAACGCTTTTTAACGACGCGGAACTTTAAAGATGTTACCTAAACGCTTTGTAAAGTTGCATCCTTAACAACTACATCGACAACCTTTGGAACCCATGTAACAGAGTTTCTAGCTGAAACACCCAGTGCATACATTTCATCAACTTGTTCCAAAGATAACCCTTTGGTTTCATGAACAAAGAAGAAAACATAAAAGATGGAAGCCAACATGAACCCAGCAAAAACAAACCCGTAAGTGAAATGGATTTTACTTGCGATAATAGGAGTAAGGAAGGCAATTAAAAATCCCATCAACCAATTGGATGCACTAGCAATGGACATTGCCTTGGATCTAATCCTCAAAGGATAAGACTCAGAAACAATAGTAAAAACGCCACCGGCCCAGGTAGTAGCAAAACCAAATATATAAATACAGGTCACAAACACCATACCATAACCTACAGCTGTATTGGTATGGTTATTAGTGAAGTCATTCTTAACCTGGTATAAGGCAAATGAACCTATACTCGAAAAAATCATAAGACAAACAAACATCAAAATTGATCCTGCCAATAAACAAACTCTTCTACCAACTTTGTCAATTGCATAAACACCAACGAAAGTTGAAAGAAAGTTTACTGCTCCCAAGATAATGGAGCATACAAACGAATCCTGCAATCCGACAGATTGGAAGATGGTGGTACCGTAATAGAAGAAGTAATTGCAACCACTCAATTGTTGTAAGGCTTGTAAGCAAACTCCCAAACAAACTCTTCTGAATATAGCAGGTTTCCCGGTGATTAGATCTGTCCAGGAAGCATTTTCGGTCAATTCTTCAAGTTCCACTCCAGCTTGGATTAACGCCAATTCTTCAGCAACAACAGGAGAATCAATAGTGGTGTTATTACACCTGGCAAGAGAATACTTAGCATCGTCAATTTTCCCCTCAGTAACCAAGTATCTTGCTGATTCTGGCATAAATGCCATGGCAATAATTAAAATAATAGCCCATAAAAAGTTTAAGCCCATAGGTACTCTCCATTGATTACTATTAGAGATTGACTTTGTACCAAATGTAATCAAGTATCCAATCAAAATTCCTGCGGTAATGAAGAATTGGAAGCAATAAACAAAAGTTCCTCTTAAGTTCTTTGGAGCAGACTCACCAATGAAAAGAGGGCACAACACAGCAACAATTCCAACAGCTAAGCCAGTGACAGCACGGCCAATACAAACTTGATACCATGCACTCTGGGAAGTAATTTGGATAGTGACTCCAACAATGTAAATGGCCATGGCTGCAAAGATCCCATAGCGCCTTCCGTAAACGTCCCCAATTTTTGATAAGAAAATCCCACCAAAAGCACATCCAATATTGAATATGGAAACAATTAAACCTGTTCTAATGTCAGACAACTGAGCAACTCCTTGAGCATCTGGTTCACCGAATCTTCTCTTAAAGTCCGACATATTGACAAATCCTGAAATGGTACCTGTATCAAAACCAAAGACAAAACCACCAAAGGCCACCAAAATACAGAAAAAAGCAATGACCCAGTTGGTTTTTGGAACTATATCAGGAGCTTCCAGGATAACCCTTGAAGAACCATCTTCTGATTTAACACTTGAGCTTGAAATAGCACTATTCTTAGACATTTTATGATTTTTAAAATCAAGTATCGGACATCCTATTTATACTAATCGTGAATAGATTGAGTGTAGAAAGTTGAAGTTGGACTTGTGGTTTTGGTTTCAGGTTCTAGACTTGAAGTCTGGCTGCGAAAAAAGAACTCCAAGTGAAACAGTAGAAACTTTTAGGAGCGAAAAAGGTCTATTGAAATTTTGAGGAACTAATGATCTATACATCAATTAGGAAAGCTTAGAAAATCAATGGCCTCGATCAAAGCTAAAAGAATATGGAAATAATAGCCCGCTACACATATTGCAACTGCCGAGAGTTTATGTAGAATTTTCATTAGCACCAACTATGACGCTGCTTGTGGGGTTGGCTGTGGGGTTGACTATGGGGTTGACTATGGGGTTGACTGCAACTTCCAGTACCTTAGAAATCTCTTTATTATGCTTCTTTGACTTCTTTTTCCCCTTTACTTTAGGAATTTGTTTCAGGTCAACATGTTCCAAGGAAGTTTGATCTTTAGCATCTATTGCTTGCTTGGGTTCATGTGGGTTGACCTTTTCAAGCTTTACATTATCTTGATTCAAAGTAGACTCTTGATTTTCAGGATCAACTAAATTATTTTCCAGTCTAGCTTTTGCCTTTGCTTTTTTAGCACTTCTCGATAACTTAGTCTTTTTAGGTTTTGATTCAGTAGAAATTTCGTCTTTCAAGGGTTCGGTCAATGCTTGAACAGTTTGTCCCGGTTCTTGAGAATCTTGGTCCATTGCTTGAGGAGCTTGCTTTTTGTTAGCTTTCTTTGCCTTCCGAGATTTTACTGAAGCCAGCCCATCATTTAATGAAGGGTCCACATCTACCAGAGTTCCTTTGTTTTCAAGTTCTCCTTCGAGTTTCTTTGAAGCTTTCGATTGCAATTTGGAAAGCTTCTCGGACTTCTTTGAAGGTTTTTCGAGAATTTCTTGAGCCTTTTGCAATTCACCTTGTGCTGTGGGAACCTTCTCCCTTTCAGCCTTGATTTTATCAAACTTTTGAGGCTTTTCTTTTGATAAATTATTTTCGATTATATGCGAAGTGTTCATCTTACTTAAATGTTTCGAAGAAGCCGTGACCTTTTGAGAGTTCACAGCCGCCGGTGTCTTTTTAGAATTCACAGTAGCCGTTGCCTTCAGAGACTTCACTTTGGAATTTTCGTCATTCTTCTTTTTGGCACTTTTAGTCTTTTCCCTAGGGATGGATTTCTTGTCTAATTTCAATATGCTTCCAGTTAAACCTTTTTCAACGAATTCAATAAACTTTTTGAAGTAAAC
Source organism: Kodamaea arcana (assembly GCA_030574295.1). Taxonomy (NCBI): domain Eukaryota; kingdom Fungi; phylum Ascomycota; class Pichiomycetes; order Serinales; family Debaryomycetaceae; genus Kodamaea; species Kodamaea arcana. The sequence goes on along the minus strand of JAJMER010000003.1, from coordinate 860,866 downwards.
GTTGTCATCTAAATTGAACTCATGAATTTCTTCACTTTTTGGATTAGGCATTTCTTCAAACAATGATCTTTCTATTACTGGAACCAAATTATCTTTGGTATCTAATTCTTGAAATGCTTTACCTTTCAAAGTAGTGATAAATTCATTCAGCAATTGTTCTGTTTTGAAGCATAAATAAGCACGAGAATATCTAGGAGATTCATAATTGTTATCAGGATATTTCCCTTGAACGTAATATTTCGATTCAATTGGCTTGGTCCAAATTTCAGATAGTTGGAGATAAAACTCTTGCTCTGTTAAATTTGGTGGAAGAAGTCTTATTTCTAACTTCAAATTGGTTTTCTCCAAAGCAACTGTTGTTGAAGATGATAGGAGTGGTTTCTTTAGTATTGGAGGTTGCCTTTGGCCTGTTATGGAAGCCATGATTGGGAGAAAGTGTACTGAGAAATTTTATTACGCGCAGCCAATATGGCTTGATACAGGGCAGAGGACAAGATTGACAAGATAATTTTTGAGAAGTGAAAGTGATAGCCGGTAATTGGTATCAAAGTATGAATGAGCATAAAGAGTGCCAATGGTAACGGGTTTTAATTGTAAGTAGAAATGAACAAATTGCTATTTTCCAGCCTTTACAGTACCGATGAATTGAAAGTGGTTTCGAAGGGCTAGAAAAAGAGGATTTTGTCTGGTGAATTATTACTGAACTAAATAATAGAGAGCTAACTAAACTAGAGAGTATATTAAAAGTACCCTATTATGTTCCTTGCAAGTATTTCTACCTTCATTGCTCTGTAATAAATTGTTGGATGATATTTCTTCTCATAATTTTTCAGTTCGCGACTTGAAGCTTTGAGTTGATCTTTAAATCTAAGTATTAGAACTACCTGTGTTCTATATTCCTGATAAAATTGTGTACTTGGTATTCCTGACACATATCAATCCATTATCAGGACTCAAGATTTTCAATTAAGAGAAACCTTAAGCCAATTTTGGTAGCGTTGGCTCATTTAATCACATCTACTAAAACTGACAGACGAAGGATATCATTCACCTTTACAGTAGTTAACTTCACCAGAGCATTTGAAATACAAATTTCTTGGATTTAAGATTTAAAACTAGCACTAGCTCGCAATGGACGCAATCAACCAACTCATAAATTCTTTATCAAACTCAAAATCATCAGCATCCGATCAAATTCAAATATTCACAACAAACCTTTCGTTGGATCCAACCATAAATCCTTTCATCAACCGAATAAACAATATTCCTCAAATTGTAACAATTGACATTGATAAATATGAATTATTCGATAATGAATGGTTATCATTTAACGAATTAGTTCAATCATTTATTAAATTTAGTAACCAACTTAATCCTTGGTCGAGTTTAGAATCATTTGATTTATATACTACATATTTGAATGATTTATCCATTGCATTTAATAACAATTCAAGAGGTTATATGTTAAGTTATTTGGTACGAGATTCCATTAATATTATTTTATCTTTACTGGTTAAACTAGATTATCAATTATATTACAAAGAAAATTGTCTCACTCCAAGGTTAACATATCTTGCACTGATCTTATTAAAAATGTTTAATAATATCAGGTCTCAAATTAATGATTTGAATCCAATCAAGAAAATGATCATGTTATTCATAAGTAATAAACTATGTTCAGTTTATTTCAAATTAGGGAATCCAATGTTATGTAGAAATATCTTTTCAAACATGAATAATGCAAACCTACAATTCAAGCAATTTCCTTTGGTTGAACAAATCCAATATCGATACTATTTATCCAAATTTTATATGATCAAAGATCAATTGGTTGATAGTTTTCATCATTTATCTTGGTGCTTGTTGAATTGCCCTATTGATTCAACAAATAATATTACTAGAATTTTGAGGACTTTGATACCAGTTGGGATATCTATAGGTAAACCTCCTAATTTTGCCTATCTAATACATACGTATTATCCAGGAGGACAAACGGCGACTTTACAATCAAGTAGCATGCCAGAGTTTTTCAATATCTACATACCCCTTACGAAGAGTATCAAGCAAGGTAATTTCCAGTTGTTTGATCTGATAATCAATAAATACTCACAATATTTAAAGGATGAAAGTTTATTGTTAATGATGAGTAGTAAGTGTAAACTTATACTATTGAGAAATTTAATAAGAAAAGTTTGGTTGGAACAAGGGTCTCCGACTACTTTGAACTATGCTTCAATAAAGCTGGCCCTTAGGCTATCATTAGGTCAAAGTAATTTCATTGGAAATATTGATAATGAAATTATAGAGAATATCTTTGTTACATTGATCGATCAGAATTTATTGAAAGGGAAATTATTCCCTGGAGTTGGTAGAGTTACTTTGAGTAAAACGGGGGCATTTGCATTAATTGGTGAGATTAACGAAAGGAGATTCTTAAGTGGGAAGGGAGTTGATTCATGGATGGAGCGGTAGTTGGACTGGAAGTGATGTGACCATCAGAGGAATTCTTAATACTAAGAAATGATGAACCATCACCGTGAATATAATGAAGTTGAGACATCACCGTGAATATTTTCAAAAGTTAGAGGTGTTTGAAAGTTAATCACCTTGGAGAAGACTACAAATGTCGTTCGAGTTAGAGTCTAGCTCGACCATACTAAACACTCGTTGACTTTCTTAGGATAAAGTTCCTGGTTTGAAATAGCAGAGTATGGATTATATCATGGAGACAAAATGCATATTCACACTGAACGTGCGAAAATGTATCTCTCTATATAAAAAGAAGTCATCTCATGAATTTCAATCAAATTGTATTTTAAGTAAGGCAGTATCCAGAATAGTATTTTGGAAAGACCTTACGTATTTGAAATTTTATCGTACACCAACACTAAGTGGTATTATTTATAGAGTATTTCATATTAGAATAGTTGTAATATACACAAGGACTGCCTTCCCTAAGTTAATAGAAAAGGAAGGGATTTTTGATATTAAAATATCTTGTATCAAATATTATTCCAGCTTATTAAGACATCGACATCAAAGTAAAACTCGTTACACAGCCAGTCAAAGTGGTTTTACTTCCATAAAATTTCCACCTTGAAGCACTTAACCTGGTCAACTTCCATAGTCATACTTTGACAGCTCGTAGAATTCTAGAAGGTCCCAAAATGGAAAAATGCTGCAAAGAATTAAAAATAGATGACGTTGAAAAAAGAATCTTCGGTAAAAGCGCAAGTCGTGGAAATGGACAGGCGGGATGAGAGGATGAATCTTGCGGTATTTGGGGGTTTTTCACCGATGCCACGCAAAGCACAGGAGCACTCAAGTATGATTTTTCTTGATTGATCTAGACCTTGTAGTATACAGGCTTCCACAGTTCATGAAGTGTGTAGGGTTCCATGTGTAGGGTTCCATGTGTACCATGAAGTGGGCCCTTGAAGTGATAATATTCTTTTAAGGGGTTATTGCATACTCTATATGTTTATAGATAGTGCCCTCCATATGTGTGGTTTATTCAAACAAATGATACTGGGGTATAATTACGGTGTATATGCAGCATCGGACTTCATTTGATAGTTGATTGAACCCTCAACAAATATGAGCGCAAGCACTTCAAATAAGTCTTCATATACTTGTTTTCTTAATATTGTAGTTACTATATAATACTTTATACATTGATAAACACCCAAAAGGTGCTCGTTTAATGATCATCGAGCTTTCTCTCCTACCTTCCATCCGGGGTTTATTTACACTTTACTGTGGGGAACCATACGGCAAACCAAACAAAAAATGGGTCGCGAAAAACGTGATTCATTTCCGTTGCAGCGGTAATTTCTTGGTGTGAACCACAACACATGCGTGATGCCTTGGCTAGGTATATAAGGAAGAAGGATTCCATAATACTCTTTGAGTACATGAATATCCTTTAAATTTATTGATATTACAATTTAATCACTTTCCAAAATGATCTCATTTACAGAATTACCACTTGATCTTCATGAGATAATTTTTAACAAGTTGCTGCAAAATGATCGTGTATCACTTTCTTCAACCAACAAATATTTCAATACTGAAATTAATAGATCATTATATAAAGAAATTACCATTAATGAAGATAACCTATTAGGTAATGATACTCATTTGGGTGTTTCCAAATTGGATTCATTCATTCAAAATTTAAAAGCGGCTAATTTTCAATATGTAAAGAATATAAATATTCAATTACAATCAAATTTAATAATACATGATTATTCCAATCTTTATGAAAAGATCTACAAATTATGGGATCAATGCCCAGGTCATCAAGTCACTTTTAATAATTATGATATAAAAAACCTTAGGCAATTCCAATCAATAACTCATTTTGTTTATGAAAAATCTTGTTATTTCTTACAGGAAGAAAACTGTTCATTGGTTAATATGAAAATTAATAATTTAAGCAATTGGTTGGTTTCAGACTTCCATGAATTGGTTGAATTGCCATATAATAAAAACTTGAGGAGTTTGAAATTACTCATTGAAAAAGATGATAGTTTGATCAGAAATGGTTCTTTTAATAATTTAAACAACTATAATGGAAGTTTATCTAAATTCCAGGGATTAAATGATCTTTATTTAAGTACTCCAATTTCAACTAGGAAATTCTTCCAATATTTTTCAAATGAAGTTCAATTGAATTTGAAAAGTTTAGCATTGACTTGGTCACATTCCTATAAAGATAATTCAAAGTTAACTTATGATATGCTTTCAAATTTAATTAATATGGAAGGTTTGGAAAAATTGGAAGTTAAAGTGAATTGTGTTCATAATGGTTGTCATTGTATAAATGAATTCTTCAGTGAAATGAAAGATCTTCCAAACTTGAAGCAATTCGTTTTAGTGAATTATAACTCAAATAATTCTCCTTCAAACTTATCCCAATTTAATGAGTTATTAATTAATCAATCCTTTTATCAAAGTATCAAAGAAGTTGAATCCGTATGCATAAACATAAGTGATTGTTTCAATAATAATAGATTCTTCAACTTACATCACTTGATGAAAAATTTGAATAAATTATCAAACTTACAAGAAGTAATCATTCCAGATTATTTCAAAACTTGGCAAGTCAACTTTGTAGACAATTTAAACAAATGTAAATGTCATGAGTGTAATGAGACTAGAATTAGTTTCATGGATATGGCAACATTTGATGCTGAAAATAATTATAAACATGAATTCAAGAAGTTCAAGCACGAGGTTCAATCTGGAGCATTGATTGAATCCACAAAAATCAACCTTAACTTTTTCAATTATTTGGTATCTAACCTTAAGAAGCAATTCCTCATCAATATTTATTCAACAAATTCAATCATCAATTTTGACAGTCCTTTTGTTAGTAATCCTGAGATGGTTAGATTTAGTAAACTATTTGCTCATGGCAATCAAATGACGAAGGTTTCATCAGTTAGGTATAATTTTGGAGGTGTGGTGATGTGAGACTGGGTAAATAAAAACCTTATAATTGGAAATAGCAATTTGTGCTCCTCGAAGTAGGAATACAGCTTGCATTAATAGAGATCTAAAAGTCTTTAAATAGAGCTAATGAATAATGATTTAACGAGTTAAAAATTGTAGAATTATAATGGGTGCAAAAATCGAAAGAAGTAAATAGGTTAATATTCTTTATAGCTATAGCTACGATTTTGAAATTGAAACCAGCCACACGTACATTATGGTTTGGTCAATATGTGAGAGGGGTCACCTAGGCAAAACCAGCCACAAATAGATTATGACTTGGTCAATATGTGAGAGGCATCACCTTTTAAAATGAACAGGTGAACCACTTGGAATAAAACTTTCAGGAAGAGTTGAAATTACATTCTTAAACATCCTTTCTAATTTGCGATAAGCAAGTCTATATCTCCAGATTGTAGCTTTCTTCTTTTGTATTCCCTGAATTTAGTCTTCTTTGCCTTTCGTCTCCTACGTTGACTTGTTTTTCAAGTCTACACTAGTAAATTTATACGCGAAATCAGAATCAAACTCCAATGGTGAAACCAAAATACGGCCTTCTTGCATGGTCTGTGATAACCTTGAATGTGGCGTTCAGGCTATATTCCGCATTCTATATGATTATTGCAGATTGTGATGAAACATTCAACTATTGGGATCCGTTAAACTTATTGTTACGTGGTTTTGGAAAACAGACTTGGGAATATTCTCCAGAATATGCTATTAGATCATATACATATCTATTACCTTACTACTTGATTGCTTGGCCCTTAAAATTCATTCAAGCTGATCAGTTCAGTTATTCCTATTATCAATTTTATTTCCTTAGAATCGTAGCTTTATGTGGGTTTACTAGTTATACCGAATATCAGTTGTTTACAGCTTCGTACGAGCATTTATCCCCAACCATAGCGAATTGGTTTATGCTATTTAGTACAATTGCACCAGGCATGTCACATGCCAGTGTTGCGTTATTACCTTCGTCGTTTGCAATGCAATGTAACATGTTAGCATTGTCAAATATTTTAAAATCGTCAAGATCTTCATCACATACTGTTTATGCTATTTTATGGTTCTTGACTGGAGGTATAATAGGATGGCCATTTGCTTTGGCATTAGGTTTAAGTTTTGGAGTCTACACCCTTTTCAGTACCAAACAATTATTGAAGATAATCGTGGGATGTTTTGTTGGACTTGTGGTAATATTAGGAGCAATCATTAGTGTGGATTCCTATTTCTATTCAAAATTTGTATTGGTTCCTTTGAATATTGTATTATATAATGTTTTTGGAGGAGAAGGTCAAGGCCCAGATATATTTGGAGTTGAGGATGCAAGTTATTATATCTTAAATCTTTTGCTTAACTTCAACTTCATTGTTATATTAGGATACGCTGGATTAATATTAAATCCACTACTTTATAGCAAGTTTGTTTCCATCAATCTCACATTGCCATTATTGATTTGGAATTTGATATTCTTCAGTCAGCCGCATAAAGAGGAAAGATTCCTTTATCCTATCTATCCATTAATTAGTTTAAATGCTGCTTTGGTTATCAGCAAGTTTTATTTATTGACAAAGAAGAGACTCCCAAAAGTATTATATACCTTATTCATAATATTGACTTCTACAGTTTCAATATTGAGAATACTTAACTTGGTTGAAAATTATTCAGCTCCTTTAAAGACGTTTGAACTTATCAATCAGCAAAACTCTTCAAACATTCATCGCTACGCTGAAGTTCTGGATAATTTGGTTAACGTTTGCATTGGAAAGGAATGGTATCATTATCCTAATTCATTCTTCTTACCAAATAACTACAGATTACGATTTATTCAAAGTGGGTTTGATGGGATATTACCAGGAGACTTCAGTGAAGAATTCTCTACATTAAGGCAAGCAACATCAGTGATACCACCCAATATGAATAACTTAAACCAGTTTGAACAAGACAAAGTTATTCCATTTGAAGAGTGTGATTATTTTATAGACAATGATGAGAAGACAGATAAGCAGATTATATTGAATGGCCAAGTTGTTGATCATAAATGGGAATTGTTAGGATGCAATAAGATTATTGACCCTAACGGAGATCATGGTATTGGTAGGATATTGTATGTTCCCGTGTTTTTAAGAGGTCTTATAAGATATGATGTAGAGTATCTTGAGTTCTGTGCATTGGTCAGACTGTTGTGAGAGCTATAGAAATCAAAAATATCACCACCGAACTTCGTAACTGGGTACTTTTAAGTGGAAATGGAGATGACATGTGATGTAAAGTATTTTTGAGTGGCCAATTGTGGAATACAACAACTGTTGTGAAGCTGATAAGCAGCATGAATAGAGGGTTTGATTGCTTAATCTAAATGGTAAGCTGGTGTCGTAATCCACAAGTTCTAGTATTGGTGCCATTAATCTATCAAATATAAATACAATCTCATGCAAATTACTAAATACACTAAATATTGTACGTATTCATTCCCTAGAAGGACTAACACTACTTAAACAAATGCAATAATAAAATATATGTCACCTGTCTTATTCAACAAAGTCACACAATAAAGCATAGTATTAACAAAACACTATAACTTGAGGGTGGATCACTAGTTCAGTTCCAAAGTTTCCCATTTCAAAGTACGTTACCTGTCCGACGGATATGCATCCTACAACCATAAAAAAGACAATAAACTATTACTGTTAATGAATAACTGGCTCCACAACCGGTCATTGTAACTTGAAACCACAGATTATCATATTGAGTTATTCAAGATCGATGAGAAGCTAGTAAACGTAGGCTCTCTTATGTAATACTAGTGAGCATTGATATAGATCCAAATACAGGCATTATCGTGTCTTCGAAAAGTAAAAGTCACCGACAAATGGTATCCAAGGAACATGCCGAAAGTCCTCCAAATTTGATGCTTTTCACAGGCAGTGTTCATCTAATAGATCTTCATAGCAAAACTTGTAATTTCCGCCTAAGTACTACCACAATACTCTCATATAAAAGCTTTAAATGGTATTCTCATCAGGTGGGCCATTTGATATCTCCCTTGGGTATCGCCTCTCCTGGGCTAATTGTGCCAATATCAGCTGTCGAACCCAATTCCACAGACACTACACTGGAAAGCATCATCGAGAAAAGTCGACGCTTATTGATCAGTGATCACTTGCTCCGCCGAGTCACAACTCATCATCGAAGTATTCATTCAACGCTGCCCTTGAACGAATGAATCCATCACGAGCCTTTACCAAAGCGTCCCCAATAAAGGCAATCCAGTAATCATCGGAATCCTTGACTATAGTGCCAGGTATACCTATATCATGAGATATCACTTTGTCTATTGAAAAGTTGTCAAAATTTTGTCTATTACCATAGTTTTGAATCCTCTCACATTGTTCAGAAATCTGCGTTAAACCTAGGGCAGCAGCAGACCCCTTCAAATAATGTCCCAATGCTGATAATTTGGCTAAATTTTTTATTTTCATATTGTCATCGATTTCAGTGAACGTTTCCAACACCTGGTCCACAAACGTTTGGAATAAAGACTTCGAGAAGCCTTCTTCATCTTCATCCATCGCCACTAGCTCTGAAAAAACACTCCATTCGACTAGGTCTGAGTCTTGTAATGATTGGCTTTTTAATTCTGACATCCCGTATGCTTATGAGTTGGTGCTTTGTCTTTGAAGGATTGAAATAATTATTAAATCTTCCTAATATCTTTTCCTTACTAAATGTATCTATTGATATATTTAATTATCTCCTTACTTTGAACTTGCTGATTATCAATTTGTTATAAATACTAGTGATACTTTTATTAGTTTCTCAATTACACGAAACACCCTTACAAAAAAAACGGTTTTTATAAATTTCTTCCCGGTATTCTCGACACAAGCAAATTTTACAGTTATAATCCAGAAAACAATGCAATATTGGACCGCGCTTTGATGGATGCCGTATTCGGTACATCCAGGGGGTCGGCGCTAATATGCCACTTCTTGGTTGACCTAATCCACGTGACTTGCGTGGCTTCCCCAATAATGGTATGTGGTTATTTTTGGCTCATAATGTTAACAGGAGGTGTCACTGCTTCCCAATAATGAATAGTGTAACTTTATGACTCAAACCTTAATTTTAGAAAATGAAATTGTCCTTTAACAAATTGAAGTAGGTTATAAAGGTTGTAATCAGAGATATTACCATACGAGGTCACTTGGAATCGCTTGATCATTTACGAGCCTTTTGCACCGCGATGCTCTTTGTTGAGAAGTCAAAATGAATGTTGATCTGACGTCACAGGACAGAAGTTCCTTGAATCTGACGTAAGATTATTACCTTTGTGAGGCATTTTGCCTCTTTAGGATGGTCATTTTGAGTAGGGAGAGTGCATGTAAGAAGTTTAAGCTCGGATTTGCGATTAATTACCCACCTCGTATGTAGTTATATTCACCTCGTATCTAGTAAGACTGTGAGGAATCTTGAGATAACCCTCGTATAAGTTAACTTCAATATGGAAGGTAAATTAGTTGTATTATTTCCAAACAATAATACTTTCAAGTGTTACAGTTAGAATTGGGCTGGACGCATAGATCACCACTATTGCAGATATGCAATAAATTTGTATTACATTCCAGCATAAAGTGACATCAAGCCGAAGGCAAATGTCCTTTAGAATTCCCTTTTATTCAACTGTAAAGCTTGCGCTTTAATTGATCTCAGTTAGTGCCTAAAACCTTCTCAAATCCCAAGCCTGTTAGCTTAATTCCAAATATAAGTCTAGTCTAAAAATAAATATTTATAAAACTAGTTTAATTAATCAAGTCTATTCTAAGTTTATATTCTATATTCTAAGTACGTCATATTTCTCGAACCAGTCAACCCAATCTCAATCATGTAACTGTAACAATATTGTAGGTTACTAAACAATCTCAATGAAATCACTCAATTTATCAATATAATAAGTAGGTTGAACCTTTTCAGCCAAAACACCAGCTTCTGTTTCAATTCCAGTTAATACCAACAAAGTATCCAAACCACCATCACGGCCAAACTTCATATCGGTGTTTAGACGATCTCCAATCATTAATCCTCTACCGGTGTTTGCGGCGAGACCAGGACGATCCGCTTTAATTGCATTCAACATACCTTGGTTGGGTTTTCCACAAACTGCATCTGGAACACGACCACTTGAAAATTCCATGGTCTTAATAATTGAACCTGCTCCAACAAGCAATTTACCTTTCGAAGGGAATGTGGAGTCAATATTGGTTGCAATAAAAGGAATGTCCTTTTGGAGTAAATATTGCAAGGTTGTACCAAGCTTAAGGTAATTAATTGTTGTACAGAGACCAACAACTACGGCCCCTACATCCGGATCCAAATTCAGCAATTGCTCATCATCCGGATTAAACTTAACCCCATCTTTAACCAAGTTTGGATCGGTTCCACCTACTGTGGTATATCCAAATTCATGTAATTCCTTTTCAATTCCACCTTCACCTAAAACCCAAACCTTCTTATTCTTAGGCAATTGTAATATTTTATCGATATATACAGCCGTTGCGTAAGACGAACCAAAGATATCTTCCTTAGCAATGCCAGTAATTCCTAACTTGGTGAACTTACCAACATAATCTTGTCTTGCTTTGGTAGAGTTGTTAGTCACAAAGATCAATTCCTTGTTCAACTTCTTAAGCAATTGGAGAGTTTCAGGGACTTTTGGGAGAACGTGGTCACCAAGCCATAAAACTCCATCACAATCAAATAAGAAGTAATCATATGAATCAAGGAGGCTAGCCACTTGATCTTTGCTAGTAATCTTCACCGACATGATTATTTATCAGCTAAGTTTTCAGGTTGCGTTACTTCGGACTCATATCAAGTCTTATGTAAGCAAATCAAAAGCTTTATAACCAAGATAGAAGAATTCTTACAAGTTTAACTACTTATGTTACAAGTTTAACTATTTATGTTTCTTTATGATCGACTATATACTATAAAGTGCAATCAGTATTTCTTTAAGGCGAACCGATATACGGATGGATGCGAAGGGATCTCAAGGGGCTTTGACTGTTTGTTATTTCCAAAATATAAGTCCAATATTTATCATTACTGATAAATCTTTGGGGGTCCTCGACAATTGCCATAATGTATATTAGCGTGTTGCGATGAGATCTTAATGCTACCGAGTTGGTTAACAAGTGTTGTATATTGACGCCGGGAGCTCTGAAACTTATTACATCTTCCAACTCCTAATACATAGTCTTTCAAGAAAATCCTTCTAGTGTGACATCTTTGCGTTCAACTGTAGTCTTAGTTGATGTCTTCAACCTGAATACTATGCTTTTAAACTAAAACCCCGCTGATAGTTGTAATCGCTACAGTCACTGCACTCTCTCCTCTCATTAAACTAGCTCATCCATACATGACCTAGCAAGCCCGATTTCTAACAAAAACTCCTCTAATGCTCAGATGGTGCTGCCCCAGCAGTATACTTAGGGAAACGGAACTTGGACTTGTCATTATAAATCTCTTCATCAAATTTAGCTTGATCTTCTGGTCTCATAGAAGCTCTTACTAATTCTTGTCTTGACTTCTCTGAGTACCATCTTCTAGCAATATTTCTATCTTCTTCGGCAACCAAAAGTGGTTCCAAGTAGAAGCGGGCCCATTGCCTTTCCCTACTCAATTCACGTTGTTCAGAAACACCTTGGTAATATCTATAGTAACCAAATGCCATCAAGGATGTAAGACCCCAGAAATATATAACAGGCCTAAAACCTCTAGATGGAACATTCCTCTTCCACTGTACTGGCTCATAGCCTCCAATAGGTGGTAAATCTTGCATCGTTGATGTTAGTGATTTTTTTCAGCGGATTTTATTGGTGCATTTTTTGGTAGTGAGAAATTTGGTGAGGCAGGTCAGAATACCGCAGGTGTGTGAAATGAATTCATTAAAATTTGTATACTTGAATTTGAGAGTGAAGACTAATCCCTAAAAGATGAAAATTCGTTTATTCAAATTGACTATCATTATTGTCAACAATTCGCCTATACTGCATTCTTACAAAATCTAGTCTCCAAAACCAACTTCTTCTATATAGAGAACTATTTTAAGACTACTCTAAGTTTACTACTTAATGTCAAACACTGGCTTCAACTTCTTCAACAACACCCAATCATCCCTAGAAACAGTATCACGGAAAGCAGGATCCTTCAAGGTATCAATTGTCCTACGTGTGATCAAAGAATATAAGTTATCGGTTTCATCAACATGACGACCCCAGACAGGTTGTGCAGCTGATGGGTTGTCTAATCTCATGGCCACACCTGCGGAGGTTTGACCCTTCTTGACAATGTCGACAGACTTGTGGTTCACTTCCAATGATGTCACCTTACCCAAAACCATGATATTAGGTTGTTTAGTAATAGGATCTTGACGGACACCACAAATTGGGGTACCGATTCTGACGGCACCTTCCATAACATCCACACCAATAATCATTGGATTACGTTTGTTGATGATTTGAAGAGTCTTCAATACACATGGTAAGATAGCATATTCTTGGAACTCCTTACGACGGGCTTCAAGCAATTTCAGTTGGTATGCAGAGAATGCGTCGAATAAATGATAAATGATGTCTGCACTGAAAATCTTGATCTTATGCTCTTCAGCGTATTGCTCAGCTTCTTTATCAACTTTCACATCGAAACATAACATGATAGCCAAATCAGGAGCACGCTCCAACATTGTGGTGGCCTTCATCACATCTCTCTTGAAAACAGGACCTAAACCAATCGACATAACTGGAATCTTCATTTCTTTTAAGAAATCAAGTAAGGCTTCCAAAGAACCCAAAGTAGATGCTTGAACTACCACACCTGTACCACTCTTATCAACGGAATCCAACAATCCAGTCAAATCATCCATGACATCTTCCATGATCTCTTCTTCATCATCATCTTCGCCAACAACAATTAATCTGGAACCAGCAACGGCCTTTTCCAAATCGTTTGCGGCAATCTTAACACCCAATGCAGCTTTCACTTCCTTGTGGTGAATATACTCTGATTTGATACGCAATTCACGAGATGGTGGAGGCGTTAACAATGCACGAATATTTGTTGCAATAGGTCCATTCAAACCACACAACACAACACGATCACCTTCTCGTAACACACCATTTGACAAAATAACATCAATAGTATAACCAAAACCTTCCACAACCTTGACTTCCAAAATAGTAGCTTCAACCTTGGACAAGTACATTAATTGCTTGGACATTCTCTTTTGGGTTAATTCCAATAATAACCATAATAAATCTGGAACACCCTCACCAGTTACGGCGGATGTAGGCACAATCGAAACATACTTAGCCATGTTTTTGTTTTGGTAGTATAACTCAGAGTTTAAACCTTGTTCGGCCAAAGCGACCTTGATCTGTTCATATCTGGTTTCAAACTCTTGTTGGACAGCCTTGGTTTGGTCCCCCAAAGAATCTCTGAAGGAGTTGTTTGGGGTAGACTTCCAATCATATAATCTATCAATCTTATTCAATGCCACGATGAAAGGAGCCTTTCTGTCTCTTAATAATTTGATGGATTCGATAGTTTGCTGTTCTAAACCATGCATAATATCAATGACCAAAATTGCTATGTTACATAAGGAAGAACCACGAGATCTCAAGTTAGAGAAGGACTCGTGACCTGGTGTATCGATAATCAACAAACCTGGTACTTCGAAAATCTGTTTCTCATATTTGGCCATCACTGCGGTCTTTTGTTTAATCGATTCAACAGGGAAGTAAGTGGCACCAATTTGTTGGGTAATACCACCAGCTTCTCCACCTTGAACATTGGTTTGACGTACTTTATCTAACAATTTGGTCTTACCAGTATCTACGTGACCCAAGATACAACAGATTGGAGAACGCAAATCATTTTCAGATGGTTCATGTGCTCTTGCAGCCATTTCTCTCTTTTGGGCTTCTTCTTTGACTTTACGTTCAGCATCTTCTCTTGCACGGCGAGCACTTGCTTCTGCAGAAGCTCTAGCATCAGCAACTGCCTTTGCTTCAGCGGCAATTTTGGCAGCCTTAGCTGCTGCTGCATCAATCTTGGCCTGTTCTTTGGAGTCAATTTTCTTTGATTCAGCAACGGCACTTTGCTCTTCTTCATCCTTCATTGCAGATTCCCAATCATCGGCAATTTCCTCGGTAGCAGCAGCTTCCCAGTCATCGATTTCCTCTTCTTGGGGTTCTTCAACCTTTTCTTCCACCTCAGGTTTACCCTTCTGGAGGAAAGTCTTTGGCTTAGTAGACTTCTTTTTGGTGTACACCACCTTTTTAGTGCTCTTTTCTTCATCGGTCTTATTCAAACCATTTACGATAACACCAGACAGTAACAAAAGTTCACGACGACGTTCTTGCAACTTCTTTTCTTCTTTTTGTTTCTTGGTCAAGTATTTACCTTCAGCTTTTAACTCTTCCTTCTTGAGACGTTCTCTTTCTTTTTTGGCAGCTTTTGAAGCTTCCTTAGCGGCGGCTTCGTCAGCCTCACGTTGCTTTTCAGCGAGTTCTGCAGCCGCATCTTCTGCTTCGAGACGTTGTTCTTCTTCCTCAAGTTGCTTCTTCAATTCCAATTGACGTCTTAAGGCAGCAATTCCCGCGGGCACCTTCTTTTTAGAAGCTGTTGGAGCTTTTGGAGTTGGAGCTTGTTGGACCTCTGGTTCTGGAGTCGAAGCCGCAGCAGCATTTTGCTTATTGGCTTCTTTAATAGCCTCTTTCTTGTTTGCTTGTTGTGCTTTTTTGGCAGCAGCTTGTTCTTTCTTCAACTGCTTTTCGGCTTCTTTCTTCAACTTTTCCTTTTCTTTCTTGGTCAAGATCTTTGGACCATCTTGTTTATCAACCTGCTTTTCAGCCTTCTTTTGTTTGGATTTACGAATGGAACTCAAGAAGTCGGAAGAACCTTCATCGTCTTCTTCACCCGATCCAAGATCATTTTCTGCATCGGCGGCGTCTACAACGGCTTTTTTCGTATTCTCTTGATTGTTTTCTGTGACAGATGTTTCAGTTTCTGCTGGGGTTCCAAATTCTACAGCTTGAGCTGTTTCGGTTTCTTCTTCATCCCAGAAGTCTCCACCTGATTTACCCTTGCTTTTCTTACCCATGTTTCTAATATGTGATGACTCTGTATGTGAAATTTTTTTTGCTGGAGGGTAGTGTGAGCACGATTTGTCGAGAATTTTAAAAGCTATTGAGACAGAAGGGAAGTTTTCCTTAGAAGGTGTTCATGAAGACGGTGTGTTATTAATGAAGAGTCGTTATGGAAGCTTTTATTAAAGAGAGTGTTGATCAAGTGTTTGTAGTTGGATCGACTTGATTTTTTTGCTATGCCTCTAAATTTTATAATGATTTCTCTGCTCTCCTAGCTCATGTACTGGAATTCCAATATTTGCCTGTTCAAAAAGTTATAAGCCAGTACGAGCAGGAGCAAACACAATTTGAATCCCCCTGATAAAGCTTTTAAAGTTTATTGAAGAATGATCGTGTTATTTGCTGCAAAAAGTGACCCAACGCGGTAATGTGATACTTCAGAATTCTTTAACTCAATTACATCTCAAGTGTAATATATAAGAAAACATGCTCTAGTCATTCTCTCTGTGAATACAAGTCCTTAGTGAGCTTTCTTTAAAATCTGAGGAGATTGACATCTTTGAAGTGACTATTTTCTCCAATATCAAGCTTATCGAAGACTTGGAAAACAAGCATGGATCATAATCCAACCATAAACTACTCGAATGCTGTAGAAATACATTACCCTCATAAATTTTACACCTAAACTTGACCTTTCAGTTTGTTCCATCACTCTTCTCATAGCTGAAAAACCCAAGAGTGAAAAATAAAAAAAATTCAAGAGAAGAGATCATCACACCCAAACCATGACAACAGTAGAGAAAATAAAGGCCATCGAAGATGAGATGGCCAAAACTCAGAAGAATAAGGCTACCTCCTTTCATTTGGGTCAATTAAAGGCGAAATTGGCTAAATTACGTAGAGAATTGTTAACAGATGGTACAAGTGGAGGAGGTGGTGGAGGAGTGGGATTCGATGTAGCACGTACAGGGGTTGCTACAATCGGGTTTGTAGGGTTCCCTTCCGTAGGTAAATCAACCTTGTTGTCTAAATTAACTGGTACACATTCTGAAGTTGCAGCATATGAGTTTACCACTTTGACAACTGTTCCAGGTGTAATCAAATATAAAGGTGCAAAGATTCAGATGTTGGATTTACCAGGAATTATAGAAGGTGCTAAAGATGGTAAGGGTAGAGGTAGACAAGTCATTGGTGTGGCACGTTCTGTGAATTTGCTTTTCATTGTTTTAGATGTGAATAAACCTTTGGCCCATAAAAGAATTATTGAACATGAATTGGAAGGAATGGGAATTCGTATCAATAAGCAACCCCCTAATATTGTCATTACCAAGAAAGAGCGTGGTGGTGTCAATATCACCAACACAGTCCCTTTAACTCATTTGGATCCAGATGAAATTAGAGCAGTCATGTCTGAATATCGTATCAACTCTGCCAATATCGCTTTTAGATGTGACGCAACAGTGGATGATTTGATTGACACGATCGAAGTAGCAGCTCGTAAATACATTCCCGCAGTATACGTATTGAATAAAATCGATTCGTTTTCTGTGGAGGAATTGGATTTACTTTATAAGATTCCAGATGCTGTCCCTATTTCCTCCGGTAATGGATGGAATTTGGATGATTTATTGGAAATCATGTGGTCCAAATTAAGTCTTGTACGTGTCTATACTAAACCAAAGGGGAAGTTGCCTGATTTCAATGAACCAGTTGTTTTGAGGAATGAAAGATCAACAGTAGAAGACTTCTGTAACTCCATCCATAAATCTCTTGTTGAAGATTTCAGGAGTGCCATGGTTTACGGTGCTTCGTGTAAGCATCAACCACAAACGGTTGGGTTGAATCATCAACTTGAGGATGAGGATGTTATTACTATCTTGAAGAAATAAGCAGATAGAATGTCATCACTATTCTGAAGAAATAGACGGATAGTATCTTGGAGAATGGTCGAGGATGTTATCTATATTGAAGAAATAGGACATTAATGGTATGACTATCAAATTGGAAACATAGTTGTAACTATTTTGACGTAATAGAAAAGGAGAAGAACGGGTCATCTTCATTGGTTTATAGGGTACTTTACATGTAAATATGCAAAAATATCATTTGTGATTGTTGTTCGAATGAAATTGTAGTTAGTAATTCAGTTAAAGCAATGGTTTTAGAGTGTCTTGATTAGCATAAGGGAATGATATTCTGGCTCACAAAGATGCACTTCAAGGGATAATCAACTAAAGTTCAGTAGAGCAGCTCAAGTCTAATTTCATGGCGATTAATAAATGCATTACCTTCATTAATTCTTTTAAACTGAATTCCCTCAAGAACTTTCCTCAAAGTCTCGTGGTATGTCTTTCATTAAGAAACTCTTATCTTTTCGATTCCCGTACTCTTATGCATATAGACTAGGATCACAAGCCAAGTGCCATTCCTGCAGGAGCAAGTCCTCGAAAAGGGATCGTTCGAAATTTCAGTAGCTGCGAAAATTATGATGTAATCGTCAACCAGATGAAAAAAAGAAGCCTAGTTTCATATCTAGGATGAATCTTTAGATACGTAAATGAGCTAAATTAAACTTTAAATGAAACCCACGTCAAGTTGGAAAAAAAATCCATATTTCCGAAGAAGGGCCTCCTTGTAATCAAACTAAGTCCACTTATGCAGAGTTTCATGTTATAACTTTATTTTATCAGAAAATTTCATGATGCGCTCCTTCATTTCATCTTTGAGCATGTTCTTTTACCTGTTGCCTTACTCTTAGTTGCAAACACCTAGTTATTGTTGGCTTCTTTATAAGTCTTGTATAGGTCTCTATTTTTTAGTAATAATGCGCTTGTGTTGGCGTGTTCACTTTGCTTCAAGGCTTGCTTATTTCTGTACACGCGTACCACCGCCTTCGTAGATGCAACCAAGGATCGCAAGAAATTAATGAAGTGTTGTCGATTAACTTATAAGTGAAAATAACTCCCTCGGTGAAATAATCTTTAGCAATATGCATTATTCTTCTATTACTCAACCTGAGCAACGAAATATAGCTCATACCCATTTCAATAAGCAAGAGATCGAGTTAATAAGATTTACTTGGAATAACATCCTCCTTGATGAACAAGAGGAAGAAAGAATATTACCAGGTGGCTATCCTAGCGCCGTAAATAGCAAGACAAACGGAATCATAGGAACCTCAGGTTCCACAGTTGCTAGTTCATTGTTTTGTCATGAATTATATTCCAATCTTTTGACCAAAGATCCAAGCTTGAAACGATTGTTTCCACTGATAAAGCATCAGGCTGTATCATTCGCTGGTGTCTTATCTCTTGCTATAACACAACTTGAAAATTTATCAAATTTAGATGATTATTTGGTCAGCTTGGGAAAGAGACATCTGAGGATGTTGGGGATTGAAGCGGAAAGCTTTCAACTCATGGGAGAGGCTTTGATCCAGACTTTTCATGAGAGAGTTGGAGATAAATTTAATCAGGAATTGGAAGAGTTGTGGATTAAACTTTATTTACACTTAGCAAATCTGATTTTACAATTTGGAATGGACCCTGTGATGAAGTTTGACTAATACAAGTAACCTTTATATGGTACGAGATACGATTACCAATCCAGTCTAAAAGTAGCCTTTATATGAGATTTAATACCACCAATCCAGTCCAAACGACCTGTTTAAGTTTCTTTCTTGAGTCCGGATACCCAATATTTCCTCCAAAGACTGAAAATGTCTCGTAGGTTAGTTTCTTCCAAAATGTTCAGCTATATATCAATGGTGATATTTAAGGAGACTTTGAATACTTTCAAGGACAACAGCTGATTATATCCCTCTCCTGCAAGACCCAATTAACAGAATTCTTCGTCCACATAGAAGTAATATATTGTGAGACCATTGAGGTAACAATATTGCATGGGAACTCGTCTATTGGGCCAATAATATTTCATTGTACATTATCCGTATTCTACATGCTGGTTATCTTGTTGATCCAATGCCATGCTCCTTCCTAGCGTTGATTTGTCTCAAACATTCTTCCTTTGTCGCTTCAAATATTTATAATGATGTTGTCGTACTTATAATTGTAAGAAATCTTCACAGGTTACATTGTCTTTCCAAACCTTTATTATAGATTCCTTTGTCACTTCAAATAGGGTTCCTTTGTCAAATCCAAGACGAAACAATATTACACGAAATACCAACCGTCAAACGTCCTGGAAGAGTATCACATCCTATTCTGATCCGACTAATGAAAACAATGGCACAGAAAAATATAGAGTCTAGTCGAGAAATCTAATCGACATCAATATCCAAAAGATTGAAACTTTCTTTGTATATAGTATTAGTGCTTAAGCCCACAAAGTGAAACTCTATTATATACTGAATTCTGGTTTCCTATTACCTTGTAAAGTTCAAACGATTAACTAAAACTCTCACATTACTCGCGTTATATCTCACTTAACGCATTAATGCTACTCTGGTATCAGCCTATAGTACTCCCAGAATCTCATCGCCCGCACGTGATCTTCTAATTTTGTTGTCTTCCTCGTAAATTTTCTCTGTCTTCAAAAATCAGAATTTTAAGAATCACCATGTCCGTGTTGCCTGCAGACGTCCATAGCGTCTTGACAAGGTTGTTTAGCAGCTTATCGTCAGCATCTGTAGATAACAAAATACGTGCTGAAGCTGAAAAGTCACTTGACAACGATTGGA
Organism: Kodamaea arcana; assembly: GCA_030574295.1. Lineage (NCBI taxonomy): Eukaryota > Fungi > Ascomycota > Pichiomycetes > Serinales > Debaryomycetaceae > Kodamaea > Kodamaea arcana. Next base: position 840,520 of record JAJMER010000003.1, on the reverse strand, counting down.
CTACGAAGGATAATGTGGAAATGTTGTTGATTTTTCTTGCCGAACAAGCTTGTGGAGGAGAGAATGAAAGCATTCGTGCTTTTGGTGCCGTTATGTTTCGTCGTATAGCGATCAAATCGCCAAAGGAATTTACAACCGTTACTGAACGAACTATTGGGGTGGTAAGTGAACCAGTTCGTGTGCAAATTCGTTCAATGCTCTTGCAAGGCTTTGTTTCTCCCCAATCAAACCAAGTTAGACATAAACTTGCAGATGCAATTTCAGAGGTTGCAAAGGAAGATGCCCTGCCTAAGGGAGTTTGGAATGAGCTTATTCCTGCTTTATTTGAGGCTACAAGTAATCCTGACCCAAGTTTCCGTGAATCCGCTTTTCGTGTATTTTCTTCGGCGCCAGAGTTGATAAACAAGTCTTACATTAACCAGATCTTGCCAATATTTAACGCAGGATTTGATGATCTGCAAGATGCTGTTCGTATTGCAAGTTGTACTGCGTTCGTTGCTTTCTTCAGAGAATTACCAAAGAAATTGTGGGGATCTTTGCTGCCATTGTTACCTAATTTATTGAATTCATTACCAAGATTCTTGCAGAGTGGAGAAGATGCCGCTTTGGCCAGTGTTTTGGAGTCCTTGATTGATTTGGTTGAATTGGCTCCAAAAATGTTCAAAGATATGTTCCCAACTATCATAGAATTTTGTACAACTGTTTGTAAGGGTAAAGAATTGGACTCTCTGACACGTATGGCCCTGCTTGAATTGCTTACTACGTTTGCAGAAGTTAGTCCAGCAATGTGTAAACGTACTCCTTCATACACTGATAATATTGTTATCATTACATTACTGATGATGACCGAAGTTTGCATTGATGACGATGATGCAGCTGAATGGAATAATGGAGATGATGAAGATGAAGATGAGGAACCTGAGTATGATGTTGCTAGGCAATCATTGGACAGAGTTTCTTTACGTTTAAACGGCCAGTCCCTTGCTGCACCTTTGTTTCAATTCTTGCCAGCAATGGTCCAATCTGGAGATTGGAGAGAAAGACAAGCTGCATTAATGGCATTATCTGCAGCAGCTGAAGGTTGTGCTGATGTCTTAACAGAAGAAATTCCAAAGATTTTGGATTTGATTTTGCCTTCTTTACAAGATGAAAATTCTAGAGTACAATTTGCTTGTTGCAATGCCTTAGGTCAAATGTCTACTGATTTGGCTGATGTTATTCAAAGGACTGCCGCTGATAGAATATTACCTGCATTGATTTCAATGTTGACCAATAAGTACACCCCAAGGGTTCAAGCCCACGCGGCTGCTGCTTTAGTCAACTTCTCCGAGGCCGCTTCAAAGGATATCTTAGAACCATATCTTGATGATTTGCTCAACAATTTATTAGGTTTGTTACTGTCACCAAAGAGATATGTTCAAGAACAAGTCTTGACAACCATTGCAATTATTGCAGATGCAGCAGAGAAAACATTTATTAAGTACTACGACACATTGATGCCCTTATTAACAGATGTTTTGAAAACTGAAATGGGTGATGAAAATCGTTTATTAAAAGCAAAATGTATTGAATGTTGTACTTTAATTGCATTGGCAGTTGGGAAAGAAAAATTTGCTCCACACTCGCAAGACTTGATCCAATTATTGGGGCATATTCAATCAACAGCTATTGAAGATGATGATCCAGTAAAAGAATACTTGGAACAAGGTTGGGGAAGAATCTGTCGTTTAGTAGGAGTGGATTTCTTACCATACCTTCCATCAGTTTTACCTCCTCTTCTCTCCGCGGCAAAAGCTACCCAAGATATCTCGCTTTTAGAGGAAGAGCAAGTTGAAGAATACAATCAAAACGATGAATGGGATGTTATTAACATTTCCGGGAAGCTCATTGCTGTGCATACTGCTGCATTGGATGTTAAAGTGGGAGCTTTAGATTTATTAAGGACATACGCAATCCAATTGAAGGGTGAATTTTACCCTTGGGTAAAGGAAATTATTCAAGATATTGCAATCCCAGCTTTAGATTTTTACTTACATGATGGTGTTCGTTGTTCTGCTGCCTTAACATTAGCATCACTTTTGAGATGTTGCGTATACGCAACAGGGCCATCTTCCAACGAAACTTTGGCTTTCTGGGGTCAGATTGTTAACAAGTTGGTGGAGGTATTGACAAATGATCCTGTTCCAGAGATGTTGGTTGCATATTATACCGCATTGGTTGAATCGATCAATTTCCTCTCTCCAAATGCATTATCCCCTACTCAGTTACAAGCTTTGGCCGAAACATTTGATTGTAACATGAAGGATATATACACTCGCATAAAAGCTCGTGATAATGATGACGATGAATATACTGAGGATGTTGAAGAAGATGATGAAGAGTTAACGGATGAGGAATTGTTAGACGAGATTAATAAGGCAGTCACTTCCATTTTCAAAAACTGCAAATCCAATTTCTTGCCAGCCTTCCAGGTTGTGCTTCCGACCATTACCATCTTCATCAACGATGAGAATACCAATATTAAACTTTGTGGATTATGCGTTGTTTGTGATGTCTTGGAACATTGTGGTTCAGACTCTGTAGTCTACAAAGACGTATTTATTAATACAGTTGGAGAATCTATTACCTCGCCACACGCTGGAATTCGTCAAGCTGCTTCTTATGCCGTTGGGGTTGCCGCTCAATTTGGAGGAGATGCATATGCTGAATTTTGCTTAGCATGCTTGATCTTGTTGTTCAAAATGGCATCCGTTCCAGACGCTCGCGCCGAAGAGAATGCTCATGCTACAGAAAATGCAGTTGCAGCCATTGCCAAAGTTTGTCATAGATTTGGAAGTTCTGTACCTAACTTGGATGCTGTCATAGATCAATGGATTGGCCTTTTACCAATTATACAAGATGAGACTGTTGCTCCATTTGCCTATACATTTTTGAGTGAGTTAATAAAGTCAAATCATGTTGCGGTTGCCAATCAAATTCCAAAGGTGATCGACTCGATCATTCAAGCATTGGCATATTCATCTATCTCGGGTAACACTGCACAAGTAGTCGTAGATGCAGCTAGGCAATTATTGGGATCTTTGCCACAAAATGAAGCTGTTGCTTTATTACAAAAGAACACCTCAGAGTTGGAGGTGGTCCAAAAATGGTTTTCTTAAGAGTGTAGCATTTGATTATTTAGATTTTTTGGTTTATAGTCACCCATAATACAGTCAAGGTAGGTTAATATTTGGAATCACATGTATCAGATATATTAGAGTAATTGAGAATGTTCTTGAATCTTCCATCATTTAATTCCATGTTCTCATGCAAAATAATATTGACCAAATTGTAACCAAATTTGGGGGAATTCTGCAGATGACATCACTTGTTACCTAAATCCTTCCACACTCCAATCATTTCCCCAAGTTTACTCCGCTATATACTAAAGCACGCGCACCCGAGTTGGCCTCGGAACTGAGATCTTCAGTTGGGCATTACATTATGCTATAAGGCACAATAATGAGTAAGATGGTACTGACATTGCCTTATGAGGAGCAAGTATTTTGAATAATTGCTTAAAAGAGTAAAGAACATTTGGAAGGCCCTCCATTCACAAAAGCATTCATTTATCCGATGCCTTATCACATGAGATCGATCCCACCTTTTTTTTATCACATTTTCACAAGCAATTGTGGATCAACCCCGCGAACGTGTATTTCTATAAAACGAATTGTTAAATGCGAATAAAAATACGTACCATCAAATATGACCAAAGATAATATTAGAATTAAAGCACCGGTTAGTGCTGCAAAATTGGATACCAAGTCTGAAGAAAAGACTACAATTAGGAAGGTATCAACTGGAAAATCAACAGAAAGTATTTTGAAATATACACCATTGAGTGAAATTCCTCAGGGAGTATCTAGACTTGTCAAGTCTTTCCGTGCAACTCATAAAACTCACTCCATTCAATTCCGTTTAAACCAACTTCGTAATGTTTACTTTATCCTTAAGGATAACATTGAAGAGATTGCTGAAGCTTTGAACCAGGATTTCTATAGGTCAAAGAGTGAAACTAAGCTTCTTGAAATCGGTCCAACTTTGTCCGAATTATTACATACAATGGCTAGTTTACATAAATGGGTGAAGCCAGAACCTTTGGATGCATTGCCAAAGAATATGCGTACCAACAAGGTCTATATTGAGAGAATTCCATACGGAACTATTTTGGTTATTGCTCCTTTTAACTATCCGTTCCTCTTATCGATCGGCCCAATTATTGGTGCCATTGCTGCAGGGAACAATGTTGTCTTTAAGCCAAGTGAAGTTACCCCTCGGTTTTCAAAATTGTTAACTGAATTACTTACTTCTGCGTTAGACCCGGATATTTTTTATGCTGTGAATGGGGCTATTCCTGAAACTACCCTCTTACTTGAACAAAAATTCGACAAGATCTTATACACTGGTAATAATGCTGTTGGTAAGATCATAGCGAAGAAAGCTGCAGAAACTTTGACTCCTTGTATTTTGGAATTGGGTGGAAAATCCCCAGCATTCATTTTGCCAGATGTCAAAGACAAAGATATAACGGCGATTGCCCGTAGGGTCGCTTGGGGTCGCTTCCTTAACGGTGGTCAAACCTGTGTTGCTGTAGATTACGTATTAGTTCCTGATTCTATTCATGATAGATTCGTTAAAGAACTCGTTCGCATTGCCACAGAGGAATTCTATCCTACATTGGATAAGGATGATGAGAGTTTTACACATTTAATTCATGATAGGGCATACGATAACTTAAGTAAGATAATTTCTTCTTCCGAAGGAGATGTCATTTTCACAGGTAAATCTGACCCAACCACTCGTTTCCTCTTCCCAACTATCGTCGACAATGTCACTTGGGATGATTCAACTATGCGCCAAGAATTATTTGGTCCAGTTTTACCCATCATATCTTACTCAAGCTTGGATCAAGAGTTAGATTCGTTGCAAGATCGCCATGACACCCCTTTGGCTCAATATATATTCACTGGTGGTTCAAGCGCACGCGCAAAAAACCCTGAATTGAACAAAATTTTGACAGCCGTTCGTTCTGGTGGTGTTATTGTGAATGATGTTGTGGTCCATGTCTCACTTCCTAGTGCGCCGTTTGGAGGGATTGGTAATTCTGGAAATGGTGCCTATCACGGCTATAATTCTTTCAAAAGTTTCACACATGAGAGAACTACAGTTGAGCTGCAACTTTGGCAAGAATTTACGATGGCTGCGAGATATCCTCCATATAATGCAAAGAAAGTGAAATTGGCCAATCTTGTATATGATACATACAATGATAGTCTTTGGTTTAGCAGAAGCGGTAATGTGGCTGTTAAAGGTCCATCAGGCTTGTTTAGTTTTTGGACTGGAGTATCTGGTTTAGCCGCTTTGGTGTACTACTTCGCTCAGGGTGTATAAATATTTATCGACTTTTATATTGCTAATTTCAGATAATGAACTATGATAGTTTAGTTAATATACGTGCTGTAATAATAGTTAGAAGTACTGCATTTGAGCCCACTGTCGCCTATGTTGCAGATTTAGGCCGTGATACAAAATTTATATCATATGCTAAAGTTTTGTGCGGGGCACGACTAGCATGATTTGTTAGACTGTTTACTCTTTTGATCTTCGAAACATCTTCCCTTGAACCATATTTAAAATTTTACCAAACCAATCTTGGAATAACAACATAGATCCTGTAATAAATAAATTAATATACTAGCGGTAACAAACTCCATTGCAATGTCACAAATGATGCCCAGTCCTTCATCACTGGCATCAAGTTCATTACGATCAAGCAAAAGGACATCACTGAACACAATTGAATCAAGTGTGACAAGGCTATTGGTATCTACAAAGCATTTGTTGGAAAGTTTAACCCAATGGGCAAGACAAGAAGCCGACGATAAATTTGTCTCCGATGCTTACGTGAAATTGGGTAATGATTTCAGATCGGCGACGAGAGCCTTCACTAGTGCTGGCGTAGATATTTCAGAATTAGGTGACGTTCCGCAAGCATTGCGTATTATCTTGGAAGCAGCTTTAAGTGAGGCGCCATCTCAAGAAAACTTAGATAGGTTTTTGCCAAATATTAGAAATATAATAGTCACATTATTACAGAACTTAAAGGCAAAACAATCAAAAGCTAGAACTATCACACAGGAAAAGAGCCAGAGATTGAGAGTGGATGACATCAGTACTTCAACCCCTAGTGTTCACACCGAAGCCCATTCAAGAATACCAAGTATGAGTCAAAACAGAGCTCCCTCCATTAATCCACCATCATTGTTGAATGTCCCTGTACGGGATCAAGCAGTACAAAATGATGCATTAACTCAACTTCAGAAAGGAGATGCCATGCAACGTCGTGCGTCGCGAAGATTTAGTGCATACCAGTATGCCAAGCTAACAAACTTCCAATCTAATGGATTACCTACAATTGAATCAAATGTCAGTACTAGAGTTCCAAGTATCAATTATTCAGAAACTCCATCAACAAACACACCTACAAACCTTCCGAAGGCTAAAGTGGCACATATATTTTTGAAAATAAATAACAAGACAAAAAAGGCCGAAATTAAACTACCTGTCTCCTTTGCCTCACTAAGACTATTGTTTGTTGAAAAGTTTGCGTATTCTCCGGGATCCTCATCTTTCCCTGATATTTACATTCAAGACCCTAAATCTGGGGTTTCCTACGAGTTGGAAGACCATTTGCTAAACGATGTGCAATTTGGTAGTCTATTATGTTTAAATGAACCAGACTCGCTGGATTTGTTGAAAGGATTGGAAAAGAAGATGATGCAATTGAGCACCAGATTTGATACAGTAACAGAAGACATAACTTCGCAGGTAAAGGAAGCTATTAGTGCAATTGAAGTACCACCTCCTATAATACAACAGGTGTCATCCCCTGTAACTGCTGTTTCGACTCCTGATGTAGAAACTACAAAAGTAAAACAAGATGTTCTACCACGAGAAAAGCGGAGCGATACCAAAGAGCTTGGATCAATTCAACAAGAGCTTAAAGTAATTAGGCAGCTTCAAAACACGAGTAAGGATTCAATCAAAACTGTGATAAATGATTTAGTATTGAAGATAAAGGATTTCCAGGAGTCTGGGCTAGAGGTTTCCAAGTCTTCCAATAGATCATATATGGAGAAATGTCTGGACAAATTGTCAGAAGAATCTGATGGCTTATTAACAAAGGTCGATGACTTGCAAGATATATTAGAAGCACTTAGAAAGGACGTCGCCCAAAGAGGTGTAAGAGTCGGAGAGAAACAATTGAAGAACACTCAAAAGGAAATTGATGAAGCCAAGACAGCCTTGAAGGCAATGAATGACTACATAACGAAGGAAAAATCTGTTTGGAAAAAGATTTGGGAATCTGAATTGGACAAGGTTTGCGAGGAACAACAGTTCTTCAATTTGCAAGATGACTTGACCCAAGATTTGGAAGAAGATATTAAGAAGATAGAAGAGACCTACGATTTGATTGAACAATGTTCTTTGGAGCAGAGTAAGCAAACTACGCTTAAGAGGCATAAAGTCGTGGCTCAAATGCATATACCCGAGCCAGGCGAAAGTATCCATAACTTAAAGGATGCTCTTTTAAACGAAGTCGTTGCTTTGAGGCCCAATCACGAAGGCAGGTTGGAAGCAATTGAAAAAGCGGAGAGACTACGTGAAAAGGAAAGAGAAATGCTGAAATTAACCAAATTTCAAGAAGAATTGGGCGAATTCGTAGATGATAACAAATTGAAGAAATCAGGTGGGATTGACGAACTTGAGAGATTACGAAAACTTAAGGACTTGGAAAATTTGAAAAGTTCATTTGGAGTGTTATGATTTTATAGATTTTTAATGGACGTCAAAATATCAGCAAATGCATCAAAATTCGAGAACTTTCTGTGGACCAGATCTTTGAAGTTATCAATTATACGGGCGCAATATTTATCCATGTCGGTAGTTGCTGCTACATATACTTCTATAGCATTAACTTTTTTGAACTTCAAAGTGGTCACATCAAGCAATTCTAGAAGGAATAGCAAACAAGCGTGTGAATCAAAGCCATTACTTCTCTGTGTCAAATTGATGAAACTTTCCCTAAGTACATCCATTATTGCTTCTAAGCTTTCTGAAATAGTATTCAATATGTTCTGAATTTGCTCTAGCCTGATATTGATCAAGTAGGATTGTAATTGAATGTTATATACCCAGCGTAAATATTTGTACGCGGCCTTGAATGACACCTGCTTGTTCATTGCAGGGAAGGAGTCATTTGATATTTGTCCCAATACACTCAAAGTGAAAGGATTGATTCTCAAACCGAGGAACTCAATTATAGCGTCGTTACTTCGTCTATGCGGGTCGAATTCTTTCGTCTTTTCAATGTTAACATACGCACCATACTTTTTAAGCGCATCTCCTTCAACAATTGCCTTGACATGCTCATATATTTCCCTCTCGGTGGATATGAGCATGAAGTCATCCAGAACCCTTAGCAAGAGAGATTGTGTCCCGTTTAAAAATGAAAACTCTTGTTCTGTAAGTCTAGTATAGACTAGATCACAAAGCACTGACAGTAGTGGAAAGCCTTGGAAAACCCCTCTCTTCCTCTTATAAACTTGATCTCCCACGGAGAGTACCGAATCAAAAACTTGCCCTTTAATAACTTTCAATATCTCACCAGCACTAAACCTTATTGTTTTCGTTTTATCTAAGAGCTTATTTGGGGTTTTTGAAAGACGCGACACATCTGTTTCCAAATAGTTATAATCAACAATATATTCTTCTTCGAGTATTACCTGTCGTTGTTTTCTTAAATTATTCAAAGGAGAAAGCTCGGACATTTGCCTAACAAAGTAAAGCTTATCGAGTTGATCCGACGAGAACAATGATTCTAGACAACTTACAATTTGTCCATGGTCCAAATTGTCGTAGCAGTGCGTCATGTCAAATTTGAAAATATACGCATTAGGGATGGCACAGTTCAATTTACTTCTAAAATTGAGAATGGCCGTACCTATGTCATGCTTAGATTGGCATTTCGGTATGTGCAGATTGCATTTCAAAGATTTCTGCATTTTGTAATTCAAAATATGACGAATTGGGGCAATAATTTCAGTGGAGTAGTTATAAAAATCAAACTTGTACTGTTCCCGAGGTGTGAACGGATCACTTTGATACGCATGAAATGGCACTTTACTTGGTACGCAAATAAGCCTTAAATCCTTAGCCTTGGGGATGAGCTTCAAAGTTCCAAAATTATAAGAATCCCGAATCGAAGCAGTTTCTTCTGGATTGATTTTGAGAAGATCAGATTCTGAGTAAGTGTTCATCCATTTACTGGTGATGCTGTTCCAACTGCTATGAGGGAAGTACAACAACTTGGACTCTTCACCCTTGATGTTCTGAGACTCCGTAACGTACCAAAATGACGCTAATATTCTACAAACAACGCTCTTGAAAACCCACAATAGGAATGATTCGAGAATGTTTCTCCTCATTTTAAGATCTTGCTTTGACGTAATCATGTTCGACTTTCCCAACCACCCAATATCTGTGATTTTGACGCCATCCATCAATTGATGTATATGCATCTTCTCAAACGCTGGAGCCCTAACAAATTCAACTATAAGCCTAGTCACTACATTTTTATTTTCAAGTGTACCCCAAGTTTCCAATGGAAATAGAGCGCCGAAAATAACAATCATTAATCGGGTGACTTCCTTTATACTTGAAACATTTTTGAAGTTGGAATTAAAGTCTATCTGTTTCTGCGGAATGAGGTTATGAAATATCTGATTATAATTATTCTTACTGTCGTTCCGGATAATCTTATGCAAGAGCTTGTCAAGTTTCCTATGCTTCTTATTTACGTTTTTAGCTATTGAGCCCGATTGTAATATGCGATTTAGGATGCTTGATTTGTCTTTGGGTAGGATTGAATGCACTAGTGTATGCCTTCGAAACCTTTCCATAACAGAGCTCTTGTCAACATAAGGCTGTTGCATACATTTTGTTGATCTTCTCGAATTCACCCCAAAGATCTGGACCTTTGAGCCATTCCGTAGAGTAACAAAACACCTGGTATTCAATAAGACATTCAAAAACATAGTCCTTCCTATCAAATTGTAGATCATATTCCAATATGGGGAATTCTTGATATGGTTTACTCCAAAATTAACATGCGGATTAATCGATCGGGTTCCCGAAGTAAAGTCTTCATTAGCATTCTTCTTGTAGCCTTCAATTAAGGCGTTTCTAGATTTTATTGATATCAAGAACTGTATTGTTTCGTCGATTAATTCAAAGTATGTATTAATCTCTGTGGGTGCAGGGATTGCAGTTATCAAGTCCACATTTACTTCTTCAATGAAAGTTGATTGCAAGTAGTTCAAAAAGCCAGCATCATCGACCGTAGATAAATAAAATACATCTCCAAATCCAGGACGACCTGAAAGGTACGATTTCAAGCTTTTCATAACCTCATAGCCGATCTGAAGTATATCGTAATGTTTATGGATTACACGCGCCCAAGAAATTTTCATGAAGACATGCGGAAGACTCCTGAGCATGTTGACCTTGAAAACGGCATACTTCACAAACGCTTGAAACAGGTACGATGTACAGACAAAGACGAGCGTCACCAAATTCAATTCCCTCCTCCTTTAACGCAAGTATGGTGTGCAGAATTCCTCCCAGCTAAAACTCAAGATATTGTCAAAATAATCAAAGATCAAATAACTGGACATGATCCACAGCTGTTAACACACTTGAAAAGGTTTAGTAAATTAGAAAGTAAAATTCGTGCTATCATATGTTCAACGGATTACCTCCCTGACGTGGAAGATGTTGAAACGATTTTGGGGGAATCAAATCAGGATGTCAAATTATTTGTGGTTGACGTACCTTTAGCAATACCAATGACCAAGGAGATTAGTCAAAAGTGGTCGATGGAATATTGGCCCATGTCATGGAAGGGAAATCCTAATCACCAGTATCTCAATTCTATCACGCTAAATTTAAAGAACGAAAAGTTGCAAATAAAGCATTTGCTTGAAAATTGGTCAGAAGGATCGCTGGTTACTGTCATTGCCAAAGAAGAGGGAGATGATATACAGGTTTTGACTGTTGCTATAAACAGTGGATCAACTAACCCATATGATCACAGTGTTATCAAAGCAATAGGAAACATTGCAAACGCCGAAAAGCACAAACGGTCATATGGACAAGAAAGAAATTATCTTTGTCATAATCTTGTTGTTTATAGTACACATGAACTGTGTGTTATGTGTAGTATGGCGCTAGTACATTCCAGAATATCTAGGATCATATATTTGAAGGAATCTCCAAATTCAGGTGGATTGGAAAGTAATTACCAATTGGGTGATAGAGATGGATTGAACTGGAAGTTTGACATTTGGAAATGGATACTAAGTGGTGATGAGGATGAAGTTGATAGATTAGTGCGACAGTTCGTAGAAAGAGATAAGACCTCTGCACTTAAAAATTATTAGCATATTTTAGAATTTGTTCACTTTTATGTAATAATTGCTTACTTCTTAGTTAGCTCGTAATAAAGTACTGCAGCAGCAGACTATTGAACGACATATAATACGTCCCTTTCATGGGCTCATTGAGAAGTAACTGATGGCGCAAATATACTGAATGAAATAGACAGTTCCGTTCTCCTTTGACGAACAAAATAGCAGAATGAACCGACAGCGCCCAAAACTAAGCCAGACTCGTTATTAGATCAGAGAGTCTTGATAAAGTCATGGAACAGAAACAAACTCACTTCGACTCACCAAAATGACCAATATCACTAGATGAAACTGATTCAATTGAGATCTGGTCGAATCAACGCAAGCGATTGTGGTGCTTTAACTGGGTATATAGGAAATCGCACTTCGATCCTGACAAGGACTAAAATCACTCGCTGTTGAGCTACTTGGTTACATATCCAGAACAATCACCACCTTTGAGCACTTATGAGCTGATTCAATTGTTTTCTTAGAATTTATACGATTCAAATTTGACTACGCTTGCATTCGCTTCTTCGATTAGATGCGATACCGTTTCGTGTACAAATCCAGTTTTGCTGTACTTTAAATCATCCAATTCTCGAATCAACTCCTTAATTTCTTTAGACCTTTCTTGAATATCGCTATCGACGACGTTTGCCTCGCCTTTTAGCAATGTAACTAGTTTCGCTAACCTTGAAATTAAGTCGTCCAATGTATCCTTCTGCAAAAAAGCGGATGAATTCTCAGTGGAATCTAACTGTCTTTTTACTGCTTCTTGAATCGGTATTTCGAATGCCTGTTGGATATCATTGATGATGTGCTGTAAAATTGACTCTTTCCTTTCCCGTACTAAATCATTATAGAGAGCTCGAACTAATCCTTCAGAAGTTCCCTTTGGAAATTCCCTTTTGAATTGCTCAAAAGTTAATATATTATCTAGGCCAGACTTAGAGACCAAATAACTTTGCACAATATCCGAAGAATCCATCACTTGTTTAGTTCATGCACAACAATCAAAGTTACATGAAGTAAATTCTCACGTGATATCACTTTGCAAATTTCAGCGAAATTTTGAACACAACAAATTCGAATTCACTTTGAAATGGCAAAATTATCATACGATCAATCGTCATTTTACGTTCAGGCTTTGTCGACTAGCTTTTCTAAACGTTTGTTGGATGACCGTGAAAATGCACTCCTATGGAACATAGCCCCAGTCAGTAGACAAGCTAAAAGAAATGCACAACAAATCAACTATTCTGAAGACTTCGTAGATGACTTTGATTTCGATGAGTCTCCAAGTGCAAATAATAACTCCAAAAACCTGCACCCTGGCAATCAACTGCTTTTACAACAACTGCAGCAGCAACTTCCCCACAACAACGCTCAAAAGTATTCGCGTGCAAGGCCAACAGTCCGTATTCCTGATTTTGAAGATCTAGGCAAGCTTGCTGAGCACACAAATATTGACAATGGTACGCTAATCCCTATAAAAATAAGCGTCGAGAACCCAAGTTCTACACACAAGGTTGTTGACTTTTTTATGTGGAACTTAAATGAAACTTTAATTACACCAAGTCAATTTGCTGAAATATTATGTACCGACTTAGAATTGCCCAATTCTATGCAAACGCAGATATCCGAGTCTATAGTTCAACAGATTGAAGATTACAATTACGTCTCTTCCTTACAGTTTTCGCCTGAAATTGGACCATGTGTTGTGGTGATTGAATTGTCAGTAAACCTTAACAAACAACTTTATCAAGACAAGTTTGAGTGGGATTTAAATCAATCTGCGGTCACCCCTGAGTTATTTGCTCAAATAGTTGTAGCTGACTTGGGTTTATCACTCGAATTTAAACCTGCCATATCGCACGCCTTACACGAAATTGCTATCAGGATTAAGAAAGAAATTCTTGAAGGCTCTTATAATAATGAAATTCATAACTTGCACTTGTTGAGAGGACTTATTTTTGAAAGTGGAATTAGAATATCGACAGAATCAAGTATTCTGAGTGGAAATGATCTTTGGGAACCACTAATTGAAATATTAACTCCTGCTGAGATTGAAAAGAGGGATAATGAAAAGGTCAGAAACTTGAGAAGATTGAAGAGGGAAAATATGAAGCGTGATTATGATGATTATGGCTCTAAAAGGAGAAATATTGGCAGGAGAAGATATGACGATGATGGATGGAGATAAATGAAAGTTCCTCACTTACCTCTACACATCGGCAATACTGCGTGTACGTATTTGTGAAATTTTCATCCGTCCAATGGTATAGTTGCCCAATATTTTTAATGTAATATATATAATCATTTCATCTACAAATTTGAAATGAATCACAATTCGAAGTGCATAAATCATATGTAGACACCTATTGCCACTACGAGCAAGTACTCTTCAAAATATTGGGTAATTTGTTACGTAATGTACAAAATTTTCACAAAACACTAGCCTCTCTCAGTACACAGTAGTCCCCAGATAAATGTTCCAATCGTTGACTTTAATGTTGATAAATAATAACTCGCACGGTCAACTTAAATATTTTGGGAAGGATTTTTAACAAACTACTGGACAACTTGCCAAATTTTCTGCACTTTTCACATATAAATTATGAACCACTTTTTAGTAATTTTAATACCGTCCTAACTGAACCCCCACGTACAGCCTGAACCCCTCGTACAGCCTGAACCCCTCGTACAGCCTGAACCCCTCGTACAGTCTGAACCCCTCGTACAGTCTGAACCCCTCGTACAGCCTAAACCCCCCGTACAGCCTAAACCCCCCGTACCAGCAGGAACAGCTGTACCAGCAAACACCTAACCCAAACAACCCAAAAATGAACATGTATTCAATATTCTTGATTCAAAAAGTGCTACGAAGTAAGAAACAACAAAGAGTACAGCGGGTTCTTCAAGAATTTAGGTGCTCCATTCAAATTATGGCGAAGAAAATGTCTAGCTCGACTTTGAAATTAGAACCATTTACGCATTCAAAATGAACCAAAACTTTTCTTGCAATGTAAAGACATCTCTGACTGGCTTCATTTTCTTGTCTTGTCTTACCCAACTCATAGAATGTAAAACCGCAAAGTCTTGAAATTGTAAAGAACAATTCTATATTCATTCCAACACTAAAATGGTACATAACTTGAAATTAAGACACCAAATTATAACTATTTCAATGACTCAACATATCCCTCCCCACAAGCACACAATATGTAACCAATTTTTCATTCACATTTCCAACCAAGCTTTATTCCCTATCAATACCAATTCTATAATTACAAAAAAATGAACAAGAGAATTACACTATACACACATTGGCTTGAGTATATTATTCATTTCAATTCCCGGTTACTTCTGATATCAGTTTATTTGAATGCGAACACTTTCTCTAGCTTTTCTTCTATTTAACCAAAAGATAGAATATGATACCTATATTAAAACTTTGACAAATGATTATGTCTTTGATTAGATGTTGCAAAGTCATCGGTGAAGATATACCAATCTTTGATACTCACAAAACATTTTTGTTGACAATGAAAGCCACCTATTGTCATGAAGTAGGATCTAGTAAGTGATTTAAACGAGTGAGAATATAAGTATTAAAAGAGATGCTCCAAGCGGCTGATTAGTTACGCATTTGCTAGCAAATTCAAGCATGAGTATATTTGAATTGGGAGCTAAATATGTAGAATCGAGTGGTAATCATGATGATTTTACAGTAAGAATGTAGGAACCTCCCATTAAATGATGAATTACAGTAATGTAAAGTATATTAAGTAGCACTTGTAGAATTCTATCCATTGGTTTAGTTGAGTGTTAATATCTGTATTTGGGCAATAGGTTTTACTTTCCCAGATGTCATTGCAATATTAATATTCTAAAGCAGTCATTTGTTCTGCAGCTATCGAATCAAGATATAATTCCTACTTTGACATATAAAGTGTACAAGTTCAACCAAAGATATATGAATATACAACTCTATGAAGGGATCAACCAATTAATTTTGAAGAAGCATAGGTAATATTCTTCCTTCACAATGCATTCACATATATATCGGTTTTACCATTTGGTATTTGTATATTTGCTGAGCCCTTCCTACAAAATATCCATTCCTTCTAAACATGAAATAGTTAATAGCTCAGTTGTTTATTTTGCCAATATTTTCTTTATAGTTTTAGTGATATGAATTTTAGTGAAAATTCGATAGAATAGATCCAGATTGCAAAAAATGATCATATGATTATTAAGATAAATTTTACGTAGCTAGCGATGTCATATTATACTTTGTTCAATTACCGTGCTTCTGCTTCAGTACTAACACCTTTTTTTTAATTCAATATCGTCTCAACCAAACCCTTTATATTTGTACAAATAGATGAAGCAACATAAATGATTGAAAATTGTTGTTTGCTCTATATTTGATGCTCATTGATACACATTTTTTCATTATGTCGGAGTTTTGGTGAATAGTCATTTCGCCTAAAGTAGAGTCCCCAGATTCATGGTGTTCCATTTAGTGTATTGAACCATTAAATTACTATACTAGAGAATTGCACATATACAAATCATTCACATTTATATGTTAGCATGATTATATATTTATATTCAGCAAAGTTTATGATACGTTGCTTATTGAATTTCTACATGAATTGTGAATATTAAAGGAATTATGTGTTTCATTTGATAACACCCGACATAAATTGTATTCAATTTCTTTGATTTTGTCATCTTTCCACACCCCTTTTGTATGTAGCTGTGTTGGTTGATGCTTTTTTTTTATTGCATTGCTTTGAAGTTCGAAAGCGGAAGAAGTTCTTCTTCAAAGGTGAGTATTGTATCAAATATTTTGATTTATCTTAAGTTGCAATAGTTTATTGTAAAATTCGAAGAGGAAGTAGAGTTGTTAGAATTGTACGTTAGCAGAAAACGTAGTTTGTTCCGATGAACAGAATAAAGCGATCCAGTTTCGATGGTTTACTATTGTTCGGTTGATAAAAGGTGTTGTGTGATGAAGGTGTATCATTCAGTGGTATGACACGTAATATATCAAAATGTGACTTTTCAGTGAAATAATATGTGATGTATCAAAATGTGATGTGTCAACTGTGATTTTATATGTGATATATCAAATGTGGTATAATTCTCATATGAAACCGTTTTAAAAACGTTTCAAAGTTGTTTCCAAATAGTTTAAAAGTTCAACTGTGATATCAAATGTGGTATATCTAATATGGTATAATTCACATATGAAACCGGTTCAAAAACGTTTCAAAGTTGTTTCCAAATTGTTGCAAAGTTGTTTCAAATTCTGGGGTTGTTTCCAATTTGTTTTAAATACTGTGGGCAATTAGGTGTTAAATTTCAAATATACTAATAGCTAACAAATTTTGCGTTACCCTAAATATTTTTTTCTTCTTATATATCACAGCTTGTTTTCGCTTACTGCTAGTCATGTATTATGATGTTAAGATTACTTCTTTATAGAGAGTGTCGGTAAATAGGAAAGGTCTAGCATTTCAAGCTAGTAAAAACTTATTTTGTTTGTTCGTGGGGAATTTTATTTTTGTAATGGATTTGAGGTTGGTGTTGAATCACATCATAGATGTAAATAAAGATACTTGCTTTGAAATAGAAGGGAGATAAATCAATGAATTTATGCGGCTGTGTTAGTCGCAGCTTATACTAGTTGTATGCAATGTATAGGTATCGATTGAGAGAGATGAGGATTTTTGTGCTATGAAGAGCAACAGATTATATTTTTAAAATTGCAGTTGAGGTGACCGAATCCAATGTTCTTCGAGACAAGGTGATCACTTGAACATGAAACTAGATGATGATGTGAGAATTCCCTGGATTTTGAAGGCTTCTTGTCTCAAGAAGCCTTCAACCGTGGCGGTTAAATTTGATTTATTATATCTACTAACTAGACAAAAAGCATAACTTTGGTACATATGAAATGGATCTTTGGCCGAGTGGTTAAGGCGGTAGACTCAAGTTCTACTTCCGCAAGGAGCACGCGTTCGAACCGCGTAGGATTCATTATTTTTTGGCACATAGCAGGGTTGTGGCATATTAGTAGAATGCACAGTTCCCCGTCAGATCAACTGTAGTTAAACTACTAAGAGCGAGACCGAGTAGTGTAGTGGGAGACCATACGCGAAATTCTCGTGCTGCAATCTGACAAAACAAGAATGTTAAAATATTCCCACAAACAAAATAAAATAGGTTTTTACTAGCATAATAATGCTAGACTTTTCCTATTTGCGGACATATTCCATAAATAAGGTAGTCTTAAATATCATAATACATGATTAGCAGTGAGCGAAAAAGCGAACTGTGATTTTAAAAAAAAAAAAAAAAACAAGAAGAAGATGGATAGTGAAAGCACGACTAAAATAGAGGTGGTGAGTAATAGCGTTTACAATTGATAGTCCTCGTGTACAAACACCGTGTTCAACTATTATATCTATTTTTATTTCGTGTTAACATCTACTACATTTGTTAACATCTATTACATTTGTTATCTTCTGAAAGGAGAATGACGAAATACACATTCCAAAATCAAGTAATCAAAAGTGGTCATTACAATCGAGTGAAAGATGATAGCAATATTCAGCACAGCTTTCGGGATGATTTCGAAACCTTATTATAAATTAAACGATCAGGTTTGTGATAACAGATAGCGAAATTTTACTGGGTGCAAATTGCTAAATTCATGTACCCCTCTCGAAAGAAGCACTTAACCTTAATAGCACAGCAAGCTCTCTTATGTTTTCAAATTAGGAATGGGTAGAATGAATATGCTTAAATGGGATCAACTGGTGATTAATCATCATGGATCGTCAAACTAATCCGGAGTTCAGAAGTACTTACATCATCCCCTTTTTTGTAAGTAATGTCTGACATTCAAGGCTGATACCATATAACTACCCAATACGTATTACATATCTCTACTATTGCATAAGAAGTACCATTACACTTTATATCCACATCTCGTCTCCTCCTCTCGGAGTTCACCCCAATTGCCACCACTTCTTTAACCCATCACACGTATCATCAAATTCTTTTCAGATACACGTGGGGAACAAATGCTCACGTCAAGATCATACTACAGATCCATTAAAAATCCAACTCCCATGAACTTTCAACTACATTCCACCTAACCACGTTCAACAAAGCACTCCACAAACCACCTCTACAAAGCTTCTCTTTCTGTTGTAACTTGCTACGGAACCGAAAAAACCGATCAGCCATATCAAAAAAGTATGGCTGTGCTGCGATAAGGGGAAAAAAAAATACTTAAGTGAGATTAGAGCCCACGAAATTACAAAAACAAAATTAATGAACATACTATCACAGGTAGCTCCATATCAAGTGTTATCAACCCAATTAGAGGCTTTTTCATCAAATGCTTTAACCGTTCCAATAAAAGCTTTACAAAATAATGCATTATCATTACCAAATATCCTGTTACTTACATTCGAAGCAATCTTCGAGGTTGTTATCGTATGTTTCGCGGGATTCATTGCCGCCAAAACAGGCTTGTTAACTACCAGCAATCAAAAAGTGTTGAGTCAATTAAATGTTGATTTATTCACCCCATGTCTTGTATTTACCAAGTTGGCTGCTTCTTTAAGTTTGAAGAAGATGGTTGAAATCATGATCATTCCAGTGTTTTATGTCATCAGTACTGGGATTTCATATGCATGTTCAAGAGTCGCATCCCAGGTTCTTCATTTGAATGAACCGGAATCTGATTTCGTGACAGCAATGGCTGTGTTTGGGAACTCAAACTCCTTGCCTGTTTCTGTCACCGTTAGTTTGGCATACACATTACCTGAATTGTTGGTTTGGGATGAAATTGATGGTGACAACTCAGACAATATTGCATCTCGTGGGATTTTATATTTGTTAATCTTTCAACAATTGGGTCAAATCTTAAGATGGTCTTGGGGGTATAATAAATTATTGAAAAAGAGATCTTATGAAGAATTAAATACCTACATGTGCCAAGATGTTCATGTGCATGAAGAATCTCATTTGATTCCAAGACCTGGGTTTGTTTTAACAGACGATTCTTCAGCTGAAAGTATTAGTAATGTTGATGATATCTTGAACAAACCAGTTGACACTCAATATAATACTATCATGAAGAAACTCCCGTGGTTGAAAACAATTCTTGGTTTCATGAACCCTCCTTTATATGCAATGTTTGTATCTGTGATTGTTGCATCAACACCTTCACTTCAAAGATTGTTCTTCACCCCATCCACATTCATTAATAATACCGTCACCAACGCTATTAGTCAATTGGGGTCAATTTCAATTCCACTTATTTTGGTTGTTCTCGGATCAAATTTATATCCATCATCCGATTTACCAAAACCTTCAAGACATCACGCTAGAATCATCATCGGTTCTCTTTTGTCTCGTATGGTCATCCCTGCATTGGTCTTATTGCCATTGATTTCTTTGGCGGTGAAATTCATAAAGGTCTCTATTTTGGATGATCCAATCTTCTTGATTGTTGCATTTTTGTTGACGGTTTCACCTCCTGCCATTCAATTGTCCCAAATCATCCAATTAAATGATATTTATAGGAGAGAAATGAGTTCAGTATTATTCTGGGGTTATGTTATTTTAAGTTTACCTGTAACCATGATGATTGTCATTGTTAGTTTGGAAGTCTTGAAGGCGACTCAGTAATTATGAAGGCGGAAGTATGGATGCATCCTCAACCAGTCTGTGTAGGCGACGAAGTATGAATACACCCTCAACCAGTCTGTGTAGGCGACGAGGTATGAATGCATCCTCAACCAGTCTGGTAGGCGACGAAATATGAATGCTTAGCATCACCAATCTGTGTAATGAGGCGTGTCATGTCATTTCTAAGCTAAGCGAATGTTTGGCGATTGAGCGGAT
This sequence comes from Kodamaea arcana, assembly GCA_030574295.1. NCBI lineage: Eukaryota > Fungi > Ascomycota > Pichiomycetes > Serinales > Debaryomycetaceae > Kodamaea > Kodamaea arcana. Next base: position 820,034 of record JAJMER010000003.1, on the reverse strand, counting down.
TCATACTTGACTTCTCCGGTCGGAATATTTGATTGTTTGTGTCACAATTCCTATCAAATTGCTGAATAATTGAATCTCATCTTAAGCAGTGGGGTACCTTTTGTCTTCACTCATCTGTCACTAAAACTAGCACAATGCACTGTTAGTAATTGTTGACACCTCAAGTTTAGTAATTTCTGACACTAAAGGTTCTAAGCTAATTATTCTAAGCATTAAAGTGCAAGTCTATCCGAGAATGTGGTTTTGTGTGATTATTGGATGGAACCTTCATTTGTTAGATAGCTTTAACAAGGTGATAACAATTTGTTGGAAGGGAGATAATAAGTGGCAGAGGAGAGATAACAAGTGGCAAAGATGAGATAACTAGTGGCAATAACAATTTGTGACAAGATGGAATGTTAAATTTGACTCCGACTTGCTCTTGAAATTAACTAAGCCTTATTAGGGCAAAGGTGCATATTGTATTATAGTGGCCAAAGGCTTTTTCATATGATCAGCCACTCATTTACAACAATCCTTCCCTCCTAATGGGGTACTCTTTCCTGTTAACTCATTTTTAAGCCTCATCGTTACAATGATATTGGTACTTATTTGGTTACGGCTAATTCTTGATCCCACATTTTATTATTGATTTATAGTTGAAATATATTAGTGCATTTAGTTTTAATTGAGTGTAAAAAGTGCATCCCAGTACCAAGATAAAGTTCTGGAAAGCTTAATTGTGAAAGTGGCAACCTAATTACATATTTACGACACAAACCTTTTTCAATCTACTATGACATTGCGGGGATCATCTTGTAGGCTTGCTTCGAGAACGAAGCTATATTGTTCTCTTGTTGTAATGTACTGGTTATGACCCTACGCCAAATCTATTGTTAATATGCGGAAGATCCCAATTTTTCGCATTGACTATACTCTTCAATCATCGGATTGAAAAGGAGGAGGGGAATGGGGGGCGACCTGTAGAATCTCTTATAAGCAATAATTTATCACTTGAAGCCTATTCTATGTATGATTGAAGCAAACTTTGTGTAATTGTGACAAAGTAGTGCTTCAAGATTTTAGGATTTCAGTCATCTTCGACAAAAAAGCTTAAGAAAAAGACATAACGATACCAGTGGGTGAGAACAGGGGATAGAACGATACTTGAGAGAGATTATACGATTATTGGGAAAGGAATTCCGAAAAGAGAAACACCATTTGTTTAGCGAGGACAAAAAAAGCTGACAGATTGTTGGAGATTGTGGAGTTAGAGTGGTACTTTGTCAAGATTAAAACAATATATAAAACGACTAGGGTTTATTTAGAGGAATCATTAAGTTCATTTGAAAGTTAAGGAAGAAGGGAATCATTCGGAATTCCAGGTCAAGTCAGATTTTAGAAGAGTTTCAAAATAGAATTATCTTTCGAAGAGGAATAATAATTGGAAGAGGATAGTCGAATCTTTATAGGTTGACTAATAAGACGAATTCACTAACAAGACGAATTTTCAAGTTTGACAAATCCCTAGTTTTACAGGACACAATGAAGCGACGTAGAACAGAATATGGTCCTGCCACACCACAAGGAATCATGCTACCGAATGGCAATTTTCAACCTACTACATTTGCATTAAAATCATATCGTCATTGGAGTTCTGTTTCAGATTACAATGAATCTAGTGGATCAGAATCACTGGCTTCAGACGCTCATACTGATGCCAGATTTCAAGGAAAGGTTATGTCCATGGACAGTCTTGAAAAAAATATCTTTGAAAGGTTTTGCAGAAAATCATTAGATAGGGAGTCCAATACCCTAATACATTCAACTTTAGCATTGACAACATACTATTTTCGAACGAATTGTTTCAAATCCTTTCATAAATTCAGTCCAGAGACCGTTCCTCATTATAAAAACCTCCGACGGATTTTGATCAAATTATCATCGAAACATTATGGTATAGCCATCAACAATTTACGGAATGTTTTGTCCAATTTGAATGATAAGAATCTAGTCATTGCCATCATCTCAACTTCGTTCTTGAAGAAAATTAGTATTTATGAATATAACCATATGAAAACATCCATAATGTTTTCCAAAGGACTTATAGGATTATTTAATGATCTTTTAAAGAAAGCTATTGATAATAATAGTATTATTAGAAGTATTGAAGTTGCATGGTTAGTAAACTTCCTAATTCACGCATCCAAAACAAAGCACTATGAGCCATATAACCCCTCATTATTGACTGAATATCTCGAGTTTTTGGACCAATTCAAAAGCGTACTTATTAATTTGAAGTATACAAATACGAATGTGATCTTCCATTTCAATCATTTGCATAAATATACTCAAAACTTATTGCACTTGTTAAAAGAAAAGTCAATACGAGAAATCAACGGTGACCCAAAGTTACTCTATAAACTATTGAGGTATTGGTTATTGATTCTTCCCCTGTCACTTCATGTTAGGGAATATTTAAAGGATCCCATACTAAAGACTTTATTGAATTTGTATCAATGTTTAACCAAGATTCTTGACAATCTATTACCCAAGGTTGTATTTTATTTCTTGCAAAGTTTCAGTGGGGGTTTAAGTCTACTAAATGATGAATCAAAACTGCATGAGTTCAGAGTGAAATTATTTGACGAACTTGGAGTGTCTTTTAGTAATTCACATTTGGCAGCGGAAGCTGAAATCTTAATCACCATTAATTTATATTCTTACAGGATGCATTCTTTCTTCAACTTGAGAACTAATTTTTGGGTGGTTCTTTATGATAATGATCATGTTGTAAGTGATTATGCAAGTGAATTCATGGATGCACTGCAAATCACTTCCACTTCTTTACAAAGAAGTTTGAATGAGGTACCTATCAAACGGTTTATGGGTACTGCTATTGATTTCAATAATTATTTACACTTACCCAGTGATGTTAAATTGAACAAAAATGATGACAACTTAAAGTATCTTTATTCAGATCGTGGAAGATACCTATTTGATTATAACAAGCATCATTATGAAGAATATTTGTTGGGTAATTCAGAGAAACCAGTAACCATGGATCCTATGTTGCAATTTCATTTGGTAAATACAAGGGAAAAGATGATAGTTGATAACAGCCCACAACAAAACCCTCACGCCATAGCGTATACAATGTTTTTCTCACAGAGGCTTTCAAAGTTGGTTGTTGATAACTTATCTGTTGCATATCAAAACTACTTTAGTGATTTATATCAAGAGCGTCCTCCTGATTTGCTTTTAAAGTTGAATCCAAACAATGGTTTGTTATACGATGATCGAGATCCCTTTCTGCTAGATAAAGATTCCCAAATCTTTCAATTGTTAAGTCAATGTTTTACAAAGCTCGATGATGCGAAGAAGTTGAATAGTTGGTTAACAAATTATTATGATGAACGAAATAAGGAGTTGAGTGAATGGTTTGAGGATGGTGATGAGTCGGACGAGGAAGATTTTTATGATGATTTAAATGAAAAGTATTTTAGGTTGCGGTAGGTGTTCAGTACCAAGGTGTGGCATTATGACACTTGATGTACCAAGGTGTGAAATGCATTGTGACACTTGACAATTTTACCAAGGTGTGAAGTGCATTATCTAATGTGTGACACTTGCAAATTATACCAATTGTCTAACGTGTGACACTTGCCAATTATACCAATTGTCTAAGTTGTGACATCTGCCAATTATTCCAATTATCTAATGTGCTATGCACTGACTCACCTAAAGTGCTATGCACAATTCAAAATCACAACTAATACATTAGTTTCCCTGCCACGCCAAAACTTACCCGAGATTGAATGTCAAGGGTGATGGATACAAACTAAGAAAGTGTTTACTTGTGTGTGCAAAAGGATACTAACTAGAAAGTGTTTGAGTGTGCGTATACATCATGATAGTGAGTGAAGTAGAGGGTCCAATGTGGGTTAGGTTTGATGATCACTCCTCACACTGTAAAGCTTAATCGTGAATTTTTGTTGAATCATCGTATTTTTCAAACTTAATCTCAGGTGGAAGACCAGCGAAACTAATCTCACATGACCTTTTGAAAACTTTATAAAGATCACTAAGAAGAATATGTGTGGCAAAGTTGAAGTAACTTTAATTCTAGACCTTCAATGAAGTATAAATTGGGGATATTTGGGGAAGGCATTTTAGACTTTCACATGTTTGACCCATTTAGGTAATAGAATAGAAGACGTTATAGTTTGTGGGATGGAAGCATTTGAAGCTTGTGCAAAGGAAGATCATCAAGGTTGTGTGTGCCCCTTTGCGGAAACTTTTGTGAACCAATGGAAGCTTATGCAAGAGATTTAGCTTAAGTTTATTGGTCTTAGCAGGTTCATGGATAAGGTGATTACAAGTATATTGGTACAAGGGGAGTTGCTATTGTATAATATAAACTGTTATGAACAATAGTCAACGTAAGGGTTAATGGTCAAAGCCACCAAAAGAACAAAGTTAAAATATATTGAGCTTTGAACTCAACAAGGTAAATATGTTAGTAAGTAAGAATACTCATTGAGCGCATTAGTAATAAAAATTGTAGGTTTAACAGAATGCCTTGTTGGAATGTTACCATATCTTAAATATGCCTTGCTTAATAACGAAATATCTTAAAGGTGCCTTCATAATATCAAAGGTGCCTTCATAATATTAAAGATGCCTTCATAATATCTTAAAGATGCCTTGTTACCATTAATATCTTAAGGATGTCTAAGATAATAAAGATGCAAAATAATATCATAATCCTAACTTTAGACTTAAAGATGCCTAAGATATCTTAAAGAGATAATAACTTATGGATGCCTAGATTTCTTAAAGACCTAATAACTTAAAGATGCCTATAATAAAGACACCTAAGATAATATCTTAAAGACCTAATAACTTGCCTTGCTAACATTAGACTTAAATATGCCTTCTTAAAGATGCCAAAAGCTACACTAAAGATTTCTTGCTTTCACATATCAATACACCTTTGTGAAGTGATAAAACTTAAAAATGCCATTGTGATATTATGTGAAGTTTGTTTGATGAATGCCCTTCCATACTAGATTCTAATGCCTTGGTAGATGTGCCCTGAGCTACATTCCAATTTTGTTTTCGGGTGCGGTTCCATAACGCACGACTCCACTTAGGGTTATGTGAAATGTCGCCTTGACATCAAGTGCCATGATCACGGCCGATCTCCAAGCCACGTAAATGTATCTTGATGTAGTCCAGTAGGTTAGCTTTGTACTTATACAGGTTAGCTTTGTACTTATCAAGTTTGTATTAACTTCTTGTATGACTACTCGTACTCTATAGGATTCTGCAATTGACTACTGATGAACCTTATTCTCATGAAACAACAAATATCTTAACCATTAACTTTAAATAGAATTCAAGGGTATCTAGCCTTCTGATCATTTAAGTTTTCGATTATTCAATGACACGGCATTTATCGGTTTTATCACCCTGACACTACGGTGCGGCTATGTCAATTGTTCACGTCAAATCCGTCAACAGTCATTCTGGAAGCAATTGAAGTCAGCCCTTGAAGCATCGCACGAAAAAGCAATCTGGAGAATGACTCAATTCACAGACACATCCAAGAGATCTCGAATGTCAAGGTTGCAGCGCATTTGTTGCGCCCTAAAGAAAATATCCACCTTGGTGGGGAAGGAGATAAACCTTAAGGCCGTTAATGCGTCTTTGGGGTGCACATAGAAGTAGTCAGCCTCTTTTTTCTCCTAACCTTGATAATTTGATGCTTCTCTCGGTTAGGCTTTAAATTGACACACGTGATCCCCGAAGGAGAAGACAACTTTTTTTTTTGGGGCCTTGCCAACATCATATAACATTTTTAGATCTGTGGCTTTACTAATCATTCAAGACAGCTTCCTTGAAATCCATTAAAGTCGTTCTTTTAGAAATAAGCGCCACCAAATTTACCCATTGTTTGAACCCAAACTTTTTTTTACCATATAAGAAGGAAAAAAGACCTTGGGATTTTTGAATTATATGACTAATGAATTCAGATAAGCTGGGAAACAGCCCTGAAAGTAGTTCCAGTAGTCCTTCCAAGAGTTTTTTGTCATCCCCGGGACTTAGCTTGGCAGCTGCAAAGAGAGAGAAACAATTGATCCGAAGAAGAAAGCATAAGAATTCGAAATTGGGATGTCCCAATTGTAAAAGGAGAAGAGTCAAATGTTCAGAAGATCATCCTTCTTGTTTGAATTGTATTAAACATAAAGTGAAATGTGGTTACCTAGATTATACTCCTGAACAAATGGATGAGTTGAGGTTGGCAAAGTTATCCCAGAATGAGGATTATGATATGAAAGATGATCATAGAGGTAGTGTTGATGATCATAGAGGAAGTGTTGATAGAGGAAGTGTTGATAGACCAAGTGTTGATAGAGGAAGTGTGGATAGAGGAAGTGTTGATAGAGGAAGTGTTGGAGGAAGTATTGATGATGATATGAAACCTTCTTCAAGTAGAGGAAGTGTAGATTATCCCCCAATAAGTAAAGAAGAACTAAACCAATCATCAAGTTTTAATAATACCGTTCCAGATAATCAAAGATCCATTGTCCAGGATTTCGATAATTTGTTATCTACAGAAGGTAGAACGGAAATCATTTATCCTGTGTATTCCATCCACCATGATTCTCCCCAGTTAAATCTAGATGGCCAATTTTTGAATATGAGCACCGACTTTCAAACATTGTTAAAGGTACGACGGGGTAAACACAGAGGGTTAGCAGGATGTATATCCGCTCCCACCACTTTTGAAATCAACAACGTTGATGTGAATTACAATCTTGAAATGACAAAGGCTTTAATTCGCTTACGGGAAGTGGTCAGTGCTGGCGCTGCCACCTTACCAAGTATCCGTCATTTATATCATATTTGGATAAATTCTTTATTGTTCAATTCTTCAACATCCGTGTTATTGTTCAGTTGTTTAATCAATTTAACAACGAATTATGTGATTTCGAATTATTTTAATAATTCTCCAAGTTATAGAAAAGATGCCGGTGATACGGTTAGACATATTGAGAGAACTCAATTAAAAAACATCTTGATTGTCAAAAGTATCAAGCATTATGGAATTGTAATCAAAGAATTACGGTATGCCCTTAATCAAAACCAAAACCCTGAAACTTGTGCATCCGCTTCCTACATGTTATTATTGATGTCCATTTATGATCCAGAAGTCACTGTGGATTCAACCATGTGTTTTAGAGATGGGTTATTTGGTGTATTAACTTATAATATGAGTGAATCATTAAGGAATAATCAACCAATCCCACCAATCATTGCGGTCCATCTTCAATTGATGAAAAATATTGTACGCTCAGTATACCTTCCAGGTTATGATCCTTCGTTTTTAAGAGAGTATCAATTTATCCTACGCAAGTTTGGCCATGCTTTGAAACCTTATATAAGTAAATCACTTGAAGCTTTGGACTCCCTTTCCCCGCAAGAGGCGGATGTTGAACGAGAAAGATTGGCATTCTTACAATTGAAGTTTGAAGATTTAAATGGATTTGTAAATGCCACCATTAAAAAGTATATTCCTGAAATTAACCTGTCTTTACATGACCTTGAAATACAGAAGGAAAAATTGTTTGATATGGTTTACACTTGGGTTCGGCTCCTCCCTTCAAAATTGTTAATAATAACCCCAAGAATGAATCCATTGTTAAAAGTGTTATATTTGTTTTATAAGTTGCTTAACAAAGCTTTATTTGCAATCTTCCCTCAGATAAAATTCTTTTTCCTTCGTGATTTCGATAGTCCGTTAATGAGTGATGTTTTCCAAGAGCTGAACAATTTGCACAATTGTATAGCTGGTGACGAGTACATCCAACTGGATGATAGTTTAAAAAAAATAAGTAATTATGGTATTAGAGTCATAATCTTCTTCGAAACAAGACTCTCCTTGTTGTACAAAATCCTTGTTTATGAGGAAAAGTTCAAGGCTCCGTTGGCCATTGGTGATATTAGATTGTGGACAAATAATATTGAAGATATTGAAGTTGCAAGGAAAGAGTTTGTTAACATTACCAATGTCAAAGAAGTTTCTATTAGGAGGTTTTTGACCACCCTGATTGAGAAGAGACATTATCCGATGCCTGATGATGAACATGTCCTTACTCCAGATGCTCCTTTTGCTTCTGCAGAAGCAACTGCAGCTGCTGTGGATTATGAGGAAATACAAGAGGATTCTTCGGATGACGATATGGATGAGGCGTATGATTTTGGTGGGGTGGTGGAACGTTTGGCTCCTTCTGGGAGATATGATAGGGATTATGTTGTCTTTTCTTGAGTTGACTTGGCAAATGAGTTTAACTTGACAATCAACTTGACAAATGAGTTCAACTTGACAAATGAGTACATTAACGAGCCTAAGCGATAATAAATGACATAAGCATTTTCATACTTTTGGTAGATCACCCTCTCGTATATTATATAGGAAAATTTGTACACTATGTCTTATATACTTCTAGAGGATGTACAAGGATTAAGATCTACTTTGGATTACAAAAGTGTAGAATAATCAAGCACCAGTTGAATCGCTCTTTTGGTTAACTTGATCTGGTCATTTGTTATTCTCGCTGGTGATAGCTCCATTCAGCCGCACAGTGGCCAACCAAACCTTAATGAACTCACCATCGATCTTTTATGTCTCGATAGATTTCCCAGTCTCTAACTCTCTCTAAAGTTATTACACACTAGTAATTAAGTAGTTATCAACTCCCTGGGGATTAACTACTCTGAAGGCTTATAGTCTGTCGTTTGGGTTGTTTTGTACAGGAACCAAATTGAACAGCGTCAACAAAAAAACCTTAACAACAACCTCCTCACAGAATGGCTGAAAAGACAGATGATTACTCCTACGATTACGAATACTTATACAAGATCGTCTTGATTGGAGACTCAGGAGTTGGTAAATCCAATTTGTTATCTCGTTTCACCAGAGACGAATTTAACTTGGAATCTCGTTCCACCATCGGTGTTGAGTTTGCTACCAGAACTGTTGAAGTTGATGGTAAAAGAGTAAAGGCACAAATCTGGGACACTGCTGGTCAAGAAAGATATCGTGCCATTACAAGTGCTTATTATAGAGGAGCTTTAGGGGCTCTTATTGTTTATGACATTACAAAAACCGAAAGTTATGAATCGGTGTCGCGTTGGTTGACAGAGTTGAAAGATCATGCCGATGCTAACATTATTATTGAGTTGGTGGGGAATAAGTCTGATTTGGATCATTTAAGAGCCGTACCAACCGATGAAGCTAAGAACTTTGCTAATGAAAATAACTTGTTATTCACAGAAGCTTCCGCCTTATCTGCCGATAACGTTGATTTGTCCTTCCATCTGTTATTGAAGAATATTTATGAAATGATTAGTAAACATCAATTAGATACAAAGGAAGCGAATCCAAATAAACCATCTGCTGGGGGACCGACTATTTCATTGACTCCATTGCCACAAAAGAAGAGCAATAAAAACAACTCAAATTGTTGTTAGTTGCATAGCAAGCGTAGGTGGGAGTATCGGATGTGGGAAAACATGATCGTAAAAGAATTTTCATGTAAGAGAAAGGAATTCCTGACAGTTGGAACCTGTGAACCTGGGCTTAATGACTGTTTTACAATCTTTTATCAAAATGTGATTGTGACAGTCTATTGTAGGTGATCCAAGTGATTGCCTAGCTACTACTGTTGATTGATATTGTATAATAATGTGCCGTGTTGTATTATCGGTTGTGTTATTGTACCACGCACAATTGTCGGTGATGCCAAAACAAATACCAGAGGTCAAGCTTATGCATAATAGCTCCCGTTAGCACTTGTCACATGGTCATATCTCATGATTATCTTGGTGTGTTAGTACTAGCACTTGTCACATGGTCATATCTCATGATTATCTTGGTGTGTTAGTACATGGGTATTGTATGATCATAGGCGACCATCTTTTATTTCTTATATATTATCGGTATTTGGGTATTTTTGTTTCTATAGAGGGTTGCCTGATTATTTGAATATACACACGAATTACAAATAAGAACATCGACTGATGAAAAGCATGTTCGATCCGCCGAGGTTGTAATGGCTAAATGTAGGTAGCCAGCAGATTTCAGAGTGCGTAAGGGAGAATTGGAACGAACACCAAGGGAGGTAAATGGAGTGAATTGTTCATCGCGTTTAGTAGGTCCCTTTAGGATGTGATATGTTGTTTCAAAGAGATGGTGGAGCTTAATAATGATACCATTGTATCTACCTTATCACCGTAAATACTTAGATAATTTCTACAGAAGCACTTTATAATTATTAATACAAAATAAAACCGTTAATCGGTCCCAAGAGTTTGAGTGAGCAAGTGTTCAATTAGATAGTGCAAACCTGATTGTTTGCTAACATGGTTATGTCCAGTGTTAACATGAGGGCACGCAATTGCAAGTTGGTTTTAATCACTTTTATTTCAAGTCATGATTTAGATGGCAGTCTTCTAAAGTACCATAGCATCTGCAGTCATCTTCAGTACGGCATTTTTAAGTATGGCATCTTCATATGGTATCTTCAAATATGGCATACTCAAATATGGCATCTTCATATGGCATCTCAAGTATGGAACCTTATGGCATATTCAAGTATGGCATCTTCAAATATGGCATACTCAAATATGGCATCTTCATATGGCATCTCAAGTATGGAACCTTATGGCATATTCAAGTATGGCATCTCATGTCATCTTTAACTATGGCATCTTATGGCATCTTCAAGTACGGCATCTCATGTCATCTTAACTATGGAATATTATGGCATATTGAAGTACGCATCCTCAAGTACATAGTCCTTGCTATTCACCTGAAATCATTACTTCCGTATTGAAGGACCTTGTAGTCTGCTTTTCACACTCACAGGAACCTTGACAACCTTTTTATCCACACCCAATCTTTTCTTCAAATCCAAGGTTGGTACACTTTCAATACTCAAACTTACTATTTGTTCACCTCGTAAGATCACTAACCCTAAAGCTCTTTTATCATATACAGCTTTGCCACCTCCATTCCTCTTCAATTCGCTTAAAGATTTCTTTGTAATACGGGATTCTTCAGTGTCTGCAAGCACTAGGTTGAAGTGCTTATCGAAAGCCAATAGTGACCCTACAAAATACCTATTATCAACCGTCAAGATTCGAAGTCTATAATTGATCAAATCCGACATTCTTGTTTTACTTGATATTGGCGCCGACTTGTTAAAGTTAGTATCATTGCTTGTATATGGGGATGTAAATGTACTTACCATAGTGATGGCTTTTTTGAGTGGTAGAAAATTGAGAAAATCTGTGGATCTCAGTTTGTTTTGAAATTTCAATCATGTCTGTAGAAGAAGTTTCCAAAGAAGAAGTTAAACCTGTTGAAGCCGTTGAAACCGTTGAGGTTGTTGAATCCAAGGAGGAAGAGGTGAAGGATTCTAAAAGACCAGCTGAGAAATCAGAAAAGAAAACAAAGAGGAGAAGACGTCAATATGATGATGATGTTCCACTGGAAAGTAAAAAGGAAACTGCCGAAGATGATGATGAAGACGATGATGAAGAAGATGATGAAGTTTTAGATCGTCAAGTTGATGATGATGATGATGATGAAGATGACTTATTGGAAATTGATCAATCCAATATCATCACTTCTGGTAGAAGAACTAGAGGAAAGGTTATTGACTTTGCTGCTGCTGCTGCAAAGTTGAAGGAGGAGGAAGGAGTTATTGAAGAAGAAGATGAAGGTGAAGAAGGTGAAGAAGGTGATTTCAAAGAATAAATTGATCGTTTTCAATTTAGCCTAGCCTTCGTTGTATATGTAATATACAAACTCTAGTGACTAATCTGTAGCGTAGAATGCAAATCTGTAATTATATGGAGTAAGTTAAAATATGTACAGCAATGTTGGCATCATGCTACTTGAGTGAGTGACAAGGACTACCACAACAAAACTTAGCACTTGTCAACCGCACCACCACACCTACAACAATACAACTGAAAATATATTATAAAAAAAAACTAAAAAACATATATATAGATTCATAACGAATCTTAGTTGTGGAATAACCGCTACCAAACAACTGAAGCTAAAAGAAAGTGTAATACTAACTGGGATAAAAAGGAAATTGATTTTTTTTGGAATTTTCTGTTTTTCGATTTTTTTAGGTAAATCCTAAAACTATTAGGAAATACATGTAGGTGACAGGATTGGGGACTTGTCCAAGGTGTAACAATTTTATAAGCCAATCTAGGATACTTGTAACGATTTATGAGTGAATCTATAGCACTCTCAATAAATAAGATGCCACTTGGGGTGACATCAGAATTAACACATCGTTACATTATAACCAGGATTGGTATACCCAATATAAGTTGAATAAGGAGCTTGAAGTGGAGGAGTTGGATACTGATAACCTTGACCTATCGGCCTATAAGGTTTGAAATATTGTTTTTCAGCCCCCACGTATTGCACTGCTGGATCATTATTGAACTGGACGGTTGGATCATACTTGTCAGTATATGGATGATCATAAGAATCATAGGCGCGATCGTATTTGTCGTAGTGAGACTGCTGAGGATGTTCGTATGGGACCGTATGGTCATTTTGATATGGTTGATAAGGAGCATTCCAAATATTTGTGTTGGAGTGTTCTGCCCAAATATTAGGGTTTTCGTAGGAAATTGGTGATGAAGCTAAAGCTGGGGATGGATAATAATAAGCATGGTCAGGGACTGATTGTGCAAATCTTACTGGTGATGATGGAATGCTAGGATAACTTGGTGAATCATTATAACCTGGAGATAATGTAGGATAACCTGGCAGTGATTGATAATGTATTGGTGATGATGGGTAAGTGTTCTTGTATGGGGAAGTTGGATAATAAGAAGCTTGTTTGAATGGGGATGTTGGATAATATGAAGCTTGTTTGACTGACACCTCTTCATTTTTATCATACTTTTCCAACCAAGTTCTCCAACATTGTTCTAAAGTTAAGATATTTGATTCAAACTTGACCACATTCAAACTCCATTTACATTCTTCCAACCATTTCATTTCATATGAATTAAGTAATGGTAAGGCCAACCCAGTTGCACCACACCAAGACTTATTGGTAAAAGTATTATCATCATTAAATTTATTTGCCAATATTAAAGCAATGATCAAATATATGAAAATCTCATGCTCAGTTAAGGATTTTTCAGTGATTTCATTATTTGATGAGAATCTTTGATTCATATATTCTAAAGCAATGACTATGGTTGATTTAGGTAATCTTGTAGCAAATAAAACCGAAACCACAAAACCTTCGAATTCCGAAGATGGGTTCCTTGATTGCTTCAACATCCCAAATGCACACCAACTAAGGAAAGTTGACATTGTATTTAAATCATATTGTAATACTGGATTTATTCCTCCATTAACTGGGGGTTGAGATATATTAGTTGGTGCGTTACCATTTGCAGGGTTGCCGTTTGTAAGATTACCATTTGCAAGATTATTTCCAGGATTTACTTGATTATGACTTAAGGAATGATTTCCAATAACTGTATTCCCAATATTAACTGGATTCATATTAACTGGATTCATATTAACATTCCCAATATTACCTGGATTATGGTGACTTCCATAAGGTTGATAACTTGCATAAAAAGGATTAGGTCTATACATGTATGACCCACCTCTATGACCAGAAACACCCAAGTTTGGATAATATGTCTGAGCTTGATACATTTCTATAATAATTCTCTCTATCTCTATCTCTCTTTTAAAACGACGACTTAATAAAAAGGTCGTTTGTTACAGGTATAAGTTAATATAACTGATTCAAGATTTGCCTGTGTTTTCTTTCTCTCCCGCTAGTGGCCCTTGGTATCGTTTAATGATATGAAGGTGACTATATAACGGTTAATACAAAAAACAACAAGAAGTATGCTATTTATTGAGTTATGATGACTTGAAGAGAAAGGGAAAAAATCAACATTTTTTTTCTTATACGGGTCCTGGCTACAAAAAAAAAACTTCCACGGTGCCAACTTGTGAAGGAGACATGGGATAAAATTTTTGAAATAGAGAGATTTCAGGGGGTATTGATGTTATCGGTATATTGTATTATCGATACTCTATTATCAGTATATTCATTATCAGTATATCCCCAAAGATATCATTACCTACCATCCCTTGTAGTTATCTACTGACTCCAAGCTTTTCTTTTGACAAACCATTTTCGTAAAGGTGCATCATATACACTACTCGTCATCATCGGATAGGGTTTGAAGAAAAGGAGTAGGTCCAGTTAGGCAACACAAGAGGCCAAATAACAGAGGAAGGCAATATTCACAAAAAAGGGTAATTGGATGTTGAGTGTACTACAAGGCTTTGTTTGTCTGTACAGGTGCAAAAAGAAATGGCTTAATAAAACGTGTCACGAGGAGGTTCTGGGCCTATTGATGGATTCATGTGTTAACTATTGAAGTTTGGATGAAGTTGGAGTGTACATTGAAGTGTAGTGTAAGTTTGGATGAAGCTGGAGTGTAGTGTACATTGAAGTGTAGTGTAAGTTTAATGGAACATGATGAGCTTAATGTAATCTAAGTTTAACGGAATATGCTAAGCTTAAATGTACTCTAAGTGTAGGAGATTGAGATGTAGTTGCCACTCTAACCTGTGATGAAGACAAATTGCCTCAAAAATTAACCCAAGGGATACATTGAACTAAAAGGGATACCCAGGGGGTGATAGAATAAGGATTAATGAATGTGTCATTGATATCTGTCATTGAATATTTCTTAAATATACAAGGTAAAACCACAGCCTTCACAAAAGCCTAAATTCACAAGCAAACATAATCTACAAATCAACCTAAACCTTCACAGGCCAATCCTTACAAGCCTAAAATCAGTCTGAAGCCAAAGATTTGATTTCTTTCTCATTTGATCCTTCACACAAGTCTGAAGCCAGATCCCTTACGCCTCCCATTTAATCCTTCACACAAGTCTGAAGCAGATCCCTTACGCCTTTAATCCTTCACACAAGTCTCTCGTTCCCCATCTTAGTAAAATAAAAACACCCGATCTAACCAGCATCTTGTAATTAAATTACTTGCATATCGTCAATGATACAAATAAACACACAGAATAGGAAATGATAAAATCATTTTAACAAGGAGTAAGATGGCAAATTGTATGGTGAGTATGAAGAAGGGATGTTTATAAGAAGAATAAATGACTATATGAAGTAGGGATGACTAGATGAAGTAGTGATGACAAGATGAAGTAGTGATGACTATGTGAAGAATAAATGACTGTAGGAAGATTAAATGACTATATGAAGAATAGATACTATATATTAATGACTTCAGATGGCAATATAATTTTATACTTATGACTAGAGGTTTAATTGTGTTTATTCTCGATAGTATGCCGGAATGGTTTTCTATTCAACTTCTCATCATAAAGTAGTTTACTCATCTTTCTATGATTCTCCAGCTTAACCTCTGATTCCTCTACTTAGTCAATTTGCAACACTTTTTTTTGCAACCGCATTAGGCTGAAAACAAATATTGCCCTGCCCCTCAAGAAAGATCAAGCGGTTTCATCACAATAGCACTCATACCAAACTTTACATCTATTTTGCAATCTCGTCTAATTTGTTGTATGTAATTGATTTCAGATTGGGTAATTATATATAATTAAATCTCCCGCCATACTTTATGAATTATGTCAATTCCAATCTTCTTGAAGATTAATGGATCCTCAAAAGGGTCTTCCTTAAAGAATGAGTCTTTATTAAGTGTAAATGAGTCTTCATTAAGTGTAAATGAAATTTGGTTAAGTAAAGAGCGTTCAATTAAAATTAAAGACAAGTTATATGAATTTGAAAAGATCTACAATGATTCTACTTTTGATGAGTTTTTAAGTGATATTAACCTCATTCCAAGGGATTTTAGTGGAAATCAAATTACAAATGATATTAGTGAAAGTTATAACCCCACTGGTTACGCCAGTGAAAGTCATAAACCTGCTTATGCCAGTGAAAGTTATAAACCTGCTTATGCCAGTGAAGAGAATGTTGAACATTCTCTCGAAAGCTTCTTAATATTCTTTGGATCTCAAACCACAACCAACATCTTTCAAGTTTTAAACCAAATGTTGCAAAAATCACAAAATACTTTAATTAAAGTTACTGCTTGTCAAGTTATTGATACCTATATTATTGATTTATTAGACGGTTCGAGGAAATCCAATAAGTTTGAAACCAATTTGATGAAACTTGATTTGACTGCCAATTTGGTTGACTCACTATACAAAAAGTTTGGTAATGCTCCACTGGTCATAAATTTATTTTGCAATAATAAGAAAATAACATTATGTGACTTGGGTAATGGGAACCCTCAGAATAATTCATTCAAAAATACAATAATCACCTCAATAACTCATTTATTGAGAAAGAGATCTATTGGTGAAGCTTTTAACAAGGAGAGTACAAAACTTGGTAGATATAATGATTTTCCAAATCAATCATTGATAGCCAATTTGATATTCAACAGTGATGCTGAAAAGAATATTATCTTGAGTTTGGATGAGAATGGAAATGACAGTGAAATGGAACATTATTTAAATAATGTGTCTAATTTTGTTAAAAGGTTCCAAGTTACTAAGATTTCAATACCTACCTATGTAAAACCAATGCCTACAATCAAAAAGCAGAAATTGTCATCAAAGAGCAAGAGACCAAGGAAAGCAGGTCTTGCTCCGATTAGTGTGATTAAACCAATCCTCCAAGAACTTGAGCTGAGAGTTGATCTTCACCAGGATGAGGTGTATAGGGAGGACCTACTTGAGGTGGAAAATGAAGTACTTGAGGTGGAAAATGAAGTACTTGAGGTGCAAAAGGAAGAGTTAATTGAGCTGCAAAATGAAGCCCCACTTGAGCTGCAAAATGAAGACCCACTTGATCCTAACTTGGAATCAATTAAGATGCAAAACACCGACTTAGAATTCCCAATTGAGATGCAAATCACTGATCAAGAATCTTCAATCCCGGAGGCTTATAGTGACAAACAAGTCCCACCAACATTCCCTACCACCAAATTGAACGAGGAGTTGAATCATTTGCAAGAGTCAAATAAAATCCACCAAACCTTGATAGAACAACAGAATAAAATCTTAACTGAAAACTTGAAGAACTTGAAAGACGACTTCAATAATTTCAAGACTAAATATGATTTCCTAAAGACAATTTTGAAAGAGATTAAGGTAAATCTTTCAGAATTAACAGAGGAGAACTTCACGCTCAAGGAATTAAATACATTTCAAGCATCTGAAATTATTACCCTCCATGATCAATTACATTACTCGCAAATTAATAACTCTACATTGGAAGCTGATAATCATTCCCTTCAAAACGATTATCAAAATCTTCAGTTGAGAAATAAGGATTTGGAAAGCTGTTTGATTGCAAAGGATAACCAGTTATCTGAGAAAGAAGAGCAAATATCTGAAAGAGAGGTGATGTTGTTGGAATTTACCAAGGAAATATCAGAAAACAATATTGCACTCAATGAAGTTAAGATGGAATTACTGAGGAAAGATAATTGTATTCAAGAACAAGAAAAACAATTGCAGCTTCAAAATATCGTGATTCAGGAGATAAATCTTCACAATACTCAAAATGACTCTCAGATCTTGGAACTTTTACAATTTCAAGCTATTAAGGAAGCACCTCCATTAGAAGAAATGGCGGGGTCTTTTTCCGAGACTCCACATAAAGTTTTTTCATCAACATCTACCAATATTGTTGCAAACAATATTATATTGGAAAATACAATCTCAAGTCAAAATGTGAAAATTGAAGAACTAACCATAGATATAACAAGCTACATGGAAGCTTTAGAAGCTTCATCCAACATGGTTGATTCTTTAACATTGGAATTAAAAAAGGAGAGTCTCGACCGTTTGTCGCTTGAAGAAAATTTGGCTGCAAAATTTGAAAAAGAACTTGACGAAAAAGATGACTTAATAGATGATTTAAACAACCAGTTGGATTATAGGTCTGAGGAAATAGCAAGTCTTTATGTTGAATTGAAATCTGCAAAGTTGAGCAAAGATGATGCAATCGAGGGCTTGGATGCCCATGTTGAGTACTTGGAAGACCGTAATAAGCACTTGGAGAACCACCTTGATGATTTGAATCATCAGATTGAAGGTTTGAATAATCATATTGGTAATTTGGGTAATCATATTGAAGATTTGAACGGAAAGATTGAGGAGAAAATTGTGAATGCAAAGATGCAAGAACAAAAGTTGAAAGATTTGGTTATAAACCGGGCAAGTATAGAAGAAAACTTAGTTGATTTAAAGGATCAATTGAGTCAAGCTATCGCCTGGAATAAAGATCATGAGATTTTGAATTTAATTCTGCATTCACAACCATCTTCATTTAATGCTCCGTTGGGGTTATCCCAAGCATTAGAAGTGAATTTCAAGGATTATCACAGTAACTCTGAAAGTTCTGAGAATTCGGAAAGTGAAGAGTCCATGGATGCTTCACCAAAGTATACTTCAAAGAAAATTTCAAAGAAAGTAATCTCACCTTCCAAGTTCGATAACTACAAAACTATAGTGAGTTCGATGTCAAAGGAGAAGCATAGGTTGAAGAGGAAGATCCGGATGCAAAAAGTTCCGAGGGTGTTGACTGCTTGAAAATACACCTCATTTGAATGAAACACACCTCATTTGAATACTATACTTGATGTCTCTAATTATCTTAGTTGTTTTGTGATTAAACTACTTCTTGATATCTCTAATTAATTAAAAACTACTTTTCACCTGTAGATATTTTATTCATGTATTGACTATACTCCATTAACTTTACAATATTGTTATTTCAATATGGAGAAAGCTGAACAGTTCGTCAAATATTAAACCTCAATTGTATTGAATCACCCAGAAGCGGTATCGCTTACAGTTCAAATTCAACTCCTGTTCCATTTGATAAAATTTAACTCAGCTCCAGGGATTGGACTATTGACAGGCTCTTATCACTGTATCTACTCTGGACAAATCCAAGATGTTCTCGACCCTTTATACTGTCCTCCTATCACTCATAAATCTAACGATCGGACCCAAACCAGTGATCTCGACAGTCTTCTCAAACCAACTCAACAACAAACCACCTTGCTTCGCCCCATAACTTGTGCTCATATTCTTGTATAAGTATTTCACCAAGGTATCTTGTTGCAGAGTGCTCAACAGAGTAACGAACTTGGACAAGTCATTAACATTATGGTTATTCTTAATAGAGCATAACGTTTCAAATACAGTCTCGGCATGCAATGTCTTTGTTGCTTCATCAGCAACGTATGGAGGAGTATCCAAGACCAATTCCAAGGCTTGTTGGAATTGACCTGAAGATAAAGCAGTTCTAACTTGCTTTGAAAGAGCCAAAATTTGATCATGGGATGTTCTTGGTAAGTCCGGGACCAATTCCTCCTTGGTCAAGTGGTTTTCAGTCTCCAATGCATCAATATCAATTCTTCTCCAATCCGTCATGTTGTGTGTGGACTTTTTTTGTTCGGCAGTGTGAGCGCCTTTTAGTACAACCTTAGCTTAAGAATAAAGAACTATATTTGATATAGAAGGATTGAAGCAATCTATTGCGATGTAGATATTCTACAATTGGTATCGTACTCTATTCCTTCGTACTACAAAAAAATATATTGTACATGTCGATAATATCAACTCTATAAATGTGTATCTAAGATGATTATGAAAGGATCATTACAACTGTAGTTAGATTTTTGGTTGTGTTAAATCTATTCAGCATGATGGACTTTGTATTGGGAAGTGTATGTTAGTGGAGGTCCATAGAATCAAAAGTAATTCAGGCTTTAATAGGATAATAAGACGCCTTCTCCCACCCAATTGGAGCTCCAATAATATTTCAAAGTAGGTTAAGTAAAGGTAATATAATACTCATATAATACTCTTAGGAAAGGTACTCATATAAATAATACTCATGGTCAACCTATTCGCCACGCTCATAAACCAAGATCACATACCAAACTCACCATGCTTACTTACCCAGTCACTACTACGCCTTCGTCCTCTTAATTGGACGATCTTCTTCCTCTTTTTCATCCTTTGAAACATATTCATCAATAAAAGTCAATGCCTTATTTCTCAATTCCAAAGAATCCACAACAATTACAACCATTCCATCGCTTCCCACCTCATACTTAATATGACCCTCGTTTGGAATAGCAATTCTTTCATCAAAATTATCAAAGAAAGAATTCATATCTTCCATACTTTGAACATTATCTATTAACCTTTCTTCCATTTCACCTTCTGGTTCATCTGGTGAATTCACCACTATTATAGCTCTAAGAGGATTATCTAATTCATCTCCTTCGAATTTATCTTCTTGTTCTTCAACCTTTTCAGGTTGCTCGAGTTGCTCGAGATGTTCATCATTAAATTCTTCGCTTGTATCACTCATTGCTGAATCAATTTGGCGCTTTTTTTGGGATGAGATTAAATGCAAGTGCTGGAGAGTACATTTGTCGCTACAAGGGTAGAAAGTGTTTGACATCATATTACGTCGTCCATTTTATAGGTGATTACGACTCTTATAATCTTGTATAGTATGTATTGGCAAACTTACAAATACTAACAATCTTGGATGGTATGGATAATATGGAAATTCCACTTCCTCTCAGAGTCGGTAGGTTTCTTACTAGATATTTGAAATTTCATGACTATGAATCTTCATATTACATTTTTTATTCCCTTATCTTCTACATTCTTATTAAACTAATACGTTCATTAAAGCCATATATTACCCAGCCTAATTACACCACACGCCTACTAGAATTTCAGCTTGGGGTCTAATTGCTAAGACCAGTTCTTGAATTGGTTAATCAAACCGTTGGTTGATGGATCATGAGATTCAATGTCGGCATTATCTTGTAATTCTTTTCCAATTACCAGGGCCAAAACCTTACCCAATTCAACACCCCATTGATCGAACGAGTTAATGTTCCAAACGGCACCTTCAACGAAAGTGACATATTCGTAATAAGCAATCAAAGAACCCAAGGCAGCTGGGGTGATTTTTTGAGCCAAAATAGAGGTGGTTGGTCTGTTACCAGAGAAAACCTTGTGAGGAACCAACCCACCAGTTGCACCTTCAGCCTTGACCTTTTCAGCATCCTTACCAACCATAAGAGCTTCAGATTGAGCAAAGAAATTGGAGGCCAACATCTTTTGATGTAAGTTTCCTTCACTTGGGTTGTGAGATTGAGCAGCAAGAATGAAATCAGCTGGAATCAATTTGGTACCTTGATGAACCAATTGGAAGAAGGAATGTTGAGCGTTTGTTGCTGGTTCACCAAACAAAATGGTACCTGTTTGATAGTTAGCAAAGACATTACCTCTTGTTACTGATTTCCCATTTGATTCCATGGATAATTGTTGCAAATAAGCTGGGAATCTGTGTAAGTATTGGTCGAATGGAGCAACCAAATGAGTTTGAGCACCAAAGAAGTTGTTGTACCATACACTTAATAACCCACCCAAGACTGGGATATTTTGTTCCAAAGGAGTTTCTTGGAAATGCTTATCGACGGATTCAGCACCCTTTAAGAAGTTGTCGAAATTTTCGAAACCAATGTAGATGGCAATGGATAAACCAATGGCGGACCAAACGGAATAACGTCCACCAACCCAGTTTTCAAATCCAAACATATTTTTGGTATCAATTCCGAATTTTCCAACAGCTTCAGCGTTAGTGGACAAAGCTGCGAAATGCTTAGCGATATGAGCTTCATCTTTGGCTTGGTTTAAGAACCAGGTCTTTGCGGAATTAGCATTGGTTAAAGTTTCAGCGGTTGTGAAAGTCTTTGAAGCAATTAAAAATAAGGTAGTTTCAGCATTCAAAGATTTGAGGGCTTCAGCGACATGAGTACCATCGATGTTTGAAACGAAATGAACATTCAAACCTGGATGAGCATAATGCTTCAAAGCTTCGGTGACCATAACTGGCCCCAAATCAGAACCACCAATACCAATATTGACGATATCAGTAATTGCCTTTCCGGTGTAACCGGTCCATGAACCGGATCTAATTTCTTCAGAGAATTCCTTCATGTGTTGTAAAACAGAATCAACTTCTGCAGAAGTATCTTTACCATCAACCTTCAATTCCTTCAAGGCTCTGTTTCTTAAACCAACATGGAAAACGGCTCTGTTTTCAGTGGTATTAATCTTTTCACCTGCAAACATTTCATCTCTCAACTTTTCAACACCAGCTTCTTTGGCCAATTGTAACAATTGAGCATAAACTTCATCATTAATCAAATTTTTGGAGAAATCAAACAAGATTTTAGAACCATCGAAATTGGTTAAAGTTCTTGAATACTTGGTGAATCTTTCTGGATCCTTGACAAATTCATCAGTAACTTTAAGACTTTCACCAATTGTCTTAAAGGTTGATTCCAAGGATTTCCAAGCTGGTAATTCAGAAGCTAATTTAAAGTCGGCCATTATATTCTATTTCTCAATTATATTCAATTCTCAATGTATATATTGTCCCTTTTTAACGTGGGCTGAAGACAAGTTATATAGAGAAAAATATCTCCTCGCTTCGGACAGGTTAAGTGCGGGAAAGCAATTGACCTCACACATGTGCCCTAGCGAAAATTTATGTCTTGGGGGTGGAGAGACAAATGGACTCATTAAAATTACCAGCAGGTGATTCCATCACAACTTGACCTGTCTCCTTCGGTAAAACTGTGATTCGGACTTAAAGTTTAGTATTAGGTAAGTTTCATATTAGTCTTGGATTATAAATACTTTAACACATTTGTAAGACTGTAGTAATATATGTAATGAATGGTTAATTAGAAGTGAATTGAAGTTTAGAGGGGAAGTTAGAGTGGGAAGTTAGAGTGGGAAGTTTAGAGTGGGAAGTTTAGAGTGGGAAGTATAGAGTGGTATGAAGTATTGAGTGGGTCTGAAATATTGAGTGGGCACTGAAGTATTGAGTGGGTCTCAAGTATTGAGTTGTTCAATGAAGAGTGGTTGTATAAAGTATTGAGTAAATAGCCAAAGGCGATGGATTTAAAGGAATATTAAAATCTATTAAGCCTTAAGAGAACTCATATCAAGTTCCAGTAATTGTACTAATTAACTTTTAGAGTACTTTATAGTCTCAAATCTTCTTATACACCATTTAGTAGCATATTTAAAATCAAGTGAGTATAATCAAAATCCATCAAACGTCTTTCCATGGTCCAGTCTACATTTTCAACTTCTAAGATTCTGCTTCTAAGACTACACTTATGTGTCTTGTGCACGCTCATTTTGAACGCATTTTAAAGAATCTTATTTTTCAACTTAACTTAGAAATGTCTGGGTTAGCCTCTAAATGGGCAACAGACGAAGCATTGGTCGCAGCGGCTATAGTTCAAGATATTAAGAGTCCTAAGAAAATTTTAGGAAAACTGCATAATGATTTGAGTAATGATTGGAAACTGAAAAGTGAGAGAGGAAATACGACTGATGGAAAGAAAGGTAGAAATGGAAGTGTAAATGGAGAAAATAACGTAGGTATTGCCTTAACTGAAAGTACAGGGAATAAGTTATCTGGAAGTACTGGGAATAAGCCTGAAAGTACTGGGAATAAGCCTGAAAGTACTGGGAATAAGCCTGAAAGTACATCTTCTAATGCTGACGAGAAATGGAAAAAGGTAATTACATCTAAAAAGAATCAACCATTGGCCAGTAAATGGGCAGATGCTGTTTCAGAGAAGCCAGAAATTCCAAAGGGTCCAAGAGATAGAAGGGATTCATCCTCAAAGAGAGATTTAAAGAAAGACTTATCAAAAGATTTATTAAAAGGTTCATCAAAAGAATTTAAAGAATCATCAAAAGAATCAAAGGAATCATCAAAAGAATTATCAAAAGAATCAAAAGAATCATCATCAAAAGAATCACCAAGAAGGGATAACAAGAAAGACTCATTTAAGAAAGTTCAAGTTCCTGATAAGGATTCAAAGAAACTTAAGGAAACTAACAAGGATTCAAGGAATCATAGGAAAGGTTCAATTTCAAAACTTGAATCCATTGATTCAGAGATCTCTCTTGAAAATAATCCCCTTGCTGCACATCTTGGTTTATCAAAGAAAAACAGAACCAAAAGTATTGATAAGCATGAAAAGTATGATAAAAATGAAAGGTCTGATAAAAATGAAAGGTCTGATAAAAATGAAAAGATTGAAAGAAATGATAATGATAAACGAAACAATGCTAAACTGAATAATGAGAACAAAGAAGGAAGGTTTAATCTACATGACTCACCACAGCCCAATCAAGCAGACCATGTTGAAAAGGTGAATGTCTCATTTGATAAGTATCGTGAACTGCTGGGTTCAGTCGAACACAAGTCAACATGGGCTGAAAAGAAATCTCGTTGGGACAAGCCAATCAAGTCTGATAATTCACACAAGTTTGATCACCCTAACAAATCAGACCAAAGACACAAATCAAATAAGTCAGACCATGCCCCACAAACGTGGGCTCAGAAAGCGGCGGTCAAATCCGAACCAATTCAACCGAAGAAAAACACCAAGGAAGAAAGTAAGATTGAAATGGAAATGATGGAATTATTTGAGAGCTTGGATTCGAAGACCATTGATTGGACTACCTTTGATTGAGGAAGACGGCGCAATGAGGAAGACGGCACAATATTAATGAGGAAGACGGCACAATATTAAGAAAGACGGCATAATATTAATGATGATAAAATGCTATTATTTTGGATAGCACTTGTAATACTACTTTAACTTCTCCTGTACGACGTCCTTCCTTATTTTTCATCAGATCATGTAATGATAAATTGTATTATATATGTATTATTTATAGGAATAGAGTGTCAGTATTTTAGAGGTGTTACATTTTATTATAAAAATCCAGATATTGTACAGCATTGATAGTATGATAACTTCTCTCAGTTGTCTTTATCAATTCTAATTAATTCCATACTCTCTGTGCTGACCTCCGCATAAAGCACTCCATTTTCAAGATCCTAGAAAAATAGTATCATGTTAGGGTCAAATGGCATTGCAAGACTTGCAAGACCTTCAAGGTCAATCATGCCTATGGCGAAACCATTCAACTCAATTGCAAGGCAATCCAGATATTTCAATCAATTGAATCGTCATTTTAGAAATTACAACCATCATCATCAATTCATTGAATCAGCCATTGTTAACTCCCAACTAACTAAACCGAAGGGATTATCATTTAAAACCATTAGTATTTTAATAGCAACATCAAGTACAATAACCATGGGTTTATATGTTTTGATTCAATTGTTAAGGCATAATGATGATGAAGGGACCACCGTCTTCCTCCCATTATGGTTTAGAAGTAACTGGTTCAGCACCAAGTTACAATATCCGTCGGATTTGAAATATTTAGATGATGATACATCCATAGAACACATATTAGGTACAGATTATCAACAGCTACAAGAAGTGAATATCAAATATTCTCTATTAGAAGAATTGGCTCAGAATTCAATGGTGAAGAGTAAATTGGGATTCCCACTTCAAATCGTCCCTAAAGATTTTAAGATTTGGATCGAAGTCCACCACCCATCGGTACTGGGAATTAAAATACTTTATCATGAGAAATCGTTTAAAGGAACTGGTTGGTGTATTAAGCCCATCAATCTTGATTCAATAAAAAAAGATGTCCTGACACAGGTTATGGATCTTATGGAACCATCTGCCAATATAAACAATGATATACATTCAGTTAATAATAACCAACATAAAGAATATTCGATTGTGTTTTCAGGCAAAATGGAATTGGAAGATACAGAATGTACATACAATGGGTTTATAGATTTACACCATCTTGGGATAAATAAAGGAATAAAGATTAGTGGTCTTGAGATGCTTTATGAGGGTGATGTTTATAAGATTGTTTAGGAAATAAGAGAGACTGTGGGAGTGGAGAGTGTGAGGGTGACTGTGAGAGTGGAGACCGTGAGAGTGACTATCAGAGTGGATACTCTGAGAGTGACTGTGAGAGCAGAGACTGTGGGGCAGAAACTCAAATCAAGTCTTGTACCGCAATACTTGAGGATTGAATCATGGAGTGATCAAAATGGTTACTGAATCGATCACATTGATAATATTATCACATATACTTCAACTCCAAGGTGAGTGATGGAGGGATCATTTGTTGATAACCACGTAGAATAAAGTTGCAAAATGAACAAGTTTTTCACATCCCACAACTTTTTAACATCCATTCTTCACAATTTCACTCTAAAACTAAAATGCGCTGGAACTATACGCTATAGAAGAGCATTGGATTGAAATCTTAGAACCAAGAAGTGGCACTCAGAAGGTTATGAAGTTCGTTCTCATACTGGATATGTCAGGAACAACGATACTTCAGACAATGCAGAAAGTATACACCAGAGAAGACTGAATTATAGTATACAATCAACTAAAGGAGACAAGTCAAAGCTGGTCATGAACTGAAGTACACACAAACCATACATAAAAGTACACATTACAAGTTTGCTATAAGTATGCATTGATCATACAAAGATAACGAGAACAAGAGATGAGACATAAGCGATATGTAATAATGAATGATATGATATTGAAAATGATTTAAATGTAGGCTGAATTCCGTTTCCACAATTCAAGATAAATTTCAAACTCTGTTCAACAAGCACCTAAATCTTCTTATTCCGCTACAGCCCTTCTGTGGATTGATGCTCACCTTGTTGCATTTTTCATTATCCTTTATCGGAGAGCCCGCGGCCCGGATTCCAAATTTATACCTAATTAACAGCCAAACTTGAACTTCAATAGTAAACAACGAATTGGCAGGTATACTATCACCATTCGAATTCGTCTACATTGGTAATTGAATCAATTGATCAAAATTCAATTCAGATAGCAGGTTTATTTAACATGTTGGATCACACGACACTGCGTGGACCCATTCAAGGGCAATCCATTCAAGGACAGTCAAATCAAAGGCAATCCATTCAAGGACAGTCAATTCAGGGGCAATCGATTCAAGGGCAATCCATTCAGGGGCAATCAACAGGACAATCAAATCCAGTGCTCGAACCAAAGAAAAGAAGGTTATCCAAAGAAGATGATGAAGGTATTACCGCCAACAGAAAGATCGGTCAAGCATCAAGAACCCTTAAGGCTTGTGATTTGTGTAGAAAACAAAAGACCAGATGTTTTCGATCCCCCGAAAAGCCTACTTCGTGTTTGAGATGTACATTCCTCAACAAGACTTGCTCGTTTGAAAGTTCTCCAGATACAATCACCAATGTAATCAAGGTTGATGATGGTAAGAAGTTGGATTTGATCTACAGTGGGATTAATGAGGTTTTGACATTGTTGAAAGGGAAAGAAAGCCCAAGTAAAATGGGCAAAGCTTATACACGTACAGAAATCAACATGGAAAGTGATAATCCAACCAAGTATTATGATCATCAACCAACTATAATCTCCCCATCTAATTCCTTCAAGGCTTCACCGTTTTCATTAATGAGTAAATACTCGAAAGCACCTGGACAGATTAAGCGATTGTTGACTACAGCATTACCACGCCCAATTCTAAATAACGATATCATAAGTCAAGGGATTCTCCCGCAAAGTAGAGTTATTGAATTACTTGATGATTTTAGAAGAAATTACGGTAGATGGGTCCTGTTTCCCCTGGTAATCCCAACTGCTCTATTGGTGGAGAGGGTGCGAGGGAGATCTTCCTTTCTTTTAACCACTTGTTGCTGTATATCGCTTCGGTTTTCCCTACAGAGTAGAGAAAACCAATTGCTTTATAGAGATTTATTGAGACATTTAGTAAAGGATATGAATAAAGCTCTTATTAACTATACAAGCTTTCCCGATTCAAATGATGGAGATATTGAATTCTTACAGGCTTTGGTGATCCTATCAATTTATTCATTATCATTAACTTCTATGGTTGGCTTAATACCAGATGAAGATATCGATAAATCAGTAACTGATATAACATGTCTTAATTTGGATGCGTGGTATTTATCAAGTATTGGGTTGACAACATGTATTAGTAAGTCTACGTTTGGTCGGTTATTTGCAAATCCGAATGAAACTTCTCCTGACTTTTCTATTACCATATTGTTTGATGAATTGAATGATGATAATCAAAAATTAACCATCTTACGTATTTACAACCATCTATGCTTGGTTCATTTAATCAATTGTGTGTTCTCCGGTAGAATGTGCACTATAGATGAAACACGCATCAACTACTGTAGTGCGGCATTGAGTTTACCGAGTGCAACCAACTTTGATGGGAGAATGGTGAGTGAAATCGGAATCTTATTAATTGCTTATAACTATATCCAATCCAACATGAATGAGGATACATATTTAGAAGATTGCATTGCGGGGTTTGAATTAGTCAAACAAGAATTAGTAGATTGGTACAACCAATGGGAATATCTCATCAATCAACCGGCCATACAGTTTGTTGAATTCAACTATCATGTATGTTCATTGGTTATTTATTATAACTTTAGTTATTTTAAAATATCAATTCAAGATGCCGAGAAATTGGGTCTGTCATTGTTTGAGGAAGACAATATCAAGTACATTTTAAAGAATTGTGATCCTGAATCTTTATTTCAAATGATCCATCATGCGCACGAAGCAGTTAAGTTTGTAAAAGCAATTGAAAGCGACTCTTATTTTGCACACTTATCTGATCAGCTTCATTTTTGCTTTTATTTTTGTGGTGTAATGGTTGTTTTCCTAAGCAAATGGTTGGAGGATTCGAACCAAGTAGGGTTGCTAGAAAAGTTAATTTTGGTTGACGACGATGATGAAATTTTGAACAATGGTGCAAAAGGTCATAAGTCTCTCCAGCAACACTATACTTTGGAAACAATCCTCCTAGAAACGAACTTTTTAATTCACAGGTTCCTGTTAATAGGACGAGACAATGATAGTGATATATTAAAAACCTACCAACTTGGTTTGGAATCATGTGTGGCTGAGAATTTCCCGTATTTCAAGGATCCCTCGGCTGAAGGGGCTATTGCGTTTTCTTCCACGGCTGTCATTAAATCTGAATCTTCGCGTTTGACGACATGAAACTGGCATTCTTGTCGTCAACTCTAATTATCAAAATTAAGTTGACAGGCTTAACATGTGCCTGACGATGCCTAATATTGTCAAAAGACTTCATATGACTACAATAATCCACAACAACAACATCCAATCTTCTACAATAACAATTGACACCAATCTTCTTATGGGTATATTACTCAATACTTGTGCAGTCAAATGTGGTACCTTGTTCTTTTGTGATTTTGCCCACTTTGGCTAAAATGCAGTCTTAAGGCGCGTAAAAATATAGCGACTGCAAAATTAAAAAATAGAATACGCCGGCAACGCAACGTGTAGATATTCCATAGACATGAAGAATTAAGACAATGAAGCGGTAATATCACAAAAATTGGATCCACAATTAAGGAAGTATAATTCCCCATATATAATACAAGGAAGTCCTTGTAGGGTCACTTCAAGAAATCCTCATGAAATTCTATACACTCTTGTCACTCGCTTCCACAATTGTTACAGTCGTTAGGGCAGAAACAACACCTGCAGTGGTACTCTCGGCACTCAATGCTTTGACCATTTTGGACACAAACTCCATTGCTAGTGCTGTGGTCGTTTTACAACAGAACCCAGCGTACAACACATACTACACAGGGTTCGATTGGTCCGCTTATACTAGATACGTTGGGTCTTTAACCGCTCTTCAAGCTGCTAATGGAGTTGCAGCTCCCAACACAGCTGCTGCAGCCACAGGCACTGCTCCAGCTCCGGAACCTGCTGCTGCAACGGGAGCTCCTTCTGCCCCAACTGGGTCACCGGAAGAAGATCCATCTTTAGCAGCGGCCATTGCCGCTGGAGGTGGTATTGCCTCCGCGTATGCTGCCCAGGCTGCAAACGCCCAGGGTGCTTCGCCAGAAGCTCAAGCTGCTGCTGGTGAAGCTGCTTACTCGTCTTTTGCTGCTGCGTTTGGAAAGACTGGTGCTGCTGAGGGAGTTGCTGGTACTGCTGGTGCTGCCGGTGCTGCCGCTACTGGTGCTGCCGCTACTGGTGCTGCCGCTACTGGGGGTGCGTCCGAGGGTGCTGCTACTGGGGGTGCCTCTGAAGGTGCTGCTACTGGGGGTGCGTCCGAAAGTGCTACTGCTACTGGTGGTGCTACTGCCGGTGCTACGGATGCCGCTGCTACTTCCGGTGCTACTGGCGCTGCTGCTTCTGGAATTAATGGTTCTGGAGCGGCTGGTGCCAGTAGTGCTACAGAAGGGGCAAACTCCAAGATATCCGGTTCAGGAAGTGAAGGTTCTGCTACTTCTGTTCCATCATCTGGAGCAAGTGGCGCTGAAAGTGGATCTGCTGAACATGGTTCTGGTAGTGCAACAGGTTCTGACGCGTCTGCTAGTACCACCGGTTCTGGCGCGTCTGGTGAATCAGGTAGCGTCACTTCTACTCCTAGTGCTTCAGGATCCTTGGCTAGTGGTGTATCTATTATAACTGACTCAAATGGCTCAATCATTGGAACTACCACAATTAGTGGTTCTCAATCTGGTTCTGGATCTGACAGTGAATCGGGATCCTCTAGTGGATCAGGCTCGTCTGCTTCTGAATCAGGCTCGGTAACATCGAGTGGTTCTGAATCATCATCATCGGGCAGCGGTTCAGAATCTGGATCCACAAGTTCGGGTTCCTCTTCAGCTGCTGCTTCTAGTTCTCGTTCAAGTTCTTCCAGAGCCCAAGCAGGTATCTACATACCACCATGTGGCGCTATTCTTGGTGCATTAGCAATTGCTCTTTTATAGGAGATGATAATAATTATGCGCTATTGGTGCTTTAGCAATTGCTCTATACGAGATGATAATAATTATGCGCTATTTTTGATGCTTTAGCAATTGCTCTATCCGAGATGATAATGCTCGTTCTGTCGTAGGTTATATTTAGTCAAATAGCTTCAGAGAGCTACTTATGGTATTTTTTATATCGCTTTATAGTATTATTTATAATATTTACAGAAGTTTGTATTCTAAGTAAATTTATATTGCATACTGACAACCAGTATGATTGAATTAGATCATCCTGTCCTGAGGAGATCATATTCGGGTCTAGACCAGTCTAGCTTGAAATTTCACTAAACCTTTCCATTTCACTAAACCTTTCCAATAAAACTTCACCACCTACTTCAAATGTCCTTTGAAATTACCTTCCATGTAGTCAATATGAACATAAGCTCTCTCAACAAAAGGCAAAGTTTCGATTGAATATTGTAACGCCTCGGCAATATCATGGCAATCCTTAAAGGTCAAATTAAACTCTTCGGCAGCAAAAATCAAATCAATCTCGACATTAACAGTATCTCCAACATGGTAAACTTTCAAGTTTGTAATTTGCTTGATTGACTCTGCAAATCTATATGATAAGTAAAGAATGACCTTATAATCAACTGGATCTGCCACAGCACCTGTTAAATTATCAATGTGTTCATAGGCAGTATGACACCAAGAAGCAATGATATATATCGAAAGTAACAAAGCACCAAGGGGATCAAACCACCAAATATTGAATAGGTAACCAATGGTAGGCATGAACAATGAAACACTATTGAATACAATATCAGTCATTGCATCTTGTGCCAAAGCTTGAACCGAGCTTGATTTACTACTTGCACACCATAACCAACATCCAATTTTAGCAAATATAGTAATGAACATAATAGTGACAGCATCAAGACCAATTTTTACTGCAACTCTATCTACCAAATTGCTCATGAACAATCTTTTGAAAGCTTCTTGACCCACTTGGAAAAATGATATGATGATAATAACGGAGAAAACAAGAACTCCCAAGGGTTCTAATCTAGATCTACCAACGGGGTAGCTATGACTTACCTTCCAGTTCTTTTGACTAGTGAGCCTATTCGCAATGTAAATGATGAATGTTGATAAAAAGTCGAGAATGGAATCAACCAAAGAAGCAACGACAGATATGGAGTTGGTCAATAAAGACACGGCAATTTTCCCTATTAATAAAAGGAAGTTAATGAAGAAATTGACCATTATGGCAACATAAACTTGATTATTTGATTCTTCTTCATTATATCCCAAGAATTGAGCACCATCATGATCTACATTACCAGGCACATCATAAAACCTTGAGTATTTGGAATTGATTGTATTTTCACTTGGTTTTTTCTTCAGCATACCACTTGAATCGTAATCTGGTGTATCTTTAATTGGATCTTGGTCTGAAAATATTTCTGGGTCATCTTCTTCCAAATGAGTGGTTAAGATTTTGGAACCGGGTTCTCCATAATTACTTAACATATTATAATGGATTCTCCCAGCATCTAAGAAATTATCTATTTCTTGGAATCTTTCAATCAAATTATTCTGTTCTTCATAATATTTTCTCAACTTCTTATTCTTCAAATTCTTATAATCTGGATTATAATACTCAAACCAGTTGCACAAGTTTTTATAATTACCAATCAATTTAGCTGGTCTAAATGAATTAAGAAAGTTAACTCTTGAAGAATCATCCCAATCTGCCGAATATTCACTTGCACCATCCATTACAGACCCACGCCTTTGTAAATCGGGGTGAGATGGATTGTTTATAGGAATTCTTGAACTTAAGAATTGTTGTAGGAATGGTTGTGGTTTATGACTCTTCATTAATTCATTAATTGAAATGGAATATCTTCTCTCCGATGTAAAGGCTGGGGATGGCGATCTAAGTGATGTAGTTGTATATTCACGTTGCATTCCATGAGCCGTGATTCTTTCCTCATTACTCAGTAATTTCAAATTGGTTGTTGAGTGTGCTCTTTGGAAACGATCATTACCATTACGTTCATGATGAAGTGGTAGCAATGGCAGGGTCTCGTCTGTCATAAAGAGCAATGGTTATCTGAACTTTTCGGGGCTGAACACAAATGCGACTTGATTACACCGAAGGTCCCGATTCACGTGGAACGATGGGGTGTAAGGAATCTGCGGCCTTCGTAGTCTTGGCTTGGTATGGAGAGTGCTTGGGTATATACAGCATTGGTTTTGTAGAAATATAGAGGGAGGTTAATTCTTAGGGAGTTTTAGACTCGGCAGGGGTTGCCCATACACGGGCCAATGACGGCCTATATGTAGTTATTTCTTCTTTCACGTTTAGGAAGAAGTATGAATCAAAGGAGATTTATTCAGGTACAATAACTCTTGCGTTCATCCATACCTACTATATACAACTCGGCTTGGTCAAAATTTGCAACCATTTTAAAAATAACCTTTTATCTATTGAAGTTTGGGTCTAATGTCTTTTGAGGACACTTAATCTCAAAACCCTACTTCAAATACTTTCCAAAGTCTTGTGCTATCATCCAAGTTACTTTACAGTACCTCCATCAAGGCTCATTTAGGGCTCAGAAAATATGAAAAGCTGTCACCGCACGACCTCATAAGTATAAAAGTCTCGCGCAATCCCACTCATCGAATTTTTCAGCTCACTTCATAATACACCATCAACATATTTGGTATATCTGGAATCAAATGTAAACAAAGTGATGGCTTTTCATGATTAAAACCATTGATGTAACTACACTTACTGAGGATGTATATGCAGGACAAAATAATTAAGGAATTCTTCGTTTATGATTCAAAGTTTATTACTTGGTATGTATTTATTCAATAGTATAACATTTTTTATGATGATTGTTTCACAACCTCTTTCCGGTGACTTCGTGATCCAAGGAAAAACATGCATCACCATCTGATCGAATTTTGTTTATTTGTAAATAACTACTAACATTTAGGTTTATATTTGATTTCAGTATATTGAATAATTTGATGAGGTATTATAGTCTTATATGGGTGGAAGATTTGAAGGAAGTGGACAAGTGGAATTGGATTGTACTGTGAACTTTAAAGTGAAACAATCAGAGTAAGGCAGAAGTTAAGCCAATTTCCAGAGGCTTCCTAAGTTTTTCTATTTCCTGCCAATGCAATGGCAACACAGTTCTAGAAGTTGTACCAATTTCTTTGTGTACTTCCAGAGGACATACTGTTCATTCAGGTGCATAAGTTTATGAAACCTTTTTGAAACTGTGGTTTTCCTATTTGAATAACAAAAAAGTTTAGGAAAATAATGGGGGGAGCCTGCAGTCACAAATTTTATTACAATGATTGGGCAGCATTGTCATCTCCCTAGTGGTTTACAATATTTCTAGCTTTCTTTCCTTCTAGCTTTCTTTCCTTCTAACCTTCTTTCATTCTAACCTTCTTCATTCTAACCTTCTTTCATTCTAACGTTCTGTCATTCTAGTTTTCTTATCTTTTACATTACTTCTAGTTTTTTATCATTCCTATATCGTAACTATGAGAAGAGATTTAACAGCCTTATTGCTTGGGTGCTAACTAAAACAGTAAAGATAACAACCTATCACTTGGGAGATAACTCAAACAGTAAAGACAACAACCTATCACTTGGGAGATAACTCAAACAGTAAAGATAACAACCTTTCCATCAATTCCAGAAGTGGAGACTCTTGTTTGATCAAAGCCTCTAATACTTGAAATAGTGTTCTGATGAGTTGTATTCAAAGCCTTCGCACCACTGACCTTTGGCTTGACTCTTCCCTTCAAATCCATTTGTTTGAACATATTCAAAGCTTGATGAGAGGAAATTTCTTCTTCATCATCGTCACCAGTAACAGGTTCTTGAGTTAAATCCCTTTGAGTTTCCACCTTCAAGGTTTCTTTCCAATCTTGTTCATCACCTTCATAAACAATCAAATTACAATTATGACCTCCAACTACCAATTTATGCTCAGTTAAGAATAATAAACTAGTAAAAGGTAAATAATTGGTCTTCACATTGATTATTGATTTTGGAGCCAATCCTTCACCTTCGGGATAAATCACTCCAATTGAGGAATCATGGGAGACAAATCCAAGAGCATCCCCACTTGGGGTAAATGCAACATCTTGAATCCAACCACCTGTTTCAGTAATGAAATCCCCAACCAAAGTTTGGAATGGTAATCTAGAACCCCAAATGGTTGGTTCTGGTTTGGCATCAAGTCCTTTGATATAAGCACTGAAAACCCTAGCATGACCATCTGTTGAAGCCGCGGCCAACAAAATATTGTTTGGGTGCCAATCAATGCTTGTAACAGTACTCTTCAAGGGCTTCTTTAAATGTTTACTAACCCACCAATCATTTTCTTGTTCATAGTAACAAACTGCAATGATACGATCACTTGATCCTACAGCAAATTTGTCTCCATAAGGAGACCACTTACAAACAGTAGCGGCTCTACTAATTCTCAATAAAACGAGGGTTGGTTTGTATTGATTAGTGGCTGGGTTGATTTCCCACACTAAGGCATTCCTATCCTGAGAACATGTCAAGATTCTAGTTCCATCTGGAGATATATCAACAGAGGTAACTGTCTTGTCATGTTCATTCAAAGTGGCATATAATTGAGGCTTAGACCTAATGTTATTCAAGTCAATTTTGTAAATCTCAACGTTATTACCTTTTGTAATGGCTAAAATACTACGGTCTGGTGAAAATACATGATCTTTAATGGGTAAGTGACCCAATTGGTAGACGATTGGTGATGGCATCAGGAGTTTCTCTCAACTGTGTCGATACTTCCAATTAGATATTTCGTTCGCATTAATCTGAAGGTTTTCGATTAAGAGTCAAGAAACAGGGTGATGGGCAGTGGACAAGAAACAGGGTGACTGGATATTAACGGGCGGTGGACATCTATTATTCATAATAACTCATTTATTCATATTTAACTTATAAAGTTTCAGAGAGTTGTAGAATTGTCATACTAAATATGTCTCAATTTGTATGAATGTTTCTAAGAAACTACGCTGTAGTTATCAGTTTAGAGTTCTGGTAGGACATCTTAAGAATCTTCATTAATACTAAGAATACCCATACCATGGATAAATGTTCATAATTGAGTTACAATAAATTTCTCAGAAGTATATTGAGAAACTGTGTCGTTGAGCTGCGAGACATTGCCAACACTGTAGCATCAAGAAGATGTCCTTATATTGATGACACGCTTGTGTCAGCCTTGCTGCAGTGGTGTGTAAAGCACAGCCAAGATTCTCTGTGAAAGGACAAATTCTCTGTAAAGCACAGTCAAATTCTCTGTAAAGCACAGCCAAATTCAGTGTCAAAGCACAGCCAAATTCCGTTTCAAAAGCTACCTGAATAGTTATCACTTGGAGGGTCCATGATCTTCACAAATTGACTTCAACTCACTGGGCATTCAACTCACTGAACATTAACTGTCCTTCAACTGAAGTGAAATGGATCGCGTCTGAATATTGCAACCCAACTGAGTAAACAAACTGGTTTTCAAAGCTTAGGCCTCTTTCCCATTCGCTACGTCGGTTGTAACTGGCAAGTCTGACCCTTCCCTCTTTTCTTTCAAAAATAAGGTGACCTTCCCCCAAACTTTTTGTACTCTTTCATTCTTGATGGTACTAAGCTTGCCATCGAGCAAGGTTATTAAGAACCTGAACAAGTTCTTTGTTTCATTATTAAACCTAATTCTTAACCAATAAAACACCAAGAACGCAATCAACTGGAATCCAGAAGAGCCTCTGAAGAACAAAGTCCTGAGGACCAAATATACAATTAAAACCAATTCA
This sequence comes from Kodamaea arcana, assembly GCA_030574295.1. Classification (NCBI taxonomy): domain Eukaryota; kingdom Fungi; phylum Ascomycota; class Pichiomycetes; order Serinales; family Debaryomycetaceae; genus Kodamaea; species Kodamaea arcana. The sequence goes on along the minus strand of JAJMER010000003.1, from coordinate 783,202 downwards.
TCATTGGCAATGATGGAAGCCAAAGTCTTTGCTTGGGATAAAATGAATTTAACATCTTTAAAAGTTGCCAATTGTAATAATGAAATAAGTACATATGGAATAATCTTAAAGACAGATTTAAAAGTGAACATCCAAACTATTGCCAAAACCAAGTATTGGAAGTTTTGATCAGCAACAAGGGCTGTTTCAGAAGGTAAATACCGAAGTCCAAACTTATGGGAAAATGTGAATATCAATGAAACAACAGAACCTACCAATGTCAATCTATATAAGATTGAGTTGATGTAGTATTTATTTGGAAACCTCAATAATAACCATACAATGGTAATACCACCAAAGACTACAGTGGCTGCATGTCCACCCAACCAAATCTTTTCATGTAATGGATTGGAAGGTACTGACTTCCTTACAAGCTTCTTCTTCTTTGGAATTTCACTCATGTGGACAGCAATAAAAATAAGCAACGTAAATGGAACTGCCTGGAGCGCCAAATTGAAAAGTGCGACCGAGACCCTCCCAGTGTAAACATTTCTCCACCAAATATGGAATATAATAAAGCAAACCTAACACCTCTTGAGGCTAAGGTACTTGATCAATATCAATTGCTTGCATCACAATTAAATACCTTGGCTCATGAAATCAGCACATTGACAAAGCAACAACAGCAGCCACAGACTGGAGATTCCGCTCAAGATTTGGCCAATAATATGAGACTGGTAGAGAACAAAATCGGCTTGATTAATATCTTATTTAAAAGGGCAGTTTATACGTTGTTTGTAGAGAGAGAGGCAGCTCAGAGATCATCGTGAGATAATTGGGGAATTCTACTTGAAGGGTATAAGTAGTCTCCAAAATGCTAACATTGAAGTACTCCAAAATGCTAACATTGAGTACTCCTACTAAAATGTTTGGACTACATGATATACAGATTAACTGATCAAAATACCCATAATACCTTGTTTAAACTCAACCGGCGCTGTTTAAAGTCAACCGGCGCCGTTTAAAGTCAACCGACGCGTATACTCATACAGAAGGTGAAGAACTTACATAATTAGATATAGACATACAATATATATATCTACTGTACACACCCTCTAAAAATGTCTTTTATTTTGTCATTGCTAGTTCGCTCAAATTACTTTGTTTGTTCCGAAGAAATAATGTATATTGACGTACTTGCAACAAAGCCTTTCACAAGTCATTATCTGTGTCATAAACAATTTAGTGGCATATTAGCTGGCTAAGTTCTCTTCAATCCAAAAAGTCCCTTCCTACCCAGCTGCTTGCTTGTAGATGATTTCAAACTCCCGGAAGAAGAATTCGTGCGTTCCAAAATCTTGGGTGTTTCCAACCCATCAGCAGGAGTCAAAGCAGTCGGGGTTTTCTTGTGGCTCAAATGGAAGAAACTATGATGCTTCTTAAGCGGCTGTGATAACGAACTTGAGCTTCCATTCCCACTACTCATACCAAGTAAAGTTGATTGTGAAGATGCCCTCAGAAGAATTGGATTTGAACCACCAGTGGTACCAACTCCGCTTGGACTAGCACTTACAGAACTATTTTTCTTTTTTTCTATCTTTGCCGCTCTGTCGCTTACCAACTTTTCCAACTTTTCATGATGAATCCTTTCCTTTTCACTCTTCAGCTTAAGCTTTTCATCCTCTTTGATCATCTTAGTGATACGTTTATCCAACTCCTTGTTAGTATTCTTTGGATCTGCCTTTTGTTTGAAAGGAGTGAACCCACTGATGCTTCTAAAGGTGGCATTGGGACGCTTCTCATTTTTAAAAGATGATGATATTGAAGCACTTGAATGACTAGTCCGAAGTCTAACCGGTTCCGAGGACTTTTCAAAAGGTTCGTCTGTTTTTGGAGAAAGTGGTGCACTATGAGTCGCGGGAGTGAAAGTAGTAAGGTCAGTTGCACTCTTGTGTGTAACAATTTCATTTGGAGGTGCAATCTTGACTTCTTCAGCTTGTGCCTTTTGTTTCTCTTTTAAAGCAATAATGGACCTCTCAACATCAATCTTGGTTTGCACTAAGATACGGTTCATATGTCTAACGTTCAGAGCTCGCAACATTAACTTCATGTCAACCACAATAGCGGCCATTTCATAAATATGGTCAATGACACCATCACTGGGAGCCTTAGTATCTGGTGAGACCAATTCTTCCAAAGTCAACGAGGATATATGTTGAGTTTCATCTTGTTCAGTATCTTCTGGATCTTGCATTGCATTCACAAATACTTCACTAATAACCTTAGGTTTATCAAAGATTGATTTTGATCTGAAGTCAGTATTCAATCCACTCTGATCATACAGTTCTAAGAATGCCAATTGGAAGTCAAAATCTTCATCACTGGTCCCTTTCTTATCTGAGTCATCCGTGGACTCATTTGGTTTCGACTCCTTATCTTCTTCATTTTTAATTTCAGTTTCCTTCAGCTCTTCAATTTCCGTATGGGAAGAAGCACGGCGAGAACTTCTTCTACGACCACCAACAGAACTGTTTTTATGGATGTTTGAGGACTTCTGTAACAACGCAACGTCCAAGAAACCATCATCAATCGTCTCCATAAAACCTTCGTACTCATCAAGCGGGAAAATTATCCCCGATTCAAAAGGTGTGTTTGTATCCTCCATCACTTGATAATATTGTTTCTTTAATTTGTTCCCTTCTTTGATGATATGACTCTCCTTACGCCCAATTATACCAAATAAAACTTCACTGATTAAATCATACAACAAAGGTACCTTAAACGACTTCGCCATACTTAAGTTATCCAAGGCAGTGGGAACCAAAAGCCATTTGTTACCAACTTGCCCTGTATACAAGTACTCGCAAAAGGCCCTCAAAGTCAAACTGGAAAATGGTATGTACAACTTTCTTGGAATTAAAGACGGTTCCATTCTGAATTTTCCACTCTTCAAATTATCAAAGTCAAGTAGCGAATTCTCAAAAATCCCCCCGGGAGGAGTGGTTGCATCCATAGTAAATGAATCATCTTCATCATCCGTATCATTAGATGGCTTTCTAGATGATCCTTCAACTGATGTGAAACTTGATAATTTGGAAAGACCAGGCTTACGTTCTGGGAGCGCATCATTCGCACTTCCTCTACGTTTAACAGTCAGCAAATCGGACAGTAGCCCGCTGGATCCTGAACCTTGTCCGGAAAAGGAAGCTCTTGGCGAAGCAAAGGGCGAACCCTTGGGAGACTTGGATACGTTGATGTTTCTCAATTGACTTAAGGTCTGAATAAGTGAAGCCCTAGGCGAACCTAGATCACCTGAATTTTTACGCGAGGAGTTCCGGAATGAAAGTGGTGCAGCTGGAACTGCTGGGATCTGCTCGTTTGGAAGTGGTAATTGAGGAGGGATATCCTGCAAATGTGACGTGAGCAAAGAATTATTACTTGTAAATGAACTAACTGAATTCTTGCGCGATTTTGGAGCTTCAGAAACAATAATCGAAGTTTGCACAGGCTCGTCATTTGGAGTGGTAGCCAGTGATGAATCACTAGGTGTCGAGTTCAATGAAACTTTGAAAGCGGAATCCCTTGAAGATGGAGACGCATCACCAGTGTCGGGTCTCTTTTTCGAATCTTCCAGAAAATCCTGGAAGGGGAGCCTGAAATGAGGAGCTTCCTTTGGAGCTGCTTTGGAAGCTGGAATTGGAAGCGATATGTAGAATGAGTTTCGGTTTGTTTCTTTTGTCTCTGCTGAGGTAGTTGGATTTGTGGTTGCCCTTGTTAGTTTCCTTGAATCTGAATCGTCACTAAGACCTGCTGAATTGCTTCCCAGTCTGGAATAGGAACTTTTCGAGGATCTTAATCCCTTTGCAGATTCGCCTGCATTTAATTGATCTGATTCAAACTTATCAACTGCATTAACATAAGCACGGGCTAATAATTCAATAAAATATCTACCCCATCTTTCCATTAAAACGATCAAAGAAACGGGGATTCTATCCCCATTCGATGCCACGATTTCAAAGTCTGATATCAAGTCACCATAACGATCGAATGCATTTCTCCCCAAGGTTATAGCTGCAGCAGGAAAAACGGACCGGATTTTAGTAAAGTTGGTTTTAGGAGCAGCATAATGCACATAATCACTAAAACTGATGGTTGTGGGGGATGTTTTACTTGCCGCTGATTGTACAGAAAACTTGCGTGGTTGTTTCATCAAAAGATCATCCCCATCTTCATCAGACGTACTTATGTGGTTTGAACTACAAGTACTTTCATCGGTTACCGATTCTTCAGTCACACCACTTGAATTGGTTTCCACTTTCAAAGCCAAATCATTGACTTTAGCGATGCTAGCCCGTTGAGAACCAGCAATCTCAGAACTTGCTAAAATATTCGTAATTGGTAAACTAACAGTAAGCATTGAGGTGAAGAAACGAATACTACTGGTGGTTCTTGAAGTTACGAAATTTCCAAGTAAAACCACCTTATGATGGGATTGCCACACATAACCACCCCAAAAACGATGCAGACCATAATCATGATTACAGAAAATGTTTAGTCTCGACCATTTTGCAGTTGGTTTATTATAAATGAAAATGGAAATATCAAATTCATCTGGTAAAAACCCTGTTATGACGATGTTTTGTCCAAAGAGCCCACCTGTGGGGTATCTTAAGTTGAAGGGAATTGTATGAAGTATTACTTTGCTATCTTTTCTTGTTTTGGATTTTGGGTCTGTTTCGTCATCATCCAATTTTTTTAACCAAGGGGATTCCTTCTTTTTATGAGTGGGCATTAGTTTCCCCACTCTGATGTTTTTACCTAATTTGAAGGAAGTTAAGGGGTTTCTAGTTTTTTCATCAATTGAGCCAACTTTATTTGATTTATAAACTATTATCAGTTCTTCTTGTTTTGTTGAATTATCATTTCTAGATGTCCCACCTCTTGAAGGTAAGAATTGTTGGGGACTTAAATTTTGTAGATTTAAACTTGTTAAGCCTTTTTGAGCAGGGGTCTCCGAAACCGATTTTGGTTTATGATGATGCAAATGATCCACTTCCTCTTGGAAATTTATAATGATACTATTAGATGAATCCACGTTTAAACTTTCATGACTTGAAAGTTTCAATTCAAAAGCTTCTTGGCCAACGTATCTACCTTCTACAAGATCAAAGACCACATTATCATAAATTTGACGTGAATTCAAATCCTTACCACCTGCAATGAAAATACCAAAATGATCTTTTCTATTTACAAAAGTCAAACTTTTGATTGGAGTCATCTTATGATTATATCTTGGGATTGGAATCGAAGAATCAGATTCGAAATTACTACCATCATGGAGTAATTTCCAAGTTGAACTTTCCAAATTAAATTCCCATAAATCATTACAAGGTTTGAGGAAATCCTTTGCCTTGGTTACTTCTTCTACATCTGGAACAATCAAGCCTCCAAACAAGTAGACACAATTATTTAATGCACATAATTCATGAAATAGACGTGGTTTGGGTCTTGCGGCATTCTCATCAAGTATAACTCTTGACCAATTCCTTTCCAATAGATTTAAATAAAAGAATTCCCCTGATAAATACTTGGATAACGTTTTATGCTTTGAATTGGAATTAATAATCTTCAGATAGAAGGTATCATACAATTCCTGGATTGTTTGTTGGTAAACTTCAAGTCCAATTGTTAAACCACCAAATGCAAACACCAATGAATTGAATAAAGTGGATGCAGAACCCGTTCGGACATTCAAGTTAAGTCGATCATCCTTCTCCGTGGGGGGGAGATGTAATGTATGACAAGTGCTTGCCTTCGGTATGAGAGTAGCCATTGGTAGATAAATAAATTGAGCAGGAAAAATTCGCACTAAAAGTAGGGACAAGTCGTGGGGACTTAAGATCAAGAAAATCCCTAGATTGTTGGGGAATGGTTATGGTTGATGTGGTGTAGAGTATTGTATGAGTAGATTGTATGAGATGTTTTATGTATTTAATGTTGATTGTATTTCAAAATGTTGAATTTTAAAAGGGTAAGTGTGTGTGATAATATGGAGAGTACTAGAGTAATGTAGAGTAATATGTAGAGTATGTAGAGTAATATCAAAGAAGGCATACGCAGAGTATTATCAAAGAAGACATATGTAGAATGGAACAAATTCTTTTCCATCACCCTTTTGAAGTCTTCTTGGGGTGAGCTTGTTACTTTGTCAGTCGATTTTTGAAACCCCCTCAATTGCACTTCTAAAATGGGTTATAAGAGCAAATGCAAAGATTACCAGTATCTTGAAAATGTATGAACAAGATTAAAGTAATGATGTAAACATCATCAAATCAACTCATTTCAATTGCTCCTCCACATTATCTTATCTCATGAAAAATATACGAATTTCGTGCATGAAGATCTTTACGAGATCTATTTTTTAAGAGGATGATTTAAGAGAGGCATTTGGTTTAGGGATGTTGGTTAGGTAGCATAGTGTATTGTCAGGTATCTACAGTGCATAGTTAAATATAAAGTTTGCATCTTAAGTGTATAGTCAAATATAAATATCAATAAGTGTATGCTTCTGTTGAGAGTTAATATTATATGCAAAGATGTGTAGGAAGCAAAGCAATCACCACAGCTCCATCTTATCTGAATTCATGTGATGTAGACTGAATTTTATTTCATTATTGTAATATTTATCATACCATTGCTCTTAACTTTCCTTCTATACATTGTGTTGTCGTAAATCATACACCAACAGAGTTCATCTAAAATAAACCAGAATTGCTAACCAGAAGTAAATAATGTTCAACAAATGTTTCAACACTTTTGAATCGACTTTCAATCATATTTTGCAATAAATTGGGAATTTTGCAAAATAATTCAACATTGAAACATTCACAAGATCTTCCCTTGAATCTAACCATGCTGATTTAAAGAATAAATTAACAAATAATACACACCTTGGCCACCCGACTCATTATACTCATACATACCCGACTATTCTATTGCACGTCCCTCTTATTCTACATTGTAGGTACCTTATTCTCCACACACTATTGTACGCACCTTATTCTCCACACACTATTGTAAGTCCCCTTTATTTTACACACTATTGTACGTCCCCTTTATTCTCCACACTATTGTACGTCCCCTCTATTCTACACACTATTGTACTTACACTCGCTTGTCATCCCATCAACCGTCACAGAAACATTGTTTACCACCTAATCACTCTATAAGTCCCATATCCACATCCTGCATGCTCCTTATCTTCCTTACATAATCGTGCATTTTTCGACATACTGCCGCGAGCCCAATTCGGCAAGGAACCAGCAAGAAGTGGCACGTAGAACAAATGAAATGTACAGGACACTCCTGAAATTCCATACTTGTATAACTAGAGTATATACGATGTGTATGTACAAGGTGTGCGGGATAATATGACGTATACACAGTTCTAACATTGTAGTACAAATTTTAATTTCTCGTCAATAGCAACTGTCAATTCTGTGGCATCCACTCTTTTTAGACGTTCCATCCAGGGTTCGCAAAACCTCCGACGTTCAACGAAACTTCCCCTTTTTATTTTTCCTGACCTTTATATTCCAACTAAATCATGTCTGAAGTAATTGAAAAGACACAGGATGTTTCTGGTAAGTCATTGGATTCATCCACTACTGGTAGTGGTACTTCCAGGCTTAGTAAATTGACTTCTGCAAAATCCTGGGTTTCTCCATTTAGGGGTGGCACTAGTGATGTTAACTTAATTAAGAAATACAAGCAAGGGAATAGCATTGATGGAGTCAAGGTTCCTAAGAAGTTCAGCTCTCATCCAACTTTAGATGCCGAGGAAAGAAGATTGAAAGCAGAAGCTAACATTGCTGCTGCTGAGAAGAAATCTGAGGTTATTGCCAATGGTAAGAAGGAGGAAGTGGAAGAGGGAGCCGAACCAATTGAGGGATCAGAACCAATTGAGGAAGGTGAAGAGGTTGAACCAATTGAGAAGGAAGAAGAACCAGTAGCAACCGAAGAAGATGCACCTGAAGAAGTAGCAACTGAAGAAGTAGCAACTGAAGAAGTAGTAGCAACTGAAGAGCCAGAAGTTGCAACTGAAGGAGTTGAAGCAGCAACTGAGGAAGTTGAAGCAGCAACTGAAGAAGTTGAAGTCGCACCCGAGGAAGTTGAACTCGCACCCAAAGAAGTTGAAAAAGTCGAACCAACTGAAGAATCCGAGGTTAAAGCAATCGAACCAGCTGTGGCCAAACCAATCGAAGCTACAAAACCATATGAGCCTCTAAAATTACCTAGTGAAGGTGTTGCTGAGAAATTGAAGGATAAACCAGTGTTATTAAATCGTTATAATGAATTAAATGCTCAAGCAATTGGTTCAGTTAACCGTAGTATTGAAGATCCTCATGAGATTATTGAATTGGGATCCGGGTTGAAAATGTCAAGGGCAGAATTGCTTGCAATTGCTGCCACTAGAGTAGCTCCAGTTCTTGAAAGTATCAACGTTGAAGTCAACAAAACTAGAAATGAAGATGAAATCAAGAGACAACACGAAATATCTTTGAAAGTCAAATCTCATGAAAAATCCTTACAAGCTGACTATGACAAACATTTGAAAAAGGTTGATAAACTCAAAGAAAAGTTCACCAAAGAGCAAGATACCAAAGAAGCCGATCTTGCTGCTTTGGTTGCTGGTGCCACTTTATCTGCGGCCAACTTTGAAAAGACCACTCTCAAGGAAATCGAAACTGCCAACACTGAATTTGCTGAACGTGAAGCTAAAGCGGTTGAAAAACATGCCACTGACTTAGAAACCCTTGAAAAGAACCACGAGGAATTGGTAGCTACAAAGGAACAGGAACTTGAAGATACAAAGGCCAAAGAAGAAACAACCACTCAAGAAATCGAGGCATTCCAAGAAAAGAAAACTGGATTGGACAACTCCAACACCGAACTTTCAACCAGAATTGAAGAATTGACTGCTCAATTGGAATCTCAAACCGGTGTTTTGGACGACTTGAAAACTAAGCACACTGAAAAGAAGGATTTGGTTGCAAAGAACTTATCTAGAAAGGAAGAATTAAATGCCACCATTGAAAGTAATAAGAAGTCTTTGAGTGAAAAGCAATCTAAACATGATGGTTTGGCTGCGGAAGTGGCTGCTTTGGCCACTGTTTTGGCTACATACACTGCCAAGTTGGATTTACTCAAATCTGATAAGGAGAACCGTGCTACTAGGTTAGAGGAAGCTAAGAATGAATACAAGACTTGGGAAGCTCAAAAGACCAAGGTTGCAAAGGAAACCGCTTTGGAGGGTGAACGTCAAAGATTACTTGCCATTGAAGAGTATGAAACCAAGAAGAAGGAAGAAGAGCTTGAAAGACAGAAGGCCAAGGAAGAAAAGGAAAGATTGGAAGCTGAAGAGGCGGAAGAAAAAGCAAGATTGGCTGAAGTCGCTGCTGCTGAAAAGGCTAAGAAAGAGGCCGAATTGGCTGCTGAAAAGGAAAGATTGGCTGAAGAAGCGGCTGCTGAAAAGGAAAGATTGGCTGCGGAAAAGCAAAGATTGGCCGAAGAAAGAGAGTTATTGGCTGAGAACGCGGCGATTGAAGCAGAGAAATTGGCCCTCATTGCGGCTGCTGAAAAGAAGAGAATAGCCGATGAAGCAATCAAAAAGGAGGCTAGTGAGAAATCCGCTAGAGAAAACTTCCTTCTTGAAGAAGAAGCGGTATTGGCAAGACGAATCGAACAGCAAAAAGCATCCAGACTTGAAAAGAGAGAAGCGGAAGAACGTCAATTGGCCGAGGAACGGTCTGAAAACGAAAGGATTTACTCCCAACGTAAAGAACTCGAAATTTCGGAAGCTAACCAATTGAGTCTTGAAATTGAAAAGTTAAGACTTGAGAAAGAAAAGAACCTCGAACTTGAAAGAGCGGCTGCTGAAAGATTGGCCCAATCCAAGTTGGATGAAATTGAAAAGTTGAAGGAAGAACACAGGTTAAGAGTGCAATTGTTCCAAGAAAAGGTTGCTTTTGAAGAAATCAAGAAACAAAGAATTGACGAAGAGGTTGGCCATTTGAAATTGATCAGGAGTTTGAGGGAAGAAAAGGTCAAATTGGCTCAAGAAGTTACTCCTGATAGTGAATTGAAGAGTCTTCAAAGATTAATCGAAGCAAGAGAATTGGAAGCTTCCACCTTATCAAGACAACTTGAATTGGATGACAGAGATTTGGCAAGATTGCTTGCCAGCAATACTGATAAGTCGTTTTTAGGGATTAGCGATGATGTATCAGCAAAACATGTTGATAACGGAGCGAAACAGGTCTCTAGCGGCCTGAATCCTTTTTCTGACCCGGTTGAACAAGCTGAAGCTCCAGCACCACGCGAGGTTGCTCCTCTTGTACCTATTGCACCAGCTCATGAAACTCCTCAGGAAGCTGAAGATGATAAAGTACCTGTTGTGGCCAAGGCAGCAGCAGTTGTTGGTTCCTTGGCAGCAGCAGCAGGGGTTGGTGCAGCAGTTGGTAGCAATTCCAAAGCTAAATCTGATGATGGTTTCAGTTCAAAGTTTAAAGATATCACGAAGAAGTTGAACACTGATGATAAAGATAAAGCAGAGAAGGAGAAAGCAAAGGCCGAGAAGGCTGCTGAGAAGAAGAAGGCTGATAAGTTGAAGGCTGAGGAAAAGGCTAAAGCTGAGAAGGCCAAAGCTGAGGAAAAGGCTAAAGCTGAGAAGGCCAAAGCTGAGGAAAAGGCAAAGGCTGAGAAGGTGAAAGCTGAAGAGAAGGCTAAGGCTGAGAAGGTGAAAGCTGAAGAAAAGGCTAAGGCTGAAGCGGCAAGAGCTGCTGAGAGGGAGAAAGCCGAAAAGGCGAAAGCAGCAGAGAAAGAAAGGGCCGAGAAGTTGAAAGCTGAGAAGGCTGCCGAAAAAGCGGCAGCCTTGGAGCAAGCCGAGAAATTGAAGGCTGAAAAGGCAGCCGAAAAGGCAGCTGAGAAGGAGAAAGCTGAGAAATTGAAGGCCGAGAAGGCAGCTGAAAAGGCAGCTGAAAAAGCAGCTGAGAAGGAAAAGGCGGAGAAGTTGAAAGCCGAACAAGCTGCCCAAAAGGAAGCTGAGAGGGTGAAGGCTGAGAAGGAGAGAACTGCGAAGGCTGAGAAGGAAACAGCTGCGAAGGCTGAGAAGGAGAGAGCTGCGAAGGCCAGCCCAGTCATTATTAAAGAAGGTGAAGAGGAAGATCATGAAGTGTTCTCGAAATACGAAGAAGTGAGTGATAGCGAGTTCCAAAACAATGCTGAAGACCCGAACTACATTGAAGTCAGTCTTGAAGAGTATAATGCTCTTCTTGCTCGTTCAAAAATCCATAATTGACTTCACTTTTCAATTCTTGGCTGATTATTTTTTTATCATGGACCTAGGCATCCTCAGAAAGTCATTTTTATATTCATTTAAGTGTATTGTTTTATTATTTTAAGTTTACTAACGCACGAAAGTATATGTAGATGCAAGTATATTGTACAAGAGATTAATCAAAGGTGGTCCTCTTACCAGACGATGGTACGATAGCAGCGGAAGCTCTTTGAGCCGAGGCTAAGGTGACTGAGGATGCAACACGCTTACTTGGAGCATTATTATTATCTTCGTATGATCTCTTTTGAGGTCTTGGTTTGGCATCCCTTGGTTCTTTGAATTCCCTTGGTTCCCTTTCACTAGGGGTTCTTTGTTCCCTTGGTCTTTGTTCACTTAAGGATCTTTGTTCTCTATCGTCTCTTTCAGGTCTTGTAAACGCACCCGCTTCACCATTCTCTTCGGCACGTCTGATATAATTTGGAGTTCTCTTTGATCTATCTTCACCAAACTCTAATCTCAATGGTCTATTGATAAACTTCTTTGCCAATTTCGATTTCAAGGCGGTGGTTGGACCTTGCTCATCTTTAAAATCAACAAATGCAAATCCCTTACATTTACCAGTATCTTCGAAAGTGGCCATTCTAATCTTGACTATATCTCCACAGAACCTGAAATGTTCCTCGAGTAAATCTTCTGTTGTATCAAAGGATAAATTACCTACAAACAAAATTCTTGAAGGAGGGTTCTTTGATAAGGCTGCTGTTTCTTTATCTGGTCTACCTTCAAAAGAAGTTGAGTTCTTAATCAAAATCTTTCTTGTGTTTAATTGAGATTCACTAAGTGAGACAATCGTAAGAACATGTTTCAAACTAGGTAAATCAAGATAAGCAAAACCCTTTATTTTCCTTTCCTTCATTGGTAAATTTATTCTGGTGATATCAATACTATTCACTTGTACTAAATCATCGTCCGATGTACTATCTTCAAATGCAATGAAGTCCTTTGTTTTGGCTTCCACGAATCTTACAAGATCTTCTTTGGTTGTATCGAATGATAAATTACCTATCCAAACCCCAAACTGTGATTTCTTAGACTTTTTAGCTGCTTCTGCATCTTCTTCAGCTTGTTGCTCCTCTGTTAATTCTGGTTTTGGGGCTGGGTTCTTCTTGGCCAACTTGACCAAATCTAATTTACCTTTTTTAAGTAAACGCTGTTGTTTCTTGGATAAAGGAACATCCCCTTTCAAATCGATTTCTATCTCATCAAAATCTTTCTTTGATGCTTCGGACTCAGTATTTGGGATTTCTTCGGATTCAGATTCAGATTCATCAACTTCCTTTTCAACAACGGTTTCTTCCACCACTTTGGATTTGGATTCCTTGGTCAGCTTCTTTTCCTTCTTCTTATCCTTCTTCTCCAACTTCCTTTCCTTCTTCTCTTTTTTGGACTCTTGTTTGATGTCACTCATGGTTCCCTTGATTTTTTTGGTTTTTGCTCATCACTCAATTTTTCACTGGGTGCAAATATTGGAAGTAGGATCACAAAGGAAGCTCCAGTGTCCCTGAGAGGAAGTCATGACTAAAGTATGGCAATACATAGAATTATACAATTTTATTAAGCTCAGGTTATTAGGGTGTTTACAAGGTATTAAGCCAATCAAGTTTAACAAGGTTATTATGCCATTCAAAATTAACTGGGTTATTATGCCATTTAAGATTAACCAGGTTTTTAAGCCCAAGATTAACCAGGTTATTGAGCCATATACTAAGTGCAAGGTTATTAAGCCATTCAAAGGATACTTCATATTCGAAGGTTCATTATTAAAGGTTGTAGTTAAAGGTTCAAATGTTAATATTGAAGGTTCAATGGTTGATATTAAAGGTTAATATTATAGATTAATTTTAAAGGTTATTAAAGGAATATTAAAGGTTATTAAAGGAATAAGGTTAATAGATTAATACAAATCCTCAAATACATTTTTGTCTATTATTTTACCAAACATAGCTAATTATCATCAATCATTTCCAGCCAAAGCCATTTTCTCCATAATTCTCCTGCTTCATTGATAATATTGTCCATAAAGTCAACCTTATGATTATCAATAGAATCATTGGATATAATTATATCTTCTAAAGAATCTTTTGGAGATAAAACCAAATCATCAACCAAATGTAACTCAGATAATGCTTTCGTAGATGGAGAAGATTCCCTTGAATTTATAGCAGAATTGGTCATCGAGTTACTATCTGAATTGCTTGTTGAATCCGACACCTTCTTCTTCTGTTGTTTATATTTATAAGATTTTGTTGGTAATCGAGATAAATATTGTCTAATTTCATGTTGATCCAACTCAACCAAGATATTTTGTTGAGACTTCAAAAATGCAAGTGCAATAAAGATCAATTCAATATGAGCATCCAATTTGGAAAATGGAATACTTGTTTCAATCTGTGTATCTGATGGTCTTCTTGAAGGATTTTTCGAAGGAGGTTTTTCATTATCATTCAATTCATCAACCAATTCTCTAAATGAATTTCTTCTTCTTGGTACACTTTTGGAAAACTCATGTTCTTCATCATTTTTCAAAGACCAAAAGTTATCAGGACCAAGTTTTGAAATTGTTTTCTTGGATAAACCTAATTTATCAGTATAGTATGAATTTTCCTTCTTCGGATTACTGAGTCTCCATCCAAGAAGTAAATCCCATATACGACCACGATCATATTTAGACCACATCTTAGCACCACAATAATTCAACCACCAAATAAGCCACTCATCATCGTGGATTCCAAACTTATTTAAAATATGCTCTTCATGGAAATAGTCCAGTAAATCAGGTAACACTTTCCGGAGACTATAAATGAAGAAGGAGACTCGTTCCTCAATAGTACCTCCAGTGATTGGTAAAATGGTTTTATTCAACTGTTTATGAGATATACTTGATAATTTGTTGATTGATGTATTAGAGCCATGTGCTTTAATGTCTTCTTTTGATTCTGTCTCTGGCTGGGTTCTTGAGTCTCTTTTTGTAGACCCCTTTTGTTCAGGAGAATGAAGGAGAACCAATACCAATCTCTCGTAAACATCATGGAATGGCATACTTACGAATTGAGGATCTGCAATTAATTTATCTAAATATTCCTTTAAACCAGGAATATTATCAATATAATTGGAATAATCATCCATCAAATTAACAAGATATCCATTGGAGGATGATGTATTATCTCTACCAACAAGAACCCAAGGAGTTCCAGGAATTGGAGGAAACCATTCAGCAAGATTAAGAGCTATCCAAGTTAAATGTGCATCGTATTTTATAATTCTACTCCATTTCAATGTGAACCTAAGAATTGAACTTTCCAATTTTTCTAAAATAGAATGTTCCACTTCCAGTAAAGAAGTGACAGATGAATCGGTTCTATATTTTGATCTTTGGATGTACTTTGTTAAATCTTTTTTGATTTTGACTTTGATTTCCAAATTCTGATCATCGGACATTTCCGCCTTGTCTTTTGGTTCTTCATCGTTATCTGGTTGTATAAACGGATTCAAAACATATGGATGATATTTGAGTAGGATTGGCCAAATCTTGAAACGCAAAAATGGAGGCAATCCTCTTTGCCGGGCTATTAAAGCTAATCCATGATGATTTTTAGTATCCAAGAAAGTTTTGCAAGTGTTGAACAAATCCAAGTCATAATGGAAGGATGGTTTTTCAGCTAACCTGATCTTTTCAGAAGGACTAGGGCTTGAATCTGACATGGTTAGGGGATACTATGGATGATTGGATAACCGGGATTATCAATGATTATGAACTAATGAATATGAACGATATGAGCTTATGCCTTCCAATGAATATGAACGATATGAGCTTATGAACCTCCAATGAATATGAACGATATGAGCTTATGAACTCCAATGAATATGAACTTGGGATATGAGCTTATGAACTTCCAATGTGAACTTCCAATGAACTTACGACTTATCAATGGAAAAACTTTAGTGAATATGAACAATCAAAGGATTAAGGATAACTTATGAAGATTTTAAAGATTAAATGATACTAACAATGGTATGGAGTTAAATCAATACATTGTAAATGGATTTTTTTGGGTGTATATGGAAACAAGCTGAAGTAATGATCTTTGATCTAAACAGGTGATGATTCAAGCGGGATGGCTATATTATAATATATGGCAATATGGTGTTATACCATATATTAAAAAGAATATGGTTCAACGAAAAATTAATAGTAAGATGCTTATGTAAGAGATGATGGCGATTTGACGGTCCTTTCAATACCGGAAGGATAGCAACTCCAGAGTGGCATAGAGGCAAAAAAAAATAATACCAGGTAAGCCGGATAGTTCAAGGAAGCGAGGTCAGCAGATCAAGAATGCCAGGTCAGCAGATCAAGAATACGAGGTCAGCAGTTCCCAGGTCAGCCAGTTCGTAGTCATTTGAAGAATATTCCGAAGAATAATTCAACCGGGTCACAACATTGTCAAGTTGTCAAATCACGCCCTAGCACATAAGAGATCTAAACATAGAATGTCCAAGCTAAAAGTTTATTAACATTCCTCGGAAGAATAGTGAGTGATAAAATTTATTTAAGTACAACGTTGCCCAGATTGACTCATGGAAGACTCATTGTAGAAACTTTTTCATTAGTCAACCATATATGCCCGGGCATGTCCAATTCCTTCTTAACATATTCCTCGGGAATCCGCCTTACTAGAAGCAAAATTTTCTTCTATTCCCTCATTTCACTTCACAACATATCAACATCATCAGGCAGTTCCACCATCGGGTCCGATATCTTAAAACATTTCTTTTAACTCATTCCCTTATTGTGCATCTTTATTGTTACTTAACTACTTGGAACATGTACCCAGTTGGGACAGAACATGCTATTGAACTTCCACGTCACGTGTTGTTATCTGAGAGCAAATAGGGGGTCATTTTTTACTTAGTAATTGGAGAGGCTGGGAAAAAAGCAATTCCACACATTTGCTGGTGGCGTCAAAAAGTATAAATACACAGCAGTTTATCATTTGATTTGAACAACTACTTTTCTAAAGACAAGTGATTATTACAGTATGCAAATTTTCGTTAAAACATTAACAGGTAAGACCATTACCTTGGAGGTTGAATCCTCAGACACTATTGACAATGTCAAGTCTAAAATTCAAGATAAGGAAGGAATTCCACCTGACCAACAAAGATTGATCTTTGCCGGTAAGCAATTGGAAGATGGTAGAACTTTGTCTGATTACAACATTCAAAAGGAATCAACTTTACACTTGGTTTTGAGATTAAGAGGTGGTATGCAAATTTTTGTTAAGACTTTAACAGGAAAGACTATTACCTTGGAAGTTGAATCTTCTGACACTATTGATAACGTCAAGTCTAAGATCCAAGACAAGGAAGGAATTCCACCTGACCAACAAAGATTGATTTTCGCTGGTAAACAATTAGAAGACGGTAGAACCTTATCTGATTACAACATTCAAAAGGAATCAACTTTACACTTGGTTTTGAGATTAAGAGGTGGTATGCAAATCTTTGTTAAGACTTTGACTGGAAAGACCATCACTTTAGAAGTTGAATCTTCTGACACTATTGATAATGTCAAGTCTAAGATCCAAGACAAGGAAGGGATTCCACCTGACCAACAAAGATTGATTTTCGCTGGTAAGCAATTGGAAGATGGTAGAACCTTGTCTGATTACAACATCCAAAAGGAATCAACCTTACACTTGGTTTTGAGATTAAGAGGTGGTATGCAAATCTTCGTCAAGACTTTGACTGGAAAGACCATTACTTTGGAAGTTGAATCTTCTGACACCATCGATAACGTCAAGTCTAAGATCCAAGATAAGGAAGGAATTCCACCTGACCAACAAAGATTGATTTTCGCTGGTAAGCAATTAGAAGACGGTAGAACCTTATCTGATTACAACATCCAAAAAGAATCTACCTTACACTTGGTTTTGAGATTGAGAGGTGGTATGCAAATTTTTGTTAAGACATTAACAGGAAAGACCATTACCTTGGAAGTTGAATCTTCTGACACCATCGATAACGTCAAGTCTAAGATCCAAGATAAGGAAGGAATTCCACCTGACCAACAAAGATTGATCTTTGCTGGTAAGCAATTAGAAGACGGTAGAACCTTATCTGATTACAACATCCAAAAGGAATCAACCTTACACTTGGTTTTGAGATTGAGAGGTGGTATGCAAATTTTTGTTAAGACATTAACAGGAAAGACCATTACCTTGGAAGTTGAATCTTCTGACACCATCGACAATGTCAAATCTAAGATCCAAGACAAGGAAGGAATTCCACCTGATCAACAAAGATTAATCTTTGCCGGTAAGCAATTGGAAGACGGTAGAACCTTATCTGATTACAACATTCAAAAGGAATCAACCTTACACTTGGTCTTAAGATTGAGAGGAGGATTCTAATTGTATGATGCTCTTTCTAAATATTGATATATAATTAATTAGTATGATAATATAAAGAAGTGTGTACCATCCAATTACAATGTAGATTAAATATGATTTTGATAATAAACATTAAAAACAGTGAACCTACTCTTCGGCCTTTGCCAACTCTGTCACAATCACCGACGAAGTCTCACCCACTCTAAATTCAACCAACTTCTGAGAAAGAAACTCGGACTTATCAAACTCACTCAAACTGTTGAATAATTTTATCATTGTACCAGCCAATCTGATGACTTGAATTTTCACATTTTCTATTTGGTCTGGTTTCAAACATTTGTCCAATAATTGTTGACAATTCTCGTAAATTAACTCAATCTCCTTATGCTCAAGTGGCGAGTTATTGGATATAAATTTGCTATTGATCACCAATTTATTCAATGCCTCAGAAATATTAATTTTACTTCTCCAGGTGTTTTCAATCAACTTGGAATTGAACATTTTAAAAAACTGTTGTAATGTAACTTGAAGCAATTCATGACTGTATTCATTATCAGAAGTCAAATAAAACGTCTCTTCCAAATTTTTGATATATGAAAGTTTGGCTTCTTCAATTTCAATGTTTTTCTTGGTTGAGATTTTACTCTTGTCTATGTCCATATCATCCTCACCAGGTTCGGAGTCGGAGTTGTCATCGTCATCTTCTCTATGATACCTATCTTGAAGAACGAGAGTAATGATCTCTATGTATGCCTGAAGCACCGCCTCATCATGATATTCATGGAGGAATTTTCCCAAAAATTTGACAGCATGTTCTTGATAAGTCTTATTCTTTCTCTTCGCTTCCATGATAACGACTCTACTAACATTATCAAGTATCTCCTTATTTGAATGCAAGAATTCCGTGGCCTTGATAGAAAATGAAACCAACGATTCAAGAACCAATTCTTTCCCTTCCCAAGACTTTCCTTTGTTGGCTTCAATTAGTAATTGTAGCACTTCTGCAATCAACTTATCTGGAAATTGGTTCAAACTTTCAACAGATTGTGCTAAACTTGAAACAGACTTTCCTAAAATCTTTCTTATTTCAAATTTGTTCGAATTGACATACGCTCTTAAGAAATCAAGAATTTCTTCAATATATAACTTGATGGAATTATTATTTCCACTCGTGTTTTCAATCCATTCCCTTTCAAAGTTGGTGGACGCAATCTTATTATTATCAAATTTCCCTATGAATGCCAATGGTAAAAATGCACTCGAAACCAATTCAAATTTATCACCTGCATATTTGGAAACACATTCACTGGCGATGGAAGCAATTTCACGACCCCTTTCATCTTCCGATTCAAAATACATTTTGTTGATTTTCTGAGAATAGGTGATAATTGTTGGGATTGGAGCAATACGACAAATATACCCTGCGGCTGTAGCATAAGTGGAAGCAATAGTATCATTTTTATCATTTAACTGTAAAATAGATATCTTCAATAATCTATCACCATATGGCTTAGCAAGTTCGTAGTGATTAGTGATTAAACTTACTAAAACTTTGCTTGCACATACCTTCGAAGGTAATCCAACTGACCGCTTAATTGAGACTTCCAATTTCTTAATAAATTCCTCCATTATAGAGTCATCCAAAGAATTCATCAATTTTTCAATTGCATCCATCATTGGTGATTGGCCCAAAGATTGTAACCTCTTTGCATCAATATCATTATTTTTGAGATTATACTTGTCCGCATTCAAAATCAAATAATTAACTGCTTCCGGTTCTAATGCCGACATCATGGTAATAAAGTTATTTATCAATTTTGGTACAAATGGTTTAATGGAGTCACCACCAATTTTACACAACTTAAGAATCGTATCCAAAGCAAATTTTTTGATATCTTCCGAGTCACTAAGTAATCCTTTATTACCCAACAAGAACGGAATTAACTGTTCAAGCACTTCACCAGCCTTCGCTTTGGAACCGTTCTTTACATCTATAATTCTAATCAAAGATGTGGCCAAGGTCTTAGTTAACTTATTACCTTCCTTTCGAACACTTTCCTTAATATCATCCATTACTCTGAAACTCATATTCCAAATTTCTTCCATTCTTGCTTCATAAAGTTCTATGGAAGTTTGTTGTAACAAGTCACTTAAACCTGCAGCACTTGCTTGTCTAACTCTCCATTCCTTATTGGCCATACTCTTCAATAATTCTTCAAGAATTATAGAAAAGTTTTCCTTTATGGTTTTAGAAGTATCTTTGACCAAGGCATTCCAAATATCTGACATAGAACGTTGTACCGACGAATTAGGATCATACCTATATCTATACAATTTTGGTATCAACTTGTTTGCCAATTTAGAATTAGTGGCTAAAAGTTGGTCCAAAGATGTTTTTGATAAAATGGAACCTAACCCAAAGGCAACACCCTTCCTGGAAGACCAAAGTGCAGAAGACTTAGCCAATGACATAAACTTATAGACTAAACTTGGATCCCCCACATCGGACGCCAAATTCAAAACATCCTTATACGTTGAGACTGAACTATCACTAACCTTGAAGTTTTCATCAAATAACTCTGTGTCAAGTTCTACGGTTCCAGAGGTGAATGTTGCAGCCGGAGCAGAATCTGTAAACGATTTTAACAAACCACGCACTAAGGTATCCTTCAAGTCATGATCACCCATTTCATAAACAATACTTAGACCCCTCGAAGCAGATTCTTGAATCAACTCCTCTTTGTCAGCTAAAAATCTCATGAATGATATGTGAATTTGGGTGGACTTATCTTGGACTAATTTGATATGTCCACAATATTGCACTATAGATAACAACCAAATACAACTTGCTTTCCTCAAAGAAGGTTTAGTATTCGCACAGGATTTCAATACCAAGTCCAATGTTTTATCAAGTCTTGAAATATCTTCTGGCACATAAGCAACGGTTTCACCTTGAATATCAAGCTGTCTAGATAAATACTTTGAATTCCAACCTGTACTAGAGATAACAAATGCTTCACCACTTGAGAACGTAAACTCAACTTGTTTCGAGATGTGAGTATCATAGATTAAACTCGCCACGTTTTCTGCAAAATCACCCTCTTTATCTGCAACAGCTAAGGATAAAGATGCCAAAGCTAAAACTGATTTTTCATCACACTTTTTAACTTTCGGCTGGATTTCTTCAACAAATTTGGTGATATACTCCTCAAATCCAATGTTAATTGGACCCAAAACTCCGAAAATAGATAACTGCGACAAAGCCTCTAAAACTGCATTATACAAACTAGCATCTTTAATGTGCTTCAAGAGCAAATCACAATACAGTGTCAAAAAGTCTTTCGAAACAACATCGAGTCTCTTTCTAAGCACTAGCCTAGAAATTAAGTAACTCAATGCTAAAATTTTGCCTCTCAATTGATATCCTGGAGCCATTAAAGTAGTCAATAAAGAGGCTATTGCAGAATCATCATTTACTGGATGACTTGAAATGATCCCGAATGATTTTGCAACTTGGCTAATCGCAACGTCATGCAACAACTTCCCATTGAGTAAATTGAGTAATTTAGGAATACTTGAGTTCATGAGTCCAATTGTATGGGAGGTGGATAAGGTAACAAGCTTTGCAAAAATATCAACATTAGTTGTTGCTTCCGCAACATTCTTATACTCACCAACTATAGTATTAAAAATAATATTGAGATAATGTAAGAATGAGCTTGAGTCTTTACTTACAATTTCAATCAGTTCAGCCAACAATCGCCTCACGGTTTCATCAACTTCGACAGCTTGTTCAAGTCTTACACTCCAATCAACGTCCGTGACAACAACTGTGGTCTTTCCTTTAATTGCTTGCATGACCAAACATTGTAGAGCAAACGTAATTGCTTTGCTAATGGAACTAAAAATGGAAGCACCATCAATGTTTTTGCTCTTTTCAATTTCAGTATTTAACAAAGTAACAAAATCATTAAACTGGGGGAATTCTACAGAAGAATTTTCCCCAAGTAAATCTGGGGTGGACTTAAATTCAACCGTATTCGACGATTGAAGGATGTTGAACCAATATGGGTGTAAACCACGAACAGCTTCTTCCATTGTATCGGCTCTATTTTCTTTGGAAGTTCCCAAAAGACATAAATATCTTGCCTCTACATCTTCAAATGGAAAAGAGCAGTTGAGATACTTAATAGCAATGTAACGACAAGCATGGATATTATCATTTTCAAATTTATTGGTGGCCAAATATTCTCTGGCTAGTTCTTTGACTCTCAATTTAACTCCAGGAGCCAGATGCGGAAGATACACGGTCAAGTTTGATAAAGCATCTTGAATAGTTGATCTTGCTTCTGGGCTTTCCCCTTCCAAAGATTGGAAAAAAAATTCAAGATGTGAAACGTCCTTCAAAAACAAATCAGGACTTGATTTCAAGATGTTTCCAATCGTATCATAGTAAGTTAATCTTTGACCAATACTAGAAACGTAACTTTTCACCTTGGTCGTATCTAATTGTGGCCAACCTTCGCTCATAAGATTATCTTTCAATTGAGCAATCATTGAGATATTGAATTGCTTTAATTCAGCAGTTGCCTTGGATGCAAATTCTGTATTATTTTTACTAACCCATCTAATGAATTGTACTGTCAGTTGCTTTAGTCTAGCATTATCTGATGTCAATCCCGTAGTTGCAATGACCGAAAGCTGAGTATGCTCAGCTGCAATTGGGCTCTTTATTAATATTTGCATAATTTTATCTTGGAGAGTCGAGTGTACTGGTGGTCTTCCCTCAGAACCCACAAGAAGAGTAATTAATAGATTAATCAAAACTTCGTCATCATAATCAACTGGGATTTTACGAAGCAAGATCTCAGCAGCATCATTTATACTCGATGAAGGATCCGCAGATGCTATGAATAAAGGCAAGTAGGTATTTTCAGTTGTAAACCCACTTTTCAAAAATTTAAGTAGCGTCTTTTTGTAAGCAACAATTTCAGCATTTACTTTGAAACTTACACCAGCATCACGGTTGAAGAAATTATTATCTTCAATGGTTAAGCCTGGGGTTGGTATGGCAGCAGCCTCAATAGGTTGTAACAATAAAAATTTTGAAATTGTTTGAGCCAAGTATAATGAGTCAACTGGAGTTATAAATTTCAAAGGTATTAACAGTTCAAAAGTATTCAAGCCAGGAACATCCAATGAAACTAAAATCCTACTTAAGATACTAAACAATCTTGAAGAGACCTGAGTGGTGGCTTCCGAAATCCCTTCAATAAGTTCAGGGACAAGAATACACTTGGCTGGGCTATCAAGTCTATCGATTCCCTTCGATACAAACAATAAAGAATAAAGTCTCACAGACGAAGTATCCAAACCCTGAGCGACATTAGGATTCTTGGCCTGTTTCAAAAGAACCAACACAGGCAATTGAATTGTCCTAGCAGCGGTAATTCTAGGTACGATTTGTTGGATAATTCTAAGAACAGCCTTCCTGGATTCAGCATTGGCACTAGATAATTTGAGTAATAATGGGGCAAGATAAGTATTAAGAGCTGTTTCAAGTTGGGCATCGGTGGATGCCAAAGCAATTCTCAATTCCACCTGGTTAATGAGTCCTAGTTCGGCACTCATAGTGGGGGAGGATTGAATGGTGGAGGTGGTGGCAAAATCTGAATAAATCGGAATCTGAAAAATGAAGAGTCGCGAAAGGTAGCTGCGAAATACCCGCAGATCCCACACAGCATAAGGCATCTAATCCTTATAATGAATTGACATCAATAAAGCAGCATTCAGGCTTTAATCCTTATAATGAATTGGTATCAATAAAGTATAAATAGGTTCACTATTATTTCCAATTGGAGTGTGTCATATTTGTAGATTTCGAAGAATAATAGCGAAAAGTAAAAATATATAAGTCAATTGATTGCATTGAGATTCATTTCAATAATAAGAGTTGCCTACTGGTTATAGTAGATGATTACCATCTAATGGTGATTTTTGCAACCAAAAGGCAAGTAAATTGATAAGCACAATTTCCTCAGTACCATCAGGTTAATGGAGTTACATATATCTTTCACACTTAATATTTGACGTCCATTGTTAACCTCACTCTAACTTTTAGGGTTGATCAATTTAGAGTCAATACATTGCTCGTATTCAATAAACGTGCAATTTTGGCTCAAAAGCAGTGCTTCACCCAGACGTACCAATTCCCCACTAAGGTTTGGAAGCTCGTAATTGTTTTTCTTGGCTCTCTTAGCATATATAACGGGCGGTTTGGCATTATTTAACAAAACATAATATGGGAGCTTGGGGAACAGGTGTACTTGAAAACGATTCCAGTTGTGATGTTTTTCAAGAACTTGTAACTTCGGAATCTCCAATCTCGAAGTTCGAAGAATTCGAACTACGGTCTGGAGCTGAGGAAACTCTATACCTTGAGGATGATGAGGCAGGAGAGGCGATTATATCTTCAATGTTCATTATTGCATTCCACAAAGGAATAGAAACTCTTGAGCCGATCGAGATCGGTGATTATTTTAAAAACCAAATGATCGAACAGGTTTCCAAGCATCAAGCTGAATGGGATTTGAAATTTAAAAATGGTGGTGATGTTTCTCCAATTATTTCAAAGTATGTTGCAATCTTGGAATTGGTCATCTCAGATGGAAAGAAATCAGAATTGTACGACTTATGGGAAGATAGTAGTGCTGAATACTTGGCTGAATGGATAGGCAACATCAAGTTTATAATCACAAATTTACAGTGAACACGAAGGGTAAAAATTGAAGAGAGATCTTACTCTCTCAAGAAGCGTGAGTTAGCATTTGAATTTAAAATAAGCTCATGTCGATACTTGATTTATTTAAAAATATACCTAGATGTTACTCAAATTTCAATGTAATGGAAAAATAAACTTCAGCTGAATTTTGCAGCCAATTTTATTGCAGGTTAGCATAATACTACAGTGTTGAATTCATTTCTATTAGTGTAATTACGACAGTATCCTTTGTCACGATGTTCTATTCCTAAAAAGATATTTGTGGCTCCGTCAAACAAAGATATAAATTGCGTCTCTATTTATCAGCTAATCACATATCACTCATACTTCCCTAGAATACATTCTTATATTCCCTTAAAATGACCGGAACCGAACTTGGTGGTAAAACACCAAATTCTGTCACCACCTTCTTAATATATTCTGGAGGACATAAATCATACATGATGTTTAAGATATTCACATTGGGGGTGGTTTTCCAATCCTTTAATGGATGCTCATTATCTTGCACAACAGGTTCTTCAATTTTCTTCTTCTGCTGTTTATTTGAATCTACTGGTTCCTTTTTATTCACTTCACATTGTTTAAGGAATTGATCCAAAGAAAACGACTTCTTCTGAGGTGGTTTTTTCGAGCTGATATCTTGGATTAAATCATCTCCATCTGCTAGTTCATTATTAGTGACAGAATCTAATTGTACTTTATCTGAAAATTTCACACTTTCACAACAAGTTATGACAGGAATATTTCTTGTGTGGCACATCATTGCAATAAATGCAGTTCCAACACGAGAAAAGAGACGACCATTGGATAACATTGCATTTGCACCTACAAAGGCACAATCAACATCTTTGAAAGTATTTGCTGAAAGTGAATTGATCAAGACGTAACTGATCTTGATACTATCTTTTGCAATGCTACGTGAACTACCTTCAAGGTTAGTGCTAGTCAAGTTGTGTAACAATTTCTTTCCTTCAAATAAAGGAGTTGAATCCACAATGATTAGATGAAACTTCTTCTTCTGTTCAAGAGCGCAATGTTTGAAGAGGGTTTCTAAAAATGCAGAATGCCCATAGGTTAAAATAGTACAACCATCGGTGATATCCTGTTGTGCGTGGCCCAACATTGCCTTGTGAGCTACGGTTATTTTATATTCAATGAAGTCATCAATCTTAGAAGTTAAGATCTCTTTGGCTTGTTGTTCGGGCGTATCAATTGAAATATGGGAGATCTCTTGTTTCAACCATCTAATTGCATTCCCCATTGAAGTCGATAAAGGTCTCGCACCTTTAAGGTATTCAATTTGATGAGACAAGTGCCCAGTTAAATGTCTGGTTAAAGTGGTGTTTTCTGGAGTTTGATAATCATGAATAACGATTTTAAACACCTCCAACATTTTCTGTAACCTGGGCGTAGACCCAACTATTTTAAACGACGAGTACTTTAAACTTAACGAAAGAATAGCAGGATGAACAATATGGGAGATCGTAGGACTTGCTGCATTTCTTTGTTCCCTACTTTCCAAGTGACTGAATAAACTTGGGATTTGTTTAGCTTCTTTATCTTTGATCAAAGTTTGATTCAATTGTTTCTTTAAATTAGTATTCGTAGCACTGGCTTGTTTCTGTTGTTTTATTTCAATCTTTTGAGCAGCACTCTTTTGCTGTTGTTCCGGAGTTATTCCAATTGCTTCCTTTTGAGAAGCTCTTTTGGCTGCCTTCTCTTTCTTCTTGAGTTCTTTTAGTTCCTTGTTACTGAGACCAGCAGGTGCAGCAGCAGCAGCAGGCGTTATTGATGTTGCTGGAGTGGCTGGGGTGGCTGGAGGGGCTGGAGGGGCTGGAGGAGCCGGACTCACTACGTTTGGTTCCGTCATCGTGGTGAAGGTCTGGTACGGTAAAAAATTTAAGCTGAGGGTCGTGGAAATTCAAATGTGAGTCAATCACTGCGAGCTTGACCCATTTGCAACCAGGAACCTGAACAAACATATGATCATAAAAATATTCCCAATCTAAAGGACTCTGCAAAACTCAATTAGAAGGAATTAGATAAAAAAACTACTATCATATATATTTTATATTAAGTCTTTAAATATTTTACACTTGATGAATATCAGTATAGCTATTCACAAATTCTACTCATCTCTCACCCCATAAACATCTCTCTTCTTGGTTGTATCATACAACCTCACAATATCCGCTTGGTTTTGATTTTCCACTTGGGAGAAAGCAAACCCTCTTTGCTTCTTAATTCTTTGAACTTGTCTAACTTTCCTGATAGCTCTCTGGAACAATTCCATTCTTGGTCTATGATCTTGAATATTGTATTTCTGGATTTCCTGCACAAGATGATAGGTTTCAGGACTGTGAATACGTCTGAAATATTTCCAAGCAATGTCACGAAGCAAACATAATGTCGACACACCAAACACCATTGCCCAGAAAGTCAACGTTGGGTATGTATGCGAAAGAACTCCTGAAAACTCTCTAGAGACATTAATCAATGGAGCAATGGTGGCATATGCTGGTAACCAAACCAACCACAATACCAATGATCCAGGAATTGCAATAACTGTAAATTTCGTCCACATGGTCACAATCAATCCAGCTTTACCCAAGGCAGTAACTGTGGAAGTGGTATATATGGCTGTACCCCACGCCCAATTATTCACTAATAATCCATCACTAGAAGCATCCATATAACGATAAATAACCATCGAACAAACAAAAATTATACCTGAATGATAGAATCCATTCAAAATCCAACTATAAAAGATTTTGACATTGAAGAACTTTCTTTGTTGACCTAATTGATATAACTGGGGGTAACGGTCCAAAAGCCTGGCACTAACAAATTGGTCAAATACACCTAAAACAAAAGGTGGCAAGACCGTGAATAACACATTATAGAAAGTTAAAGTCCATGATTCCATGATTGACTGTCCTGAAAACCCATTTGCAAAAACAAACCAAAACTGGGTCATATACAAAGTGACGTTTTTGTAGAAGGAATACAAAATAGCATTCGAAAGACGCCTATATGACCAAGCACCATGTACCAAAAGTAACTTCTTCAAGAATTTGAATTGGCCAATTGAAACATCCGCACTTCTAGCAGCTTGCATACCTTCCATCCCACTAATACCAACTCCAACATGAGCAGCTTGAATCATCGACACATCGTTCGCACCATCACCAATAGCTAATAAAAGCGATTTTGTTTTCCTCTTCACTAATTTAACCACGAGGGCCTTTTGTAAAGGAGATACACGGCAACAAATTACTGCCTTACATCTTTTACCTAATTCCATCAACATATCTTCCAAATCTGGTTCCAAAGCAAACGTCAAGGAATGTCCATCAATAATCAAAGCTAAAGACAGATCTAACGCAGCATCATCTGCATCAGATTGATGACTTTGAATAGCTGCCAATTTTTCTTCCAAGTTCAATCTCACATTATTCTTGTTTTCTTCATTAATAATCAACAAATTCATATCCTCACTAAGGAGCTTACAAGACATACCAATATTAATAGCTGTTTCTTGTTTATCACCAGTCAAGACCCAAATCTTAATGCCAGCTTCTTGAAGGGTGTGAATGGTTTCGGGAACACCTTCTTGAAGCTTATCTTCAATGGCGGTTGCGCCCAACAAAAACAATCTATTTTCAATTAATTCCGCCACCTCGTCAAGTTTCTCACCTCTGTCATCCATAGAAATGGCTGCTTCATTGTACTGTAAAGCCCATTGTGCGTATTCCTCCTCTGGTATAATTCTACTAGCGATACATAAGGTTCTTAAACCTTCTGCGGCAAATTCTTCACAGTGCCTTAATGTGGAGTCTACAAAAGGTTGGGGTTCATCTTGAGACAATCTTTCCAAAATGACCGAATCAGCACCCTTACAAAATAACCGAATCATACCATCTGGACATCTAAAGATACCGGACATTCTCTTTCTGGTGGAATTAAATTCACAAATGTTCAACAAAACATAATCTGATTTTTGTTGCGTAAGAGTGTTTTCAATGGTAACCAAAGTGGGCTTACGGATAATGAATTTGTACCCCATATCCGCCGCACCTTGCACAAGAGCTCCTTCATCTGGCGAGGCTGCTTGGTACTTGATGTTGCCTGTGACCTCATCAACCTCAGGTATAACCGTATGACAAGTACTCAAAAGTGTGAAAAACTCATTAATGATGGCGGACTGTTGCAGAGAAACATCTGCCAAATCCAGAAATAATTCTTGAAACGTGTGGTATCCGATTTCAATGCCACCATCGACAATTTGAGGATGCCCATCTTCTGGGATTTCCTCAGTGTAACATTTCCCACCAATACTACAACTTTTATACTCCATGATATTTCTTGTCAAAGTTCCTGTTTTATCACTGAAGATGTATTCGATTTGGCCAAGTTCTTCTACCAAGGAAGAGGTCCTAACCCCACAAGGAGTATCTGTGTCCTCGTAATACATATCTAAATCACTACCAATCATATAAGCTTGATAATATTTGATGAGCTCCACAGTGACAAACAAAGAAATTGGAACCAAATTTGAAAATAAAATCCAATATGTTAATATATCTTGGAAAAACAAAGTCACCAAACTTGTACCTTCCAAATATAAGTAGGACAAATCATTACTGTCCACCTTAGTTTTAATAACATTACCAATGGTGGAAATCAATGATAAAGAGATCAATATGGTAAACAAGGCAATAATTTGTAGATTGATGATCCTTTCAACGTCAGTTCTTTTAATCGGGGTAGCTGTTGCATTTCTCATCAACTTTGTTTCATGACCAGTGAAAATAGTTACCCCATGAATCCATTGAGTATTTCTTAAGGTGGCACCTCTAAGTAATAATTGGTCTGGAGTTAATGGTGCCACTTTTCCTCCATTCTTCAAGTTACCTTGATAAGTATACAATGAAGAATTTGGTTGTTCTGATGATATCTCACTTCCTGATAAGTTCCTCACAAGGTTTTCTGGATCCACCAATTTATTTGTTTCAGTGATTGATTGTTTGATTTTCAAGTTGGTCTCCCCATCCAAGTTGGCTGTCTCAACGTAACATAAACCTTCAGGCTCGGAAGATGCAAGAAGAAGCAAATCTGCTGGAAAAGGTTCTTCATTATTAACCCTAACAATATCACCTACTTGAACTTGAATCCATTTTTTAGAATGGAATTCCTTACTTTCCGGATCCAAAACTAATACTCTTGTGTTGTTTAGTTCTGAATCAGCATTGGCTCTTTTGAAATCCTCCAGTATTTCCTTCACAGCAGAGACCAAAAGAACAATCGTCAAGGTCCCAATGGTAGTATATCTATTGGTAGGACTCACATGAGGAACTTGTTGGATAATGGAAGTGAACAAGAAAAATAAATTAGCATACTTACTAAATTGTTCAAATAAAAATTTCGGAAGAAACGTTGCAATGTTATATTTGGTGGTTGAAATGTAGTTCCCATAATAACCAAATGCTAAATTCTTCGATTGATCCATTACAAAAATTTGTCTTGGTTCTTTGCTGACGTTTACATTGGTTATCTTCTTTCCTTGACCTGGTAGTTTCAGTTTGATATTATTATAAATCTTGCGGATATCAAAACTAGATTCTTGGACATTGGGGTCTTTAAACACATCTTCGTTCATATCTTGATAATCAGATTTTGGTTTGAAGAAACTGGTTGTTTTGGGTTGATTGGATGTGTTAAGTAAAGGAACCTGTCTATGAAACGATGCTTCATTCTCATCATCAGAAAGAATGAAATTATCATCAAATGGGTCATAAGGTGTACCTGCACTATTGGACGTTTGGAAGTTTCCTTGGCTATTACCTAGATGTTGACTGGAATTTTCATATCCATTCGCATAACCTTGTTGATTCGAGCTTCGTTGATTCCCAAACCCTTGATTGGAATCCCCATATGGATCACTCGACCTTACATTGCCCGTATCCTGTTCACTATCCCAATCTATTAGATTCGTAGAGTCATTGAAGGGATTGGTATTTGACATGCTGTCAGGTTAACGTGTAGGAAAAACTATCAGGTTAACTTGTAGGAAAAACTATCAGGTTAACTTGTAGGAAAAACTAACAAAGGTGACCTTGGAAATATCGCGAAGTATATGCATTTAAACGGTAGAGTAAATCACCTAAAATTAGCTAGAGAGACAATTTAGAGAAACATTCAATTGACCATTACCCTTTACCCTAACACCATCATCAACTTAAACTACATCAAACCCAGGGAGTGCATGTAAAATAGCTTTCGCAGACATCCGCCAAAACTGGGCCAAAAGTAGGCGCACTTTGAACTCGTCGTCATCGTAAGTAAGAATCCCCCCATAATCTTCCCAGTATTCATCTCGAAGATTGTCTCCTCTGCCTAATCCTTGGTCCTGTATATAATTTACAACGCCATCCTTAAAGGCTGTGTTGGTCATGTGAACGGGGACGATGATGTTTTACAAGGTAGGTTTAAAGGTACGCATTCACTTCTTGGACATCATCATAACTTCTTTGAATCACACTTTGAATCACAACTTCTTTGAATCACACTTCCAACTTCTTTGACAGCTTGCCCCGAAAGCCCTGACACACGTGACATGACTCTTATTTAGCGCAGTATGACTCTACAAATTCAAACATGTCAGCTGAACGTATTGCCCAAGCTGCCAATGGTGCTTTCACCAAGTTAAAGACTTTGACGAACGAAGAACGTTCCGGAGCATTAAAGAGCATTTACGATGCTCTTAAGGCCAACAAAGATGCGATCTTACAAGGCAATCAAATCGACCTTGATAATGCTATCAAGGCCAACCTTGCTGATTCTCTCATCAAACGACTTGATTTGTCAAAGGGTGATAAGTTTGACTCTATGTTACAAGGGATTTTGGATGTTGCTAAGTTGGATGATCCTATTGGAAAGATCACCATGAGTAAGAAACTTGATGAAGAGTTGAACTTATATCGAGTAACGAGTCCTATTGGAGTTTTGTTAATTATTTTTGAACTGAGACCAGAAGTTATTGCTAATATCACCTCTCTAGCTATCAAGTCAGGAAATGCTGCTATTTTGAAAGGTGGTAAAGAATCCTTGGAAAGTTTTAAGATCTTGAGTAGTATTGTTAATAAGACCCTTGAATCCACAGCAGTTCCACCTAATGCTATTCAATTAATAGAAAGCAGAGAAGACGTTAATGGCTTACTTTCTCAAGATAAGTACATAGATTTGGTGATTCCTCGTGGTGGAAATGCATTGGTTCGTAGTGTTAAAGCTAATACGAAAATCCCTGTTTTAGGGCATGCTGATGGGATTTGTTCAATTTATGTGGATTCTGAATATGATCCAATAAAAGCTGTCAGGATCATTGTTGATGCTAAGACTAATTATCCTGCTGGATGTAATGCGGTGGAGCAATTGTTAATCAATAAGGACATTCCGGTAGATGAAGTCAAGACTTTATTAGAACATCTAATTGCTGCAAAAATAACTTTGCATGTTACTCCTGAGATCAAACAAGTAATTGGCGATAATGACTTTGTTGTAGATGCTGTTGCTGAATCGTTTGATACGGAATACTTATCCGTTGACCTTAGTGTTACTTTCATTGATTCACTTGAAAGTGCCATAACACATATTAATACTCATTCTTCAAAGCATACTGATTGTATCATCACTGAAAATAAATCAAATGCTGAACAATTCTTAAAAGCAATTGATTCCGGTGGAATTTACTGGAACGCTTCAACGAGGTTTGCTGATGGGTTTAGGTATGGGTTCGGTACGGAAGTTGGAGTTAGTACTAATAAAATACATGCTCGAGGTCCCGTTGGCTTGGAAGGTTTAACCAGTTATCAATATCAATTGAGAGGAAATGGTCATATAGTTAGTGAATATGAAGGTGCTGGGGGGAAAAAGGTGTTTGTTCATGAGGATATCGAGGCTGATATACAAACTTGAGTGAAATTTTAAATATAGAACATAAACTTGTATAAACTTGTATAAACTTGTTGATAACTTTTTCTATAAAACTTGTTAAGAACTTGAATAAACATGTTAAAAACTTGCCCTATTAACTTATTAACTTGTTCTATAAAACTTGTTAAAACTTGATTATCATAAGATTAGTCGTTGAATGCATTGAAATAAATCCTGCTCCATTCCATTTAAATCTTTCTCTTAAGGACTAAGCATTCCATTGTTTATTCATATAGACCACCATAATACATAGTACATAACATATCCATAATAACCGGTGACATTCAATTTACAGGTTTAAGAGACTATATTGAAAGATACATATACTACATCGTTTATACATTAACTAAATGCAAAATGCCTTTGAAATCCTGTTTTTCATTCTTTCCCAGGCACAATCACGATTTGGCTTGAAAATGCAAAAGTAGGATTATCCTGAGTTTTCGTCCCTGAGAAGTAGGACTATCCTGAGTTTGTCGACCCAATGAGACGTAGGAATATCCTGAGTTTGTATGAGTTTGGTTAGCACAAATTCAAATTCAAATTCCTGGGTGTTGAATTCATACTACTTTTTCGATTCCGTTATAGATAACTTATTTGTCCCCTCGGTGATCGAATCCCCCTGAATCACTCTCTGGAACTCCTCATAATCCTTGGGAGGATACTCTGGAAAGAATTTAATAATATTATCAATATATTCAAACCTATTATCATGAGGAGGTTTAGAAAGGATTGGAATCAATTTCATTTCACTCCATTCCTTTAAAGAAAAGTAATCAGTCAAAGTTTTAATCCAAGTCATTCTCAACTCGATATTTGTCAAATCATTATCATCCAGATCAGCAGACATAAGTTCTCTCAACCTTGATCTTATCAAACCCAAATTATCCACCGCTTTGTTCAAATCTATTCCTTGGAATTCTTTAGCAATATTATCTTTAATAAGTTTTGATAATCTTGGGGATTTGCCATTGGTACTCACCATGATTTGTAAGTTATCTTGATTAAACATAGAACCAAAATAAAAGTCACATAATGGGGGTTTATCAGCTATATTAACAGGCAATCTAAGATATTTACATTGATAATAAATCTTTGTTGAAAGTTCATAATCATCAATACAACAACACACCACTGCAAAGACTTCGTTTTTAATTTGGTTATCAATTTGAACATAATGTGCTGGGTCAATGAGATCAATATCATTTATTGAATTATCGATATTTTCATAAATCGTCAAGTAAGTGGATTTGTAATTCCCTTCAATAAACCGATAAATGCTACCATTTTCATTTAACAGAGTTATGTCAGGATGGACTTTCCCAGGACCGGTTACCACTGTTATTCTAGCATTTGCTTTTATGAGGTGATTGATTCTACTCAACGCCACATCTCCTGCTCCAATGACTAAACAATGTTTATCCTTAACTTGCCATGCAAGTAAAAGGGACCCTTTAGGTTTTCCATATACATCACTTTGATCTGCGGTATCCATGTTGTTGGTGATAATGATCTTCCTGCAGATATTCGTACCCGCAGCTCGGCAGTTTACGGGCGATATTCTCAGGGACTGAGGCTACGAATCTTAAGAGCAAAACTCTAACAATGACTTTTAACTCATTTAGCTTCACATTTAACTTCACATTTAATTTCACATTTAACTTACATCTCTACATGCTTTGCAAGGTCTATACGCTTGCAACGTTTATACACTCCTACAACGTTATACTGCTGCAACTATACACGCTCCAACGTTTCTAGAGCACGAACAATCTTCCCTGCATAGACACCGCGCGCTCTTCCCCCTTTGGGCTGTGAAAAAACTGAAAACGTTCAGCTCCAAAAGCTGATGACTCGCATACTAACCAGCATTAGTTCAGTCTCACAAAAGGATTTTTCTTAATGTTCGTTCCCTTATTACACGTGTGAAGTTACAAAAAGTTATTAAATGTTTAACATATACAACTTATGCAGCATTTATCGTTGATTGTGGTGTCTCGTTTTGGGTCCGAAAATTTTTTTTCTCTCCAACATCAAAATTTTTTTTTCTCTGTCTTGATTCCCTCATGAGATAACCAAAGAACTTTAACTAATTTGCCCCAACGTATTACGAAACCTTAGTCCGAAATATACAACACCAGCTGTTGTAAACGCTTTAAACATGGCATTCCCTCATAAGACAGAGAGGCGTGCGTCGATGGCTGAGAGAAGACCATCCGTTTCATATACGCCACCAGTTATTCCTCACTTGGCGGGATTGGAGAAGCCACAGGATCCCAATTTGAAGTTGGAGCTGTGTGATGTTTTGATCCTAGGTACTGGGTTGGTGGAAAGTATCTTGGCAGCTTCTTTATCATGGCAAGGGGTTGAAGTATTACATTTGGATAGTAAGAACAATTATGGTGATTCACTGTCAACGTTAACTATAGAACAATTGAAGAAATGGGTTCTGGAAGTTAACCAAGGCAAAATCCATCATTTCCAAGATGCTCAGATTTATATACCTGGAGGTAAGTCAACCAACAAATTCAATAGTAGAGATTATGGAATTGACCTTACTCCCAAAATCATGTTTTGTAAATCAGATTTATTGGCCTTACTTATCAAATCAAGAGTGTATAAGTACTTAGAATTCCAAAGTTTAAGTAACTTCCATGTTTTCGAAAATGATGATTTTAATAAGAGGGTAACTAATTCAACTTCAAAGCAAGATATTTTCACCGATGCTTCCCTTTCTCTCATGACAAAACGTTATTTGATGAAGTTCTTGAAGTTCATCTTACAAGATAATAATGACCCAAGCAAGAAAAAAATCATTGCTCAGAATCAAAAGGTTCCAATCACAGAATTCTTATTGAAACAATTCAATTTGGAATTGCCTCAAGTCAATGAATTGACATTTTCAATTGGGTTGTGTACTAAAGAAGATTCTTTAACTCCTGAAGCCATCTCAAAAATTCAAAGGTTCCTTGTATCATTTGATGTGTATGGGAATTTCCCCGTTATGATTTCCAAGTATGGTGGTCCCGGAGAAATTTCTCAAGGCTTTTGCCGTTCTGCAGCTGTGGCAGGTACCACTTATAAATTAGGCACATCCTTGACGGATTACGACCAAGAACTGAAGATTGCCAAATTCAATGATGGTTCAAGTGTCAAAATTAAGGAAAAAATCATCATTTCCCCAACTCAAGTTCCAAAGTTTTTGCAATCGGGATATCAATCGGTAACCGAAAACTTGAAACCTTACCATATCACAAGACTCATCACGGTGGTTAGAAGAGATTGCAAGGAATGGATGTCTGAGTTGGAATCAAGTGCAGTGGTTGCGTTCCCTCCTCATTCCTTGCCAACTGACAATATTCATTCCGTTCAAGTCATCATTCAAAATGGTGGGTCCGGAGTATGTCCTGTTGGTCAAGCGATTTGGTTCAGTCATACTACAGAACAAGATTTGGACCGCGCTAAGGCGGACTTGGAAGCCGCGTACGAAAAAATGGAGGTTGCTTTATTAAGAGAATCCACAACCAATTCTTCTGCATCTTCCGCCAGTTCTTCTGATTTCGATAATGATGTCTTGGGAAACGATCCACTGGAACTAATGATCAATAACGGATCTACAGTAGCACATTCATTCAAGCTCGGTGAATCCTTACAAAGCTTTGTTCCCAAGGATAAATTGGAAATTGTTTGTAAGTTGGGATACGTTCAAAAAACCTACGTCAACCATGACTTATCCAATGTGTTCCATCCAAAAGAAGATGAACATGACAATGTTGTGTTGAATAACTTTGGTGATGTCATATTCTCAAATATGCCATCTTCTGAAATCAGTTACGACGGTATAATTAGTGAAGCCAAGTTGATCTACCAAAAAATTACAGGCTCCGATGAAGATTTCTTTGACGTGGACTTTGAAGACGATGACGATGATTACTCAAGAGGTAATGATACGGCGGTGACTGATTCTACTTCGACCGATGTCAATGTATTGAATGCACTGGATCATGCTAGAATGTTGGAAAACGAAAATGCCATTGATGATGAGAGTGACGATGATGCCCATCAACCATTTGCTGTCGATGAAATGGAGTTGTAGTTGATCAACTGACTTCGAAAGGACTAGTCATGTCTGCCATTTTAAGAAGGGGTTATCCCTTCTATTATGCTATAATCGACTATTAAATCATCTTAAAATGATTCTTCATGACGGTCCCACTATTTATATGTACCCCTAATTTAATTCTGTTGACCTTGTTATTATTCCCACCCAATATATGTCCCTTAATAATGAAAATTCTGTCACGTGAAATTTAAGCCTCGTAAATGAAGCGACCCAGCTTGACTTCACGTGCGATTGTCTCCTTAGTGTGCTCGGTTAATGATGTATGAAGTATTGCCTTCATGATATATGATGTATTGCCTTCAAGATATATGATGTATTGCCCATTTGTAGTGCCAATTTGTAGTGCCAAATGGTGATGCCAATTATGCTACTTCTAAAGTATCCCTCATTCCAATAAGTAGTCACTCGTTGGTGGTTTCACGTGCTTAATCACGTGCCCGTTTAGGGCTTGAGCCTCTGTGAAAAGTGCGTGTGCACTACCGAGCCAGTGAGATATGAAAAATTTGTGAACCAAGTTATATCTTAGTACTGAGCATATTCCCCGCGAAGAAGTCTATATAGTAAACATGTCTGACGTTGAACAAGAACAAATTATTGTCGAAGAAGTTGTCGTTGAATCCGAAAACATCTCCATTGAAGATGCCTTAAAGTCTGTCTTAAGAACTTCATTGATCCACGATGGTTTAGCCAGAGGATTGAGAGAAGCTTCTAAGGCTTTGTCTAGAGGTGAAGCTCAAATGTGTGTCTTGTGTGACTCTGTTACCGAAGAATCCATCATTAAGTTGGTTGAAGCTTTATGTAACGAACCAGAAGTCAAGATTCCTTTGATCAAGGTCTCCGATGCCAAGTTATTGGGTGAATGGGCCGGTCTCTGTCAATTAGACAGAGAAGGTAACGCCAGAAAGGTTGTTGGTGCTTCATGTGTTGTCGTCAAGAACTGGGGTGCTGATTCCGATGAAAGAAACATTTTGTTGGAACACTTCTCCCAACAGTAGGTTATTTGTTTATAGAATAAATGGTGAACTGTTATAGAATGTAGTGAAGTAAGAGGGATGTAATCTAATAGGATGCATTATGAAGATTTAGAGAATCTTCGAATGATAGTCCATAGAGAATATTGTAGTAAACTCGAGGGAAGAAAGGGTTCGCGCTATAGTCCATAGATATTGTAGAAGGTTCGCACTATAGTTCATAGTTATTGTAGTAAGGGTTCGCGCTATGATGTGATGTGTAACCAGGAGAATCATTTTTGAATTTAGTTGGTCAAACCACTAAAACCAATGAAGTGGTGGTTATTTAGGCGGATCTTCAGCTGATACGGTAACCCTAATTTCAGTGCAACTAAGTATTGTAATCGTAGTTTTGTCTAATATAAGCCAAGTTAGTATTTGAAGGTATTTTGTTGTACAATGAAGCTGAAACGTAGTCAACTATCTATGAACCTTCAACTTTGCAATCAAGGGTTGAAACTTCTCTTCAGTGAAACTCCTTAGCATCGGAACGGCTGTCCGACAAGATCATAAAAAAAAGATTGTTAGTAAACAAAAATGGAAACACGTCGAAAGGAAGAGAGAATACGCGGTTCAGGGTATGTATAAATCTTCAAACAGTAGTCAATTGACCTAAACTAACAACATCAGTCAAAGAACGGTCCATTCGGAATTTAATATACAAGCAATACCGAAAAACCTTCAATCGGCTCTAAATAATGACACTCGAGATCTTCCAAGGCTACGAAGGAGGAGTTCAGCACCAAAAGTCGCTGAAGTAGAACCAAATGAAACACCAAGGACTGTAAGGAGAAAGCTGAGCATTAGCCGGAAAACTTCCAGCCCTAGGATAACCAAAAGTCCTAATGTCGCAAACTCCAAGTTCCCCAAGAATGCTAGTGACGCTACCCAACGAAAGACAACGGCTGAAAGCTTAAGCGAGGTCATTATACCAAGCTCAACACATTCAGCTCCGGGTACTATATCAAGTATAAAACTCTCTGGAAAACCAACTAAAAGACAAGAAATACCAAGAGATCAAGAATCCACTCTTGAATTAGATAGTCGAGAGTTTACTAAAGCTTTGGTTAGACAGAGGCTAGTTCAATCGAGGCTATTGAAGAAATCGGAGCCAATTACAAAAAAGAATTCATCACCTAAAAGGTCTACTCCTATTGTGATTCGTAAGGTTCAAACGAAGAGATTATTTGAACCAGAATCGGACGACGACACTTCGGCTTCCGAGGGGCTTGCATTGAGTGATGACTCCTCTGTAGGGTCCAGTGACGACTCTTTCACGGAAACTCCAAAATCAAAGCTTGTTAGGATAAAACAAAACGTAAAGCAAAGACAGAAAAGCTTGAAGGTTCCCACTGCTAAAGTATCGAAATCATCAGCAAAGAAACAACTTAGTAAAGTGAAACCGATGCCACTATCAAAAACCAAATCCGAATCTCAGAAACCAATCCCACTTTCAAAGACAAAATTAACAGAATCTCAGAAACCACTCCTAATTAATATCGAACGTCTAACAACACACAAGAATAGAGATAAAAGAACCAAGATTCATACGTTAGACGTCATTAAACAATTAGTTGACGATTTCATCCCCAAGTCCGATTCCCCTAAAGAAGATAAGTTACACCTTGACTTCAAGCAATACTTGAACAATCATTTGGATTACCTCATGGATATCCATTCGAGTATAAGTGAACTTTCATCAAGGATAACTAAAGTCCAGCGATTGAAGAATGAGATCCGTAGTGAGATTTATGAAGTGAAGAAGAATCATTCCTTAGTTGGTGATGACCTAAATAAGTTGAGACGAGAAAACAAGTCTGAAAGGGACAAGAAAGTACAGCTTGATGAAATCTTTAATAAAGTTCAACTTCTTAAGAATGATCGTATTGGCAGGAATTTGGACGCAACCGTGGCAGCTAGCTTAAGTAGCTTACAAAGTATCGTGAATCCAACCTCAGGGATATTCCAAAAGTTATTACTCATAAACGAGAAGTTGGAGGGGATTGACCTGGAGTTGACAGCGAATAGTGTAAGATAGGTACAGACGTTGCGTAGTGTAGGTGTGCGGAATTCAAGCTATCCTAGTACCGATGGCAGCTTCAGCAAGAAGAAAGTTGTTGAAACCGAAACATTAAACTCTTATCTAGATGCTTATCATAAAAGGTGCGGCTGGTTTCCTTCAGATGTTCTACATTATCTCAATTAATTCCGAAGTACTAGTTTAAAATACCTTATATCTACAATGGAGATCCCCCGTACAATCAAAAAGCACATATATTAGAATAAACGGAGAATAAATAAATGAATGTATAGTGAATTCGATTATATCCTGAAAGAGAAAGAATTAGATGTAGTAGACTTCGTAGCTCACTATACTTCTAAACCACATATTAGCTTTCAGGTGTGCTGTAATACAACAAGAGCATAAAATGCTAATGTAATACATGTACTAATAAGTACACACTGGTAACTTGCCACACAACAAGTCGAATTTCACCTCACAAAAGGTGAGTATTCCTTGGGAGCTGGATCAACTTTTTCAAGTGGACCGGATGACTGATTTACTCATCTTGGACAAGTATCACTGTACTAGGCTTGCCAGATTTATCATCGCACTACCTTCGAGATATGAGAAGATAAATCATTTCACTGAGCTCCATCACCTCACCTCAAATTGCTCTCCAATGGCAAGAGCTGTGGTGATTCCTTAAGCATCTTCGGAAACCAAAGCCATGATCATTCTGTACAAGTAGAAGAAGAACATTAACAAATGGAACCCGACCTTCGTGAATGATTCTGTCTTGTGCTTGGATAAAGTTCTGAAGATTTCAGTGGCATCCAACAAGTGGTTCTTATTCAAATACTTTCTAACGTTATAAGCTAATAATGGGGCATTCAATAAAAATGGGAACCAGAATCCCTTAACAAGGAATAATAAGGTAAGGAATGCTTGTAATGAAGCTTCTGGAATAATCCATGGGTTCAAATTCTTACATAATGAAATAGGATTCATGTAATCACATTCCAAGTCCGAGTAGGAGATGGTGATGAATACTTGACCGAATAAGTTCGTTGCATTAGCAATGACGGCAAAAATAAATAAGCTGGTTGGTGTTAGTACGTGTGGCTCAAATTTGGGATGATCCAACAATAAAATCAACACTACAAAGATGATTGGGACTCAATCATCCCTTTCTAAATGGTATGATCATACTTACAAGCTCTCACTAGACATCTTGATGTATTTGTTTGATAAAAAAGGAGTTCTAACTAATTTTCTTCCAATGTCTACCGACAAAAAAATTAATCAAATTTTGTGTGCGACCGTTCAGCACTATCTAAGCCAGGCGTCGGGGAGTTGAACAGGACACTAAGAGATTGTGTAGGATTATTTTGTATTCTATTTTAGTTCAATACAGATTCATATTCATCAATCACTCAATCAAGATGTACAACCACTCATTCAAGATGTACAATCACTCAATCAAGATGTGTACAATCACTCAATCAAGATACAATCACTCAATCAAGATCTACTACTCCAATAGATTGGATCATTGATTTGGCTGGTTCTGTACTTCAAGATTCATTTTGAAATTCAATACATGTCCATATTATTCCATCAATTTCAATCGTTTGATTTATATGTTCAACCTTGATGTCAATAGGGAAAAGGGTTGTTCTACCATAATCTATAATTTTACTCCAAGTATTGGAATAATGTGCCCGCACAACATGAAGATCATTTTCATGGTAAATTAATCCTTGTGACCAATTACCATAACGTATATACCTTCCTTTGATGCGACTTTCAGTGGGTTTTCTTTCTGATTCACTCTCTTTTCTTTCTAATTCAGTAGGCTTTGTTTCTAATTCACTCTCAGTAGGCTTTCTTTCACTTCCAGTAGACTTTCTTTCACTTCCAGTAGGCTTTTCTAATTCTGCATCTTCCATTTCCCTATCAACCACCTCCCATACAGCAACTGCTACATCCAATCCCTTATCTCTAACCTCAACTTCCGGAGTACTATTCAAAGGACAAAGAGATCTCCAAATTTCAATATAATCTTGCACCGTACCAGTCTCTGGGTTTTTCATTGTCCCAACTTCTCTCCTATCTTCACTTCCTTCAATTGGTGAAAAATCCCCAATATCTGGTTGACCAACTTCGGCACCTCCAATAAGAATCGCAGAATCTATGTCTTGTTCAAACCTGATTTTACTGGTGTTTGGAATTGGAATCTCTTTACCAGATATACACCATTGGAAGTTATCATCAAATGTCCCACTATAATCTCGACTATCATATCTCTCTTTGATAACTCGAATATCCACAAAATGATCTTGGGGTGAGGTGATAACTAACGTTTTTGTTTCTTCACAGGCTAATTCTGGAGGCCATTGGATACTGACTCTTGTTGAGAGAGTCATATTAATTGAACAGTTGAAAGAAACTAGGTGAAGCTGCGAAATTCATGAGATTCCTCGTCTATACAGAAAAAGTCTAGGACCCGAAAATATTAACCAAGACTATGGAGATATTTCATTCCAATTCTAACTAACGCACAATTACAGCTCCGTGTTTAGCTAATCACAGAAAATGCCAACAAATGACTACAGAAGTATGCCCCGCATTAAAATACATTAAATATACAACTACAAAGCAATAAGTCGATCATAACCCTCTCGCTAGACCTCATTAAACCTCCTCACAAACATAGCCCTCTTTTCCTCCGTAATAATCCCTCCATCAAGCCTCAACAAATTCTTAAAGAAATTAATCAATAATGTTTCGTAGTTCAATCTCTGTTTCACCTTTGAATTGGATTGTTCATTAACCAACTTACTAACAAAGTTCATATCTCTCTCTTTCCAATCTTCACCTGATTTTGAAAGAGATTCATAATGAATGGCAAAGTTCTCAATATCATCCAAAGTTTCCAATTGGATGGCACTGATGGTTTCTTGTTTGTGCAGTATTTCCAATTCTTGTGGATTGAACACATAGGGATACAATTCAATGTTACAAGGGTTCAATCTCAAGTCTAAAACCGTCAATTTGGACCTGCCTGAAATCAATCCAGAGATTAATGTTTCGGTCTTTGCAATGTTATTACTAACAAGATACAACTTCTTGATATTCTTCAACTTTGATAAACCATTAATATCATTCAACTTGTTGAAATTCAAGTTAAGCTCTCTTACGTTGGGGAATAGCTTTGCAAAGGAATTAGGGATCAGAGTCAAGTTCATCGCAGATAAAACTAATACTTTCAAATTCAAGAAAACATTAACTCTAAGACCTTTATCAAGTAATCTCGTATACTCAGCCAATTTTAATTCAGAATTCCCCGAAAGATCCAACTTGCTCACATCAGTGGAACTCTCAAAGATTTTCTTCAAGACCCCAAGATCATGCTGAGACTTGCAAGAAACCTCCTCCAAATATTTCAATTTTCTGAAATCCAAGGGTTGGGTAAACGAGTTACCATCAACTCGGAGGACCCTCAAAGCAGGAAATCCATCCAATTTCAATTCCTTCAAAGAATTGAATTTCAATAAAAGCTTCTTTAAATGAGCATGTCTACCTAAGCATGTTATTTCGGAAAACCTATTCTCATTCAAATTCAACACTCTCAAACTTGGCAAGTTTTCTAATCCAAACAATCCAGTAATCTTGTTATCGGACAAGTTCAATTCTTGTAGGTTCAACAATTCAAAATTTCTGAAACTAATATCACCTGAAAGATCGTTCTGAGAAACATTCAATTTCGTCAAATTGGCTAATGTGTTTACCCCGTTGATGCTCGTCAACTTATTATATGATAAATTCAACTCAGTCAAATGAATATTCTTGCGGAAATTTGTCAAATTAACCAACCGATTATGAGAGACATTCAACCTTTGTAAATCTCTAAATTGATAGAACGAGGTGATGCCTTCAACTTTATTCAGTGAAATATTCAAGTTCAAAACGTTCTTGGGTAAACCATCCAAAAACTTAATCTCGTTCCTTGATAAGT
Organism: Kodamaea arcana; assembly: GCA_030574295.1. Classification (NCBI taxonomy): domain Eukaryota; kingdom Fungi; phylum Ascomycota; class Pichiomycetes; order Serinales; family Debaryomycetaceae; genus Kodamaea; species Kodamaea arcana. The sequence goes on along the minus strand of JAJMER010000003.1, from coordinate 739,504 downwards.
CGACACTAGTCAACAGTGGCAAAAATCGGTTGAGATCCTTAATACTATCCAACTGGTAGTCGGCCAAGCTTATTTCATTAACATCATTCCACGAAATATCATCAAAATTCTCTCCAGTAGACAAGATATCAGTCACAACCGAAACAAGCTTCTTTTGAGTTAAAGAGAATGTCATATCATCCAATTGAGAGACTCTCGTAATATCATCCCTGAAACTTTCCCCAGGAATCCTGAAATTATCATCCTCCAGATCATCAACTTCATGATGTGGCAAATGAAAGGAAACTTCCAACTTACTATTCACTCTCTTGGATCTTGACTCATCTACTCGATCATCCACCAAATCTTCAATCGAATCTAAACTGAAATTCTCTTTGTCTTCAGATATCCATTTGTGGTTTTCCACGTCAAGAACCATATTGTCATATGCTACCGGTAAATCAACTCCAGGCTGGACTCTTCCCTTGGTAACTGCACCGCCACCTCTAACAGCCTCAAAATTTCCGCTCTTATCATTCCTCTCCTTTAATATTCCAATAGGGGCCTTTGGTGATTGTACAAGTTTCAATTGGGATGCTCTTTTCCATTTGATGAAATTCTGAACATCATCTTGAGTAAAGTCCGCGTTATCAATTGAAATCTCACTGATTTCTCTCTTAAGAGGGTCCTGCTTTTGGCCAAGTTCCTCTTTTAGACGATGATTTTCGTCAGCAAGAGTATGGAGTTCCTTAATTATGGCGCCGCTATTCAATTGCTGTACCATCTTCTCCAACTCAGCCACCCTATTGTTCAATGGGAGATTTTCACCAGAGATGTTCCCTCTATTATTCAATTCTTGCGATTGCTCGAAAATTCTTGTTGAGTTCTGTAAAATTGATGGTTTATGATTTATGGTGATCTCTTTGATCGAATCAATAGAATTTGTGGCAGAATCATACTGTATGGAGTTCTTCGTCGATGCAGAATCAAAGTTTTCAAGACGTGTTGTTCTATCAATGTCAGACAAGTCGTCAAACGTATACGAACTGTCATTATCTTCGGTTTTCTCAAGTTTCTCTTCTTTACGAGGAGGGTATACATTGCTATACTGTTGGAAATTACTTTCGGAAGTATGCTCAAAATCGGATGAAAAAGTTGAATATTCATCCTCATCCAATTCATTTCTTTGAACCTTGAAACTTTTAGGTGTTGACGTAGCCGTAGTATGTGCAATCGAGGACATGGCCGTATGATCCTTTACGTGACCAGAAATGTGCCCATTCAGAGCTGAAGCCTGCGGGTGTCCAACGGAACTACCAAACGGTTGCTGCATCTCTCGGAACCCTCTCTTTTGAATATTTTTGAATACGTTGTTGGCATTCTGAAGAAATTGTTCTTCGGTATAAGAACCCGTTCTCGTGAATTGCTTGATTTTTAACTTAGGCAGTGCCGTCTGTGGTAGTTCGTCATTCTCATCATATTCCGCATTCTGGTTCACCAAGTTCTGCTTGGCTCTCTCGTTCTTTTCTCCAGTTATCTGGTTCTCTTTATTTTCTCCCACACTCTCGTTGATTTGTTTTCCTTCTCTCCTACTCTGCTGATCTGGTGTTTGAAAAGTAGACCTGTTGTTCATTTTCATCAACAATCCATTCAACTTATCAGTCGTATAGGTATTATAATTATCCCCAAATAATTTCAATGGGGATTCTGGATTCTTCGGGAATCTATATGATTTCTTTGTCTGTTCTTCAACATTCTCATCAAGAGGTGGAAGGTTATTGGACATGGTTCCCATAGGTGTAGATAAAGTTGAAGATACTGTGTGATTATTCCCAGTCAATGCAGAATGGTTGTTTACGCCTGTCAAATTGAATTCGGATTGATTGTTTGTATTTGCATGGCCACTGGAATCAAGGTTGGTACCGATGTTGCTCGAATCTTGTATTACATTGTTTGAGTAATGATATACATTATTCTTACTAGAGTCATGATTTCCATTAATTTTACTGGAATCATGATTCACACCAGAATGATTATTGGTATCGTTCGTGTGTTCCTTCCCTGAAGAATCCATGGATAAGAAAATGTTTTGTAAATTCGGCTGTGACTTCTTCTGCATTTCATAATCCCTGGTGGCCCGTTTCCACATCGGGGTTCCCCTTTGCAGTGGTAATGAATTGTGTATCATCGTTCCACCTTCACCAAAATCCAATTCATCCAAGATTCCTATAGGCTTAACACTTCTTGTTATTCGCACCGAAGAATTAAACTCGGAGTTCTTGGGAGATTCAGTTGGTATGTCTAATTTAGGGATTGATTCAGGAACCCACTTTTCATTAAGCTCCGAGGGCATCCAATCAGGGGTGGTATTGAAGTCTGTAGTCTTGATTGAATTAGTTTTGTCAACTGGGATAACTTCTGATGGTTCTTCAATAGACTCATTTATTCCAAATAAGTCGGTTGACACTCCTTTGGTGTTTGACCCGGTTGCCTTCGAGTTTGATGCAACGGCATTGGCTTTTAAAACTTTCCTGGGGGAATTTTCCCATCCATTTGATTTTGACTCTGACCCATTCGTATGTGGATTTGAATTAACTTTAAATGCATTGGGTTTTCCACTTGATCCAGTGGAATCGTCACCAGTTTCTTTGGGATTCTCATTGATTGAATTCCCATTTGTACCAATGGACTTTGTTCTTGCATTTGGATGAGATTTATATTGGAATGTGTTTGGTATGGAGTGAGATGGGGAATTTTGGAAAAACGAGCTTTCTCCTTGAAAATCTTGATTTTCAAGGTACATGAGTTTACTTTGATAGTTGTCTTTAAGTATCTTTTGGGGAGAAGGCTTTTCCAAGATGGAATCATCGTCATCTTCGCAAACTTTGTTAGTTAAGAAATTGAATGATCCATCTGTGAAAACTAAGGAAGGTTGTGCAACAGCATGCTGGGATACTAAATCAAGTCCAAGATGACTTTTTTGAAAGTACTTATGTTGAGATGGATGATCAAATTGATTTTGATCGGTATGATCGAATTGATGTTCATCTTCTTGAGTACTTTCATCTTGGATTGGAGATTGACTTGAAATATTATTTTGACTTACAGCGTCAACATTATCCGTATCAATTTGGCTATCAGTTTCATTTTGACTAACATTCAGTCTGTCATTCTCACTATTATTCAGTCTATCATATTCACTCATTCCTTCATTCTCACTATTATTCAGTCTTTCATATTCACTCATTCCGTCATTCTCACTCATTCCTTCATTCTCACTATTATTCAGTATGTCACTTTGACTGTTATTTTCGTGTTGATCATTACTCCCATATTCTTGATTATTTAAACCATTTTGGCGATATTTATTCTCCACCAATTTACTATCTTCTGTAAGTAAATCACGGTGTGGACTGTCTCTACCTTGAAGTAAATCTCCGTGTGGACTGTCTCCACCATGAAGAAAATCACGGCGTGGACTGTCTCCACCTTGAAGCATTTCATGTTGAGGGCTCTCATCTGTCCCAAGCCTTCGCTCCGGACTTCCTACCATGCTCTCATCCATTTCAGTCTCAAATGTCTTTTCATAAATATGAGCTGAGGTTTGGGCTGTGGATGTACTTATATTCTCTTGATCACTCAAGTAATCTTTAGGTAGATTTGCTTGAGAAGATGAATCCAGCGGGATTCGATCTGATACTCCATTCATGACGCTGTAGTATAAAATCTTAAACGATTGGACAGTGGGTATTAAATAAATATAAGTGCCAATTGGTAGTGGTATCCTGTATTAATTTGGAACGGTATCCTGTATAAGTACCCTATATTTTGTTTAATCAATTGTTTGTTTTGATTAACAATTTTGGTTAGCGCGAAGCGAAAAAAAAACCTCAATCTGGACGAGATCACTTAATGGTTGCAAATTAGTTCAACGGGTAAACTATCCGTCCATAAAAAAGTAATTTTAGTTCGTTCCTTTATATGTTGTGTTGTTAAGGAACTTTGGGAGGGTTTGGAAGATTTTCAGATATTATTTCAAATATTTTGATTGCTTTTCTCAGATATTTTAGGAATTAGATTCAATTTAGATGGGGGATAATCTTTTGTACGGAAATTAATCTACTTCAGTATCTACTTCTTCTCTATTCAAGTCTAATCTTTTTCACTGTATACGATAACTCAATATGTCAACTAATAACTTTCTAATCTTTAATTATATTTTCTTATTACAAGGACTTATTCTAAGGCTAAAGCCGAGAGCCACTCAAGCACTTCTTCTAAACTTCCATGTTACCCCGACTAAATAGGCTTTTTGAAGATTGCCGTATTGTACGCCGTAAATTCCATGTGCGGAGAAGAAGTTGCCTTGTGAGATCTATAATTCAGACACATGGAACTTTTCACAGAGATCAATGCTCATATTTGCACAAAGTTTAAAGTTGATTATATCTAACATCCAATTTTCTTCTACACTTGATCATATCCTTACCATCGAAAACTCGTGTATGCGTGAGAGTAAGATTTTGTTAATTTTGTGACCAGATTTGAAACCGATTCAAAAGAAAGATCTTATGGTTGACTAAATCAACATCCAAAGCATTTAAATACCCCTTCTTCTAAAAATGAACCTTACATATAAGTCATAGTACAGAATGGCTTTTTTTTCTCAGATCTTTTTCTTTCAAAGCAACCTTTATCCCCCAACCCCCTGGATTGATAAATAACAATTTTCTTTCCCCAATTTCACATTCATACGACTTTTCGTATGCAGTTTTAACTTTTACCCTGAGTTCAATATTTCACTTTTAAATTGATCTTCCTTAGTTTTTCTTCTTGAAGTACTAGGTTATTCGGTTACTTACAAGATATGTACTTGTCAAGTGATGATTCACCGCATGAAAAAGGGATGAGTGAGGAGGATCGGAAATTGCATAAATTCAATTCTGCAAATAACACATTTAATCCAAGTACTACTTCAAGTGGAACATTCAATTCAAGTGGAAGTACCACTTTTAATTCAAGTGGAAGTAGTTCTTATAACTCAAGTGGCAGCACTTTTAAATCAGGTATCTTCAAGCCAAATTCAACACTCAAATCAAATACGAAATCAAATATAAGTACCACATACAATCAAAAGAAAAGTACACCTTTAAGTTCGAGTCCTACAAATCTGCAAACTACGATTGTAAACTCAAATCCACAAACTACAATTGTAAACTCAAATCCACAAACTAAGATTGTAAACTCAAATCCACAAACTACAATTTTAAATTCAAATCCACAAGCTACAATCTTAAATTCAAATCCACAAACTACAATCTTAAATTCAAATCCACGAAACTCCCCTAAGAATATTAGTTCAGGGAATTTCAATTTTGCCAATTTCAATCCAACTTTCAATCCAATTGCAACAAGTAATACTGCAAGTGAACAGCATCTACAAGAGAAAGAATTACTTTCAAAGTTTGCAATACCAAATCCACCTCAACCTGCAGAAGATTTTGATACCAATCCTAAAGACCATAGAACATTATGGATGGGGGATTTGGATCCCTGGTTAGAGGAAAATGGACTTGAAGAATTATGGTGGAATATCTTAAAAAAGAAGGTTACCGTGAAGATTATAAAACCAAAAACCCGCAATGGCTTCCATGGGGAGCAGCAAGGGTTTTCGCATTCAGGTTATTGTTTTATTGAATTTCAATCGCATGATGATGCTCATGAAGCATTGGCTTTGAATGGTAGCTTGTTACCTGATATGGCAATGCCCTCACAACAGCATCTTCCAAACAATCCAGATAACCAGAAAAAATACTTTAGAATCAACTGGGCAAATGCAGTTACTTTGGATGCCCCCATAGTTCAATCCCCAGAGTTTCCTGTTTTTGTAGGCGATCTATCTGCTTCAACAACGGAGGCTCATTTGTTAGCTTTCTTTCAATACAGATTCCCAAGCTCAATTAAGGCAGTAAGAGTCATGACAGACTCAATTACTGGAAAGTCGAAATGCTATGGCTTTGTTAGGTTTACAGTTGAGCTGGAACGAGCTCGTGCCTTAGTTGAAATGCCCGGTGCATTGCTTGGTGGAAGACATATCCGAGTAAAATTGGCAAACCCCAAAAACCGTAATAGAAACTTTGAACCACTGTTGAACGGTGATTTTCCACGTTATGATTGGGATTCTGGCCAAGTTGTTCCTTTCAATGAACCTGTTGATAATCGCACTTTTTCTACTTATGAGGATGTTCCTAACAACTTGGGAATCACTTGGAATGAAGAGAACCCCAATACAAGTGTTTTCGTTGGGGCATTATCTTCGGAAGCTACAGAGGCAATCTTGTACTCCATTTTCTCTGCTTGTGGGATAATTCAACAAGTAAGAGTTTTACCAGGTCTGAATTGTGGTTTCATCAAATATTCCACTAGAGAGCAAGCAGAGATGGCGATTTCAAATTTACAAGGCTACAACATTTTGGGAAATTGTGTAAGGTTAAGTTGGGGGAAACCAGCACAGAATCGTAGGTTGCAAAACCTGTTTCAAAAATCGGAGCATAAAAATAGCACTCATAAGCGTAGCCCCAATGCACAACTTTACGGACAGTACGATTCTCGCCAACAAGTTGATTCTGGAAATTATTTAATCCCAGCAGATCCAACCTATCACTCACCCCGAAATCATCAATTATATGCTAACCCAGAGTATTATCGTAAGCAGCCCATTCATGATACGCATTCCCCGCATACAAATAATACTCCCTATTTCATTTTAAGATATTCACAAGAGAATGATGATGATACCCTTGCAAATGCAATAGGTAGTTTGAAAATAAATGAAGAACCAAAAGGCTATGCTCTAACACCCACGGCTTCATATCTTCAAACTCCTCCCTTGGATTCTAACGGTTATTTCCAAGCTCACAATTTCCCATATACCGGGTCTCCTTCTGGTCTGAAGTACATTCCGAGTACTCTGTCAGAATACTCTAAAGGTAATATACCTTAAGAGTTCAAGTACGGAATAGTGTCCTCTAAAGGTACCTTAAGAGTGAAGTTCAGGGAATAGTGTAAGAATTCTCAAAGGTAATATGCCTTAAGAGTGAAGTTCAATTCAAGTAGGGAATAGAAGTGTGCTGGTGCAGGGAACTAGTACAAATATTTCAAGGTCCTTGATATTCTATTGGGTCTTTTGTTTATCTCTTTTATGATGTGTTTAGTTATGTAATTTAATTAGGGTTTTCTGTGATCTGCTTGTAATATACTGAATGATCTTAAATCATCACTGTATGTATGAATGAACTCTTTCTCATTAAATCATCATCATCTCTGTTTGTATGAATCAACTCTTTCTCATTAAATCCCATCTTCCTGTCGCAAGATCTCAAAGAAGGTAAATTTTGCACCCATAGACCAGAAAAAGAAAAGGTCGCAGACTTGGGCAGCGAGGGGAATTTGTAATCTTGTGAAATCTAAATTAAGGGATATAGCTAAAAGCGCCTAATTTAGTGGACCAGGTAGGTCTGGTGGGGGTGGATGGACCTGATAGACAGAGAATTAGATATTCTACTTACATTTGATATCTCTATCTATCTGGATTTAATCAGGTGCATAGTGGCGTGGTTTGTATTTACACCTAGCGAATACCGTCTCCTTCAACTCCAATCTGCCCATTCTTCTACGTCTGTGTTCTACTGTATGGCTAAGGCATGGCTACCATATGCCCATCGTATGGCTACCATATCCCTACCGTATTCTTCAACTTAGTCTATCCACCCATTCTTCAACTTTATATTTCAACTACATGCGCTTTCTACAATTCTACAGTAATACAAATAACAAATAATATTAACCTATCCAGAAATAAACCTAAGATCTTTCACCTCTCAATCTTCTAGCCAATTGAATATCCTTCTTTTGAATAGTGACTCTCTTGGCGTGAATGGCACACAAGTTGGTGTCTTCGAATAAAGAAACCAAGTAAGCTTCAACAGCTTCTTGTAAGGCACCAATAGCAGAGGATTGGAATCTCAAGTCAGACTTGAAATCTTGAGCAATTTCTCTAACCAATCTTTGGAAAGGTAACTTTCTAATCAACAATTCAGTAGATTTTTGGAATCTTCTGATTTCTCTCAAAGCAACGGTACCTGGCTTATATCTGTGAGGCTTCTTGACACCTCCAGAAACTGGAGCCGACTTACGGGCAGCCTTAGAGGCTAATTGTTTTCTTGGTGCTTTACCACCAGTGGACTTTCTTGCAGTTTGCTTGGTTCTAGCCATACTTAAAGAAAAGATGAAGAAAAATTTATTTTCGGGTGGGAATCCGCCCCTTTATAATCATTTTCACGAAATGTGGCAAGTTCCCTAACCCCTCACATTAAATGAGTGACGGATTTTTTCTGGCGGCACGTTCGCAATCTAACCTCCCATTTATGAGGCATATTTTTCCCTATGAACTGGGCATACATTTCCTATGCTGATTTGAGTGCGACTTTGAGCGGACTCAGGAGGTTCCATTTGGTGCTTCAGGGTGCAGGAGGAAAAAACAATCCACATGCAGGAGAGATTCAGTTCAGAGAAAAACAAAACGTCAATGTATATGCAGGATAGATAGGATACCTGCGAACTTCTGGAAGAGAACCAAGCTGCTGAGCATCCAGAGCCAGGCTGGTGAAACCTTTCAAATACCTTATTCATCTACTGAATAACCAACCACATTACAATTTATCTAATAAATTACAACATTTTAAAGAGTTCTTTTATTATCTCTATATATTATCGTAATCTTAAAGAGAAGTTGATAATTCGATCGTATTGATCTTAAATACAATGCAATAGCTTGCTGGAGTGTGCCAGGTCTATGAGGGAGACAAAGTGTCGTGAGAGGTAAATTTGCAGTAATCAATGAGTAGCATTGAGTGAACATAATAAGCTTAATGCAAATTGACATTGAAGTGAAATTGGCACTAATATTTGGAGTGATAGGACGTGTAAACCTAACTGGCATAAATCAGTGAAATAAAACCATTCAACCCTGAAACAATGTTTATTAGGAGTGCTATTAGCAAATGCAATTTAAGTAAACCATGAGTCTCCTGACAGCGGGTTCAAAGTTTTACAAGTGCATTGCTATTGCCAGTTTCACAGGTGCATTGCTCGTTCACTCTTCCTATATCTATTATGCAAATATTGACTCTCGACTCTCGCCAAGGGGTGAATCAATTTCTATACCACAACCTGGTAATTCTTGTCTTCATCATTTTCTTTTGCAATTGAAACACACCATACATCAAAGCTTCAGCTGTTGGAGGACATCCAGGAACATATACATCAACTGGTACAATTCTGTCGCAACCTCTTACAACGGAATATGAATAATGGTAGTACCCACCACCATTAGCACAAGAACCCATTGAAATGACGTATCTTGGTTCTGGCATTTGATCGTATACTTGTCTTAAGGCTGGAGCCATCTTATTGGTAAGAGTACCAGCAACAATCATAATATCAGATTGACGTGGAGAAGCTCTGAAAATAATCCCCAATCTATCTTGATCATATCTGGAAGCAGATACATGCATCATTTCCACGGCACAACAAGCCAATCCAAATGTAACAGGCCAGAAGGAGGACTTTCTAGCCCAGTTGGCAATTGTATCTAATGATGTTAAAGCGTAATCAATAGGACTAGAGGCAGTTTTCTCTGAAATCAATGGTAAATCAGTTTGTAAAACTTTAGGAGTCAAGTCCTTGGTTGAAATGAACCGGGATGCAGGCACCATCAGCCTAATTATAGGCTTACCATGGAGTATGGATCTTCTAGTTAATGAGAACATTCTTGGGTTAAAGGTGGTTGTAATTTTTCGCTATTAAATCAGCAAATTTTTGGGCGATCTGATTGGGTGAGACTATGAGGGTTTGAGGTGGAGAGTAGTCTAGTGTGTAAAGGAGAAGTGTTCATTTGGAGATAAGATATTACCACTTAAGTAGGAATTAGACAGTGACTTAGACAATTTTTTATATTGAGATAACATTTCTTCATATATGATTACTTAGCGTTATGGATATATATGACTACTTAACGTTATATATGACTACTTAACGTAATGGATATATATGACTATTTAACTTTATGGATATATATGATTATTTAACTGGATACATACATTTATTATACCCCCAGAATTACCTGCCCCTCCGATACTTCTTAATACTCTTCTTACCAAGTCATCTAATGGGTGTCATCAACTACTTACTACTACTTAGTATTACTTTTATTCCTCAGAGTTATGAGAGACCATGTTATCTTGAACACTTTTGAGTTCGAGCATATAAGTAATATTTGCAAACGCTTCAAATCAAACCCTTTATTATAGAAATGATCATCAAGTTGCATCTATTGACATGAGGTCATATACTTTACCTTTATCCAACATTTGTCATTGTCTAACCTAGCATGTTTGTGACTGGTCTTTCGAATGAAGTACTGGATCACTGTAAGCTTTTATTGATTTGTATGTTTGTCGTATAATTTGTATACTGTCATATCAACTATGCTTGCGTATAATTTGTATGCTGTTATAAGAATGCTTGTCATATCAATAAGCACTTTGTAGTAAGTACTTTGTAGTCTTGTAGTGAGTCGTACACTATGCTATACTTGAATATAAGACACTACATCACCCATCTTTGAGAAAGTAACACTCTTGAGTAGCCCACTTTTCTTTCTCAATTTGCTTCAGGTTCACCAAAGACTACTGTATCACATCATCCAAATAATCCTTAATCTTCTCCAAAATATCATTTCTAACCTTCGGAGGAACCAACTCCTCTGCCTTTGGCTTCAAAAATGCATACAACTGATCAAAGTTCTGTTGTGGTACATCCTTAGACAGCAGCAATTCCCTATTTGCTATTTGACTAACTTTATCAAACCAACCGGATTCATATAGCTGAAGTTTTAGTTGCTTATTTATTATGTCGTAGTTCCCCGATGATACAAGGTGTTGTTGTATCTGTGCTTTTATATTATCAAGTTCTTCAGACATGGCGGAAGAAAAGTGGTTACAGTGAGATTGGCTGAAAATCGCAAATTATATTAGCACATAACCGTAGTCTTACGTTTGTATACGCAGTCTTTCATCAACTACCATGTCAAAAGGATCCCCTTATGATTCAAGAATTGAATCCATTGAAAACCTTGAAAAGGGTAATTGGATTCAAACAAGAAAGATCAACTATGTTGACCCTGCTGGTACCAAGCGTGTTTGGGAAATGGCAGTTAGGTCAACCAGAACTGAAACTACCAATATAGATGCTGTATGTATTGTGACTATCTTACATAAGAAAGACCAACCCAAGGAAATCGTACTTGTTAAACAATTTAGACCTCCAACTGGTAAAGTTATGATTGAACTTCCCGCTGGACTTATTGATCCAAAAGAAACCATTGAATCAACTGCCGTTCGTGAGTTATTGGAAGAAACTGGCTATACGGGAGTTTATCGTAGAAGATCTGTGGAGGTTTTCAGTGACCCAGGGTTAACCAATGCTAATATGGTACTTGCATATGTGGATGTTGATTTGGATGATGAAAGGAATAAAAATCCAAAACCTCAATTGGAAGATGGAGAGTTCATTATCACCATTACCTTACCGTTGCAGTCATTGTTGACCGATTTAGAGGATTTGATGAAGAGCGAGGGCTGTTCGATTGATTCTCGGTTGTATCATTTGGCTGTTGGGTTACAATTGTAAATAAAGGCATGAGCGAAGCGATTGCCTGCGGTTATCTGAAACATTATTAGAGGCAGGAGTGAGAGCGATCTATCGTTTCAAATTGCTTTGTTCTTGCCCGAACATAGAGTCAAGCGAAGAGATCACCTTTACTACTCACCACTACGTTTATAAATACAATTAATTCCAGGTCTTCCAAGAGCTAGACAAATTCCAGATTTTCCTAGATGGAGGTATTAATACATAGAGGTAGCTATAGGTATCTGGAATCGTCAGTATTTTTACTCAACTTGGTGCAAGACTAGCATATCCTTTAGTGTTGACAGTGATGCTACATTACTTTACAAAGACTGCTTTGAATTGTGGAGTTCCGATTTAGGCTGGGCCGGGAATTTACAACTTCACAATTCAACAAGACCTTGCAGCCCACTTCACCAACGTTGCAGCCCACTTCACCCCTTTAAAGTTCAATTCACAAGTCCTTTGAACGCATCATATGAATTCTATCGTACCGAGAATGAAACTTAAACTTTTCGCAGCATGTGTTAGAACAAGATGATCAACAATTTATACCAACAAAAATACAAGAAATACAGAGCTTGATGATGGCATTCATTGAAGTATCTTGATGGTGACAGGAAGATATCTGGATGGTGAAAGGAAAAATTGAAGAATGAAATCCCACTTCTTGAGAGTTGTTAGCTTTGGCTGATGATTGCAGGAGTACAAGGTAAACTTTTGAAAGATGAACACTTTTCTTATGATCTACTCAAATTAGTTGAATTCTTTATATAAACCTTACTTCATTGATATATTTGTAGAATCGTTGTGTGTAATATTCGTAGAATCACTTCCTGAATATTTATAAGAACGTTATTTGAAAGTACATACAAGAGTTGTAATCTTACCCTGTATTTATCGTGTTAGACAAATTACCACAGTCTTCCACCCTATCTGTAGCCAATCCTCTACTCCAACACAAGCTATTTAAGTAAATGTCAATTCTCAACTTAGCGTGGCAGCTTGCCCCAAGTTTCACCTCACTCAAATTTCCCCACTAATTTCTGAGAAATAAATCTCTACCATGTCAGAGAACTTGTGTTGCTTCTGTTTGGGTGATAACCTGGACATCCCACCGTTTGGGAATATTTTAGATGCTCAGGACTTTGTTAGTCCTTGTGGAACTTGCACCATTCAAGCTCATAAGCGGTGTTTAGTAGAGTGGTATAACTCCAAGCGAACAGTGAAAGTTGTTCATGGGGATGTTACTTCGATTGCAGCAGCAATAGCTCGGGGAGATGTTGATGTTGATGATGATGATTCAGGTGCTGATTCAACAGCTGATCGAGATTTAAGAATACAAGTTGAGTTTAATACATTAAGAAGCTGGTTCGCAAATTTATTTAGTCCTGCAACAACTACTCCTACTATTCCAACCGAACTATCCTTGCACGATTACGTTTTGCTTAGATGCCCCCAATGTAAGAAACATTTAGTGTTTAGCACCAAAAGGTCTGGTGCCTTAGATAATTTGGCACAGATGAAAGCTGCAACTACCAACGCCCTACAATGTGGTGCGGTGATGGCCGGGCTTTCCGCCATTGTTGCTGGGGTTGCAACTGTCGGTGTAATTGGTTTCACATCATGGGGTACAAGTATAATGCATTACATAATACCAGGTCAATTGCAAGTTCCTTTGTTAACAAGAAGGTATACCCCTGGACTTGGTGGATTTACTTCATCTGCTGCATATTCCAAATTCTTAAGTTCCAATTCCCTTGATAAGGCTTTAGAGAAAGGAGTGATTGATCCTTTGAAAGTGGCTCATATACCGCTTTTGCCAATTGTGATGTACAAGTTGCCAACCACTTCACTCGTGGGAATCTTTGAAAAAGCAGGTAAAGACAGAATTCTTGGGATTGTGGATGAATTTACAGTGAGTTCTTACATTTCATCCTTAGGTGGTCATGAATTGGTCCGCCAGCTCTGGAGAAATCTTAGAAACTTGGCTTTGAACCCGTCCTCCACAGCTAGCTTATTTCAAGGTGTGGACTTCTGGAGCCCGGGTGTAATGATATCTTTGTTGGTTCCGGCTAGGTGGACTTATGATTTGCTTTTTAGACTTACCTTCAATCGGGCTCACTTAGATGTCACCATAACGGCTGATGCAAGAGATATTTCCAATCATTTATCTCCAGATCTTGCATCCACTTTAGAGGAACTCAGTGGATTAGAGGTGCAACAAGATTCTGTGATTAACATTCAAAGAGCTCTTTTCCGTAAAGAGGCAGAGAAGAGATGGAAGAGATTACCTGAATGGATTCGCCAGTTTTCTTTATTGGGTAGTGTGTATAAACCTTTCATTTCAGGGTTATTTTTCACCATACACTGTATATTGAGTCCAGCAATGTGGAGACATATCAAAACCAAGCTGATAAATTGGGCTTACAAATTACGAGCTTCTTTTGCTCATGATTTTTCAACCAATTCAATTGGTGATTCAATTACTTTGAAAGCATTTAGTACTTTAATGTGGCCAATTTTGGGAGGGGAAATTGGTAAAATTGTATCGGTACTTGTTGGGCGTTACGTTAAGCATATTCCTCGCGATAGGGTTACATTATTGACTAATTTCGTTTCTCTTGTGGTGGTTGTGGTAATCAAAGATTGCATTGATTTGTATATTGCTCATAAACGAGCTGAACAAGTCCTTGATATGCAAATCATTATTACAAAAAAAACTAAAAAAGATACGGAACTGCCGGAAAATCACGAGACGGATACTGAAGAACATTCGGAAGATTTGCCAGGGGCATATCGTCCTTGGTAGTTAAGTGAGCCTTTGAGAGAAAATCTGGGTCACTTACATGCAAGACGCTACTAGTTGAAAAAATATGGCTTCAACCTAGGCTATGTGTATTGACCTAGGCTACATAGTACATGCTCGCCTGTCATATCGCGCATTTGTTTATATCGAAAATGTGGCTGTGCCAATACCTAAAATTCTTCTATAGTTTAATACATCATGAATGAATTTCCTGTTAGACCATAATGTGCGTGATTGCTAAACCTACATTTCAATTGTCTTCCATTCTTACAATTGACTTCTATGCTAGCTTACTATGTCATACTTACTGTAGTCCCAGCTCATCTTAAGCGAGTAATGAAGCCGCGTAATCTCACCGAGGTGTCAATTCTTCATGGGGTGCAGCGTTCTTCACATGCAATATACCCCATATCTTATCTATGTTTTTGGCACTATCAGATTAAGCAATTTTGGTGACGTGGCTTAAATATTGTGTTTTTGTTGAACTCTATTTTGAAGTGGGGGTCCCCCGAAGATATTTTGTGGAGACTGGAAAATCACTGAAACTTTCACGTCAAACTAAGTAATCACCAATATCTGTAATAAGCTAATTCAGTGCGATGGTTAAATAGTGCAATGGTTAAATTTATTTCTAAGTAACAATCTAATAACAACATAAGGATCGTACGGTTTTCTAAGAATATTCTTGAATAGTTGAAGATTTTACCGCTTGACTTGGAATGGCTGCAAAAAGTGATGTACGAAATTATTGTTGGCCATTGAAAGTCTAATTACAAATATCTTGATATGCCTGTTAGATTATTCAATGTAAGGTACCCAGGAGTTCGAAATGAAGCCATGCTAAATACTCTCAGAATACAATTACAATAATAAGCATTCTAAAGCAAACTGTATGCCTTATCTCTACGACTTCTAATTAAAATTTATTAATACAAAATATGATCGATGAAAGTCATAGACCACCTACAAGCGCACCAAAACTACTCAACACTGAATATTATAACAGGATAAAAGTACAGGGTAAACATAAAAGCCGATGGATCATTCATCGTCGTAATTTTCGTCTTCGTCCACATTTCTTAACGGCGGTTCAGTGTCGTGTGTGACTTCGTCTTCATCTTCGTCATCATCAGCTACCGGAGCTACTGCAGCGACCGCAACAGCTGGCACAGCGGCTACAGGAGTTTTTTTACCATTTCGTGATTCCTCTTCAGCAGCAGCATTCGCGGCATTCATCAATGAACTTAGCGAGCCCATATGAGGTGATTTGGCGGCTTTTTTGGTGATTTTGGTGTCATGCTTGTCTTCAAGTTCACGTTTCACCGGGGTGATTGTATTTGGTGTTTTTTGCACTGGTTGTACTGGCTGTGCTGGTGGGGTTGGAGATATTCTTTCAACTTGCACTGGCTGAGATGCTTGTGGAACATGAGTAGTATTTTGAGTAGTTACAGGCGCCGACAGCACCACAGGTGAAGGTACACTTGGAGGCTTTGCTACAGATTGTACCGCAGCCTGCTGTTCAAGGGGGTGCGCTACCTGGGAAGGCTGGAAAGAGTTGGTTTGAGGGGGAGGAAGTTGTCCTTGGAGACTGGCAGGATGAATTGAGCCTTGGAGTCCAGGTGGAAGTCCCTGAGGCCCAAGCGGACCAGATTGACCCGGAGGACCGCCAGATTGGCCCGGAGGACCACCACTTTCTAGCACCATACCTTGAGGCAATCTTGGTTGTTGGCTGACTGGAGGTGGTTGAGGCGGATGGGTGTTACCATCTTGTTGATACTTTATCAATTGATCCAAACGAGCCTTAATATGAGGATTTCCATGGTCCAATCTTTCCGCTTGCCTGTACGCATCAAGGGCATCACTGATTTGGTTGTTGCAAGTTTCATAAAGCGTTCCCAAATCATACCAAACTTCACTGATGTAAGGATTGAGTCTAATAGCTCTTGTGTAAGCATCAAGAGCATCACGATACTGTGAAATTTGATAGTATAAAACACCAATAGAACACCAAAAGGTAGGATTACGAGAATCACGATTGACCGCCTGTTGGAACGCTTCGTAGGCTGCGTTGAAATCACCTCGGATCATATGCACTCTCCCAAGGTAATACCATGAATGAGCGTCAGTTTGATCTATTTCAAGGGAAGTTGTGAGATACTTAAGAGCTATTGAAAGATCATAAACACCCGTGGCCCCATTGTATGAGCCGTTACTGGCACCATTTGAAGTTGATGAAGTGCCAGGATCTTCTCTTGAGTATAAGCACCCCAATTGTTGTAATACTTTTGCATGTTGAGGATTTACTTGTAAAACACGTTCATAAGCTTCCTTTGCACCTACCCAATCCTTTTGTTGTTCCAAAACAGAACCAATTTGGAACCAAACATCCGGTTGTGTTAAAGGATGTGGAGGGTTGTTCAAAATGTATTGGAAACATTCAAGAGCCAGAGAAAGTTTGCCTTGATGCTTATAAATGATTCCCAATCTGAAGTATATCTCGTTCAGTTTATCAAAGTTTGGATCGAGCTCAAGAACCCTTACAAAGGCTTCCTCTGCGTATTCCAAAGATCCATACCTATCATATAGAATTCCAATTCCGTGCCATAATTTAGGTACGTTTGGATTATCCAAATAATATAAGGCTCTTTGATAAGCAGCGTAAGCGCGGTGTAAGTCATCCAACATCAAATAACAATGGCCCAACAATCCCCAGGTATCACCATCTTCCGGTTGAAAGTTGAGAGCTTGTTCGTACAACTTAGCCGCTTTAAAGAACACATCTTTGGTACGATATAAGTTGGCCAAGCCAAGTAAGACTTGAAAGTCATTTGGAGAATGACGAAGAGCAGATTCATAAGCGGTTACTGCCTTTTCAGAATCGCCAAGCAGTTCTGCAAGGTGACCGATGGTGCGCCATGTGGCCGCAGTTGCAACACTCAAAGGAGCATGATCTGGGGCTACAAGAAGAGCAGGGGTCATTCCGGGAGGAGGTGGAGGAGGTCCACCAGATTGATTAAGACCAAGTTGACCAGGAGGACCGCCTTGGTTCATTTGTCCGGGAATGGATTGATGATTAGGTTGGAGTTGATTTGGTTGGTGTTGAGCCAGTTGTTGAGCCGGTTGCTGGAGTTGACCTTGACTTGTAGATTGGTTTGGATGTAAGCTTTGAGCAGATGTTGGACCTCCTTGTAAGGATTGAGTGGATGGTTGACCTCCTTGTACAGAAGATATGTTTGATTGATTTGGACTTCCTGGACCAAGTCTCCCATTATTCAGTTGTAATTGTTGATTCATATCGTAAGCATGAGTTCTTTGAGTATAGGGAGATTTATTAACGGCATGCAATGCTGCCATGTTTTATATGATATATATAAATATATAAATTGAATATGGTCTATACCTTTTAATCAAACTCTGCTGATTGATTCGGTTGCCAGACTTTACTTTTGGTCCCTTTATTCCTCTGGATTTACCTTTTGTTTTTTTTTGGTTTGGCACTTTTTTGGTGATGTTTCGTTGAAGCTTTTAAATTTTTAGGCCGTCTAGGTGAGATACAAGATATAAAGCATAAAAAAGGAGTTAAGCTTTAGAGTATGGCATAATGGAATAAAGGGTAAATATGAAGGAATATATGAAGAAGGAATATATGAAGAAGGATTATATGAAGAAGGAATATATGAAGTAGGAATATATGAAGAAGGAATATATGAAGTAGGAAGGGTATGAAGTTGGAAGAATATAAGAATAGGAAGTAGAAAGCGGAAGAGATATAAAATACTATTCAAACACTCCTTTCTACAATATGGCATATTCATTCATCCCACCTGTCAATGAACATCAACCGGAGAAAAAATACTCAGGGAACAGGAACATCACAAATCCAAATAAACCTAACGGCTATTTCACCAAGAGAAACCTAAGCCCGGGTGAAAGAAATTCATGGGAATTATGTCATTCTTAATTTCCTGTATGTTGCATGTGTGTGGAGATTTTCGTATATACTGAACAATGCACGGTATTGGGGGGGTTTACGACAAACACGAGATATTGGGTAAGTGAGTCATATATAAGTTGTAGTTGTTGTGGTTGGGATATATTTTAGTAACTTGAATGAAGTGAAATAACTTAAGCTTAATAAAGGAACTTGAATTTAAACTTATAGTCTTTGTTATGATTTAAAACACATTGTTTCATAAGTCCTTACTAAGATAAATTTAAGTTTAAGTTTAATACAAAGGTTAATCTTCAGTATGCCGATGATTTTTAAAGCTATATCTACCACCATCACTTACGTCATCAGGATGAGCGTATAATCAGTTAAGGTACATTTTGTTTAATCTTCCACTTCAAGGTCCCTTTTTGTTTAATCTTCCACTTCAACATTAGGGAGACATTTTTCCACATCCCTTGTCATTTCAGCCTTTCGCTTTTTTTGGCTCGCCTTAAACTTTTTGGGACCAAGATCTGTAATAGATCTAAGCCTCTTTATAATTCTTATGTAGTCTTTCAAGGTTGATTTTTTGGTTTGTTTGGCTACGGTTTACTACTTTTTTCAAATGTTTGATATTCATTACTCTGGTTGAATTAATTTTTCCAGGGTACTATGACTATAGTATGGCAATATGAATACAGTATAGCAATTAGTATAGTAATATGGATATGGCAATAGGAATATTTCAATATGAATACAGTAGAGCAATTTGAATACCAATATGAATACAAAGTAGACATTTTCAAAATAAACCGTTATTTGTAAGAATTTCTATTACCATCTATATAATACGGGTATATCATTCCCTGTTCAACTAAATCATACCCTCCGATTTGATCCCCCAAATATCTTGCTAGGACAGTCAAAGACGCATAATACCACTCCTGAATCCCTCATACCTCTGCTCGCTTTCCCTGAAACAGGCTATTGAACCCCAACAAACCATTAATGTCCCTTGTCCAATCATTCTCATCCTTCGAAACACACCAAATACCACCAACATTCCCATTCTCCACATTACCCTGTCCCACAACCTTGCTCGGACTTATGACGTGGATCTCATCTCCAGGTCGAACGTCTCTTTGATTGATTCCATCAATATTTAATTGGATGGTCAGGTTTCTATTATGCTCACTCAATTTAAGCATTATATCTGACTTTGCAGGAACAATCACTGGCCTAAATGATAATGATCGAGGGCATATCGGAGTAATCATCACACAGTCAACCAGAGGATGAACAATGGATCCACCTGAACTTAAAGAATAAGCAGTGGATCCTGTTGGTGATGAAAATATTACCCCATCCCCAGTGGTAGTGGTTAGGAACTCTCCATCAACAAATATATCCAAAGATATAAGATGTGGTTCACTTCCTCTATGTAGGGAGATATCATTAACAGCATAAGATAGGTCGATGAGTTTTGGAGGGGTCTTTGAATCTATTCCCTCCTTGGAGTCCTTTGTAGTCTTAAGTACTCCCTTTTCAATAACTTCCTTTTCAAGTACACCCTTTTCAATAACTTCCTTTTCAAGTACACCCTTTTCAATAACTTCCTTTTCAAGTACACCCTTTAGTACCTTTTCAATCACCTCCTTCTCAACTGCTGGATCTTCAAATACTTCCTTCTCAAGAGGTTTTGGCAATTCCACAGCTTTCGGTACAACATAACAACCCAATCTACTCCGGTTCATCACTTTCGCTCTAGACTCATATATACTCTCAAAAGTTTCTCTATGAGTATTGAAATCAAAAGGCAATAAGAATCCAAGTGTCCCCATTGAGAAACTAAGGATGGGTGGCACCGTGACATCTTTAAACGCCAGTACGGCTCTTAGGGTTGTACCATCTCCACCTAAGGTTACAACCATATCTGCTTTACTTGCTATGGCATCTGTAGCTCCCGTGAATATCACTCTCTCAAGGTGATGATCTACATTTTGAGCCATCTCATGAGCCAACTCATCAGCAACATCCTCTGCAACTAGAACATTCATGGCAGGGTACTCTTTATTTAAGAATCCAATGAACTCAATCATAGCATCACGGACCCTACTATCCCATGGTTTCTTCACTATGTAGATATTTTGAAGCGGTTGCCTCCATATCATATTATAAGTATTGGCTGTTGAATTGGTAGTATATTCTGGGTAATGTGCCTTAGAAAGATTGGATACCGGATGGACTTGTAAATGGATTTGACGTGTGATTATTTGATAAGGTGATTGAGGAATACATCTTAGATATGTTCGCAGAGCATACCTTTGATGTCTATGAATTATAGTCCACCGTAGTTTAGGAAGTAGCATGTTTGAAGTTTCGCAATAAAACATTTGATCCACTTGGAGATGCGTAGAATCAGACAGTATAAACTACCATATTTAATAACTATTTCGATTGGAATAGTATACTAGTAACATTTTATTACTACTAGTAAAATACTAGTAACATTCTATGCAATTTTAGATTTTAAAATTTTATAGGTTGCTCTGTCCACTCTTCGATAGTAGCAGTTATCAGATACAGGGATGTTGACTCTTTAGGCCTAAATTAAGTAGTTATGCGAATATTCAATAAATAATACCTACTCAAGTATGACTTATGGTTCAGTTTTGATTAAATTTTGCAACCACTCAAGTATTTATTTGGGACATTTATTTGGCACTTTAATTGAACTCATTCATTATAGGCTTAAGTCCCGAATGCCAATAAAGCCTTTAATTAACTCCAGACTTCAGAGTTTTTTAATGTCTTGATTTATCTTCACATGCATTAGCATGTAGATGATAATTCCAGAGTTACTTTCGAATATATGTATACAATATTTAATACAGTTTGAAAAGAGTCGTAAGGCAGGCAATTCGAATGAAAATCTGAAGCACTAACACTAAACCAGCGAGTAACCAGTATGCGGTATCACCTCGGATATGTTTGAAACACCACACAGCTATGAGACTAAATAGTCAAACAACACACCCCACAGCCATTATGAGACTAATAGTCATTACAGATCATTACTTTCCTTGTCAAGTGAAATACCACACCCTTATTGACCCTTCTTCATCTACTCATTATTCAACTCATCAATCTCCATTTGTTCCAGGTCAGTTACCTGAGTCCCATTTGAATTTCCATTTTCAGTTGTCTTAGAATTCTGTTCCTCTACTCTTTCCCTTTCTCTTACATCTCTTAAATGTCCTCTTTCAGCACTCTGACCGTTACTTTCTTCGATGTTTCTATCTTCTTTATCTTTATCATCTTCTTCATAGAACTCTGTGTCTGGTTGGATTATATTATCTCTAGCGTATTCAGAACCACCTTTTGTATCGAAAGCTTCTTGAGTATCTTCTTCTTCATCACCCAAGTCTTCTGGGTCATTGGGTACCACGTTCATTTGAACTGAAGGAGCATGTTGAGTATTTTCCAAGTTTGTGATGATATTCGTTAAGATTTTGTTCAAGAATTCGGGCGAATTAGTGTTATACATGTTTGAAGGTCTGACATCCAATTTATAATCTGGCCCATAATACTCGTAGTATTCATTGTAAGGTAATTCAGCGGGTAACAAGACATTATTTAATAAACCAGATTCATAAGCCCAAGTTCTCGCCACATTTCTCATAGTATATCCACCTCCACCAAGCACCATCATTGGTAAATTGAAAGATTTTACGAAATTCACACAATTTGCGTGTCCCAGCATTGACAAATTAAAACAACCTAATCTATCTCCAGATAAGGAATCACCACCACATTGTAATACGATGGCCAGTGGTTGATACCATTCAACAATCTTACTAATCAACGGTTCAAAGACCGATTTATACGTTGTATCATCAATTCCATCTCTTAAAGGTACATTTACAGCATGATATTTTCCTCTACCAACACCAATATCTCTTAATTCTCCAGTACCTGGGAAAAATTCCCCATATTTGTGGAATGAACAAGTCATTACACGATCGGTAGTATAAAAAGCTTCTTCAACTCCATCACCATGATGAACATCAATATCAATATATAATACTCTTGGATGATACCGTAATAATTCGATTATACCTAATACAATATCATTCAAATAACAAAATCCACTAGCTTCTGATTTCTTAGCATGATGTAAACCACCAGCATAATTGATAGCAATATCACATTTACCACGATTTAATCGGGCAGCACCTTCCATGGATCCACCACCACTGATTCCACAGTACTCAAATAATCCATCGAATACTGGACAATCATCCCCAACATTAAATTTGATTTGCTCTTTGGCAAACATATCCAAATTATCAGGCAGTACTCGACTCAAAAAATCAATATACTCGTCGGTATGGAACTGACACATCTCTTGCTTGGTTGCTGGTTTGGCTCTATAGATTTCCATCTTCTTATATAACCCATAATTCATGATTAATGAATGGGCCATTCTAACACGATGCGGTTTCATAGGATGCCCTGCTCCATAAGCATAATTCCCAATATCAGCATCGTAAAAATATGCTATTCTCTTCTTTTGAGTAGGATCAACCTTTAATTCGTCGAAGGGTAATTCTTCATACATGTTGTGTATTATTTTTCACCAGACAAATTGGTACGAATGAGACTTCAATTGGTAAGAGGAAGACAAAAGGTTTTTAGAAGAAGTAAGGGATGAAGTTGGGTGAGGTAATGGATGAATTAGGATGAAGTGATGAGGAAGGATGAAGTAGTGGATGATGTAGTGGAAGTAATGGATTTATAGTAGATTCATTGTAGATCTTCTATTACGCCATTCTGATTAAAGTAATGGAATTACTTACATAAGTCCGATAAGCTTATTCATAAGTGGAGATGATTTTGAACAGAGAAGTGAAGTTAGGAGAGGTTGAACCGAAATAAGTAACTGTGGTAATTTAAAGTATTGATCACCACTCATACTACTAATTGTCTGTGTACTGATAAAACTTTAGTGAGAGAAAGATTTGAGAGAACATCTTAACTTTGAAAACATTCTTCGGTCTCACACAAGCTCCCGTTAAAAACTCAATTGGAATTACTTCTGAACTGCTTGTTGAAATGCTGGCTAAATAGGCACAGAAACTACACTACATGCAGGATGTAGAATTCCACGAGGTGGAATGAAATGCAACAAGAACTTCAACAAGAACGTCAACATTCGCTTTAAAGGGTTTCGGTTGATGTAATCTAATTAGGGTTTCTATTTCGGTTTGAAGGGGATCTAACAACATTCGTTTTATAATGGATTTATAATTCTTATAGATTGAGATATATTTGTAATTTGAAATTGCAATTCCTTTATTGGTTGTATTAACTGATTTATCGGTTAAGCATTATATAACTACTTCCAAGTCCATGTCAAATTTACTCCTTAACCTGGAAATAATCTCCATAATTCACCTACCTTTATGGTTGCAAATAACCCTACAGTGCTGCTTAGTCAAGCGCGATGATCAACGCTAGGGCTCTGAAAAATTTCGAGAAGTATAAAAGGAAGACAATTCGCAACAATAAGTCAACAAGTAGAATGATTCGCATGAATACAGGGTTAGACCTGTGTGACATGCTTTATTATATATGATATATCATACTATACCTAGTATAGAGAATCATCTATAAACTTCAAACAGTATGTAAAATCAACAATTTCATGATGACAAAACGTCGCCCCAAGCGGAGGATCCTTTTCAGGACCATGACCGATTTCGATTTAGCCAAACACTGAAAATTCTGAATGAATTGATGTCTTTTTACGTTTCTTTACTAACAATTAGTCCAATGCGTAAGTACAATTATAAAATGAAGTGATGAGAAACCTTTTTCAAATTATACAGTTATCCCTGTCTTAATAAACTATGTCGAGACTTTTTATTCTGAAATCATTTGTATATAGTACTAACAGTTTAGTTGTCAAAAGACTTGGAAGATTGAGTTGATCTTGAGAAGATTGAGTTGCAAGATACTCATGTTTGATTTCGAATCATCAAAGAAAGAGGCAACACTGTACAGTTAAACCCCATTCATTTCATTGTCATAGAATGGATTTTATACCAAGGAAATGCTTATACAATTTCAAGGATGACTTAACAAAAACGAAGCTGGAATTACTGGCTGAAACTCTATGATTGATAGGTTTTTGCATTTGACTGAGTTATTGTATTTGGATTTCTAATTGGCTATACTTTGAAGGTGGATAATTCTCCTGATTTAAGCGGATTGATACTTGATGTACTTCTCCTGATTTAAGCGGATACTTGATGTCCTCCTGATTTAAGCGGATACTTGATGTCCTCCTGATAATCGTATGTACTTTTTATTTAATTCACTTTCGAGATGAAGAACTACTTTACGTATACGTTGACTAGCTACGGCGATGTTGTTAAACATTAACCATCTTTCGGGTCTGAAAAGTGAATTAGATTTTCGGATTTATACTAACAGAATAGATATGACAAGTCGTAAAGTGCAGTCGGCTATTAAATGGGATGCTCTATGTTCTCTACTTGCGATTTTCGCAATTGTCCTCTTTCCCCTTCTTTTCCATTCTGATCAAGTCAGGTACTTACTTACTCTGCACTCTTTGAAGACATCAAGTGCAATTTCATCGACAATTTTAATCAAGGTTTAGCAAAAGTTACCTTGAGAGAAATGAATTTCAAACTCGTCTAAAAACGGCTTATAAGTGACACTTACTCCACTACAGATACGAATTCCCTCTACTGACTCCTATATTAAGTTACACTATTTAGATAGCTCAAAGTTATCCCGCATATCTAGTCCTTATAATGCATTTTTGCTAGACAATTTGAAAGATCCCAATTATCCCCTTCGGTTGTACCCTCTTAATTGCTCATTCAATTGATTTTGCATTTCTGCATTTCTAACCCAGGTCCCATAAACTTCCTCATCGACATGGAAATTAATCCCATTATTATACTTATCTCTAATATCATTTGATGTGACCGATACTGGAAAAACCCATTCAATCCAACTTTCACCCATTATACTCCGGCAATTTTTTTTCCACCCAAGATCATAAATATTCCCCAATGGCTTCCTCTGACCATTATAGTCAAATTGGTAATTGAATCTGTCAGTACCATTGCCACCACCATTTCTTTCACTCATTTCTATTGTGGTCAAATTCTTTAAAACCATGTACAGTTGTAAGCCTGTGAACATAGCTAGAGCCACGGTGAATGCAAATGATACTACAAAGAGTAAAACCAAATTGATGGACAATTGTTCCAGCTCATAAAGATCTTTTTTAAGAAAGTTCCAAAGCACTAGCAACGAAGCAGCAAGATCAACAAGACAGTAAAAAACAGAATACCAAAGAAATTGAAGAAAGAATTTTTGATTCCGGAACCCAATGCATGTAGTGAACCAAGGACAATAATGGTCCATTCTAAGGACACATTTACCAGAACTTGAACAATGATGTGTCCTGTCTGGTTTCCATACCGAACACTTGTTACAGAATTTGAACCCAGATTTACCTTGTTTCTTGGTGGTGGAATGCACAATCATGAATTCTATTGGAGGTGAATCGGGTGCAGCGGAGTGAATGTCCTGAAGAAGAGGTTGATGTGGATTATCTGAATCGGTGTTCACTCCATTGGAAAGTCTACCGCGGTCCGATCCATTTTGTTTACCAGCAGGTTGATTACCAGCAGGTTGATTACCAGCAGGTTGATCTTGGTTACCAGGTTGATCTTGTTGGTTACTCGGACCATTCGGTCCTCTATTTAACAGCTCCAAGTTGTTTATTTTCAACTCTGGAAAATCCAAAGGAGATCCAGGTCCAACATTTATCACCTGAAAGTATGTATATAGATCGAACACATACAACACGATTCCACTAACACTGAATATCCATGATAACGCTATGTAGTCCTTAGATAGTCTTTGATAACATGTAATATAAATAAGCACATAGAGTGACCATGTGTGTATCCCAGTACAAAACGCCTTGGGAAATAATGATGCCAATGCACAGCAAATCGATTCAAGGTTTATCTTCTTGATCATGATGGCTGGTTGTGTTATTAGCATTAGTGATTATTTTGTTTAGCGAGCAAATGCAGCCAAACTGCGGGTGCGAATTCAGGCAGCCAAAAGTGATCTTCCAAACTGCCAACCTTCTACTTGTTTATTAACTGAAGCTAATGCCTCTTACAATTTATCAAAATGCCCCTACCTTGTCTACTCAAATCCTTCAATTTTAAATAAATAACCTAACATTTAATAAATACTAGTCTAATAAAACAAACTAAATTTCATGAGCCTATACACCTGGTAATGTATATGATTTGATAATCATATCTATTGGCTTCAATTCATTATAGAATACTTTAAGTTGAGGATTCTATTTTTCTATAAACCTCGTATATTCCATTTTGAGACTAAGATGTTGAATACCCTTCATTCTTTACAGCTCATTTTTTATTACGGTTCACCTGGTACCTCAAACTGATGACTGCTGCTTGTATGTGTTGCCTATGTCAGATAAGCAAAAACATAATTACATCTACCAACTTACTTTGGAAGTGAATTTTTATCATTTCATCATGAAAAGGAATAGTTTTGTCTTTGAAGGTGAAAATTTTGCAGCCAGAGAACAACAAGTTTCTATCCCCAGCAGCACTCTCAAGTGAAACTTCAAAATAAAACTCCACTTTACTTATAACTCTGATTGGCTCGACCCATTTGGGAGATTAATCCCTTTTCACCACCTTCTTCTCTAACACCTTGACCGCAGCCTCATACCCAATTCCACCAAATACAAATACAACTCCAACCCATTGAGCAAGATTCAAATAATGCCCGAATAATATGACAGAAAGGATCATACTGATCATTTTCCGTGTTACTGTGGCTGTCACCAATATCAATGAATCGAATTTCTCCAATATTATGAAGACAAAGACTTGGCCAATGGAACCAAAGGATGCAAATGCTAAAGTATTCAAAACCACACCCGGGTGTCTATTTATGAACCCAAGAGTATATTCGACTTCATTACGATCAAAAACCAAAGCATAACCAAGGGTTAAGATAAACACAAATAAGTTTAATAGGCACATCAACAGTGCACCCGTTAACTTAACCTTTGTCTTTCTATTACCTTGCTGACTTTTAAATAATTGATCTTGAGTTGAATTAGTTATACCATCCAATAACATGGATCCAATCAATTGGGTCATCCCAAGAATAGTTTGTTCATCGTTCAAGCTTTCTTTACTGGTACTTTTCTTATGTGCAATTGTGAAGAGTACAACTCCCCCAGTAACCAATAAGGCTACAATATATTTGTAGCCAGGAAATCTTGTTCTATAAAACAAAAGATGTATCAACATCACAGGGATCAATTTACATGACTTGGCTAATAAGTAAGCCAAATAATCAACATGTTTCAATGATAAATACCCCAATGGTGACGATAATGATGAGCAAACTGCTATTAACATCAACAGTTTAAAATACTTGAAACTGATCTCCTTTTCATTCAGGGTAAATAACAAGAATGGATTGCCGCCGCTAATTAGCGAATATATAAACCCAACTATACTTGCAAAGAATGCTTGTACCAAATTCACAACAAGTGGTGCCTTGAAAAACTCCGGGTTTCCAAATTTATCAACTCCATAAGGTTTGGTATTGATTCGTTCTTGTAATAAAGACCACGATAGGAAAGAACCATAGAGTCCAAGCACACATCCAGCCAAGGTGGTTGCCCGTTTCATAGTAGTTGTTATTTTTCGTTTTGCTGTCAAGAGGGTGCAAAAAAATATGCAGCTGCGCGAGTCAGTCCAAGCTCCGGTTGAGGGTCGAGGGTCAAGCAGGAAAACGTCTTAGAGGGTTTTAAGTATATATTTAAGAAGAAGTATTATTAACAGGTTATCTGTTTTGCTATAATCCAACTTTTGATTTTTAGTTGGTGAAAATCTATCACAATGGAAATATTTATCACAATAGATAGAAAGCCAATGATATCAACTCACCCATATAGTTTTCATCATTTGATACCTTCCAATTGGGCATCCAGGATTATTTCAAACAATGTACTGCATGTAGCTCAACAATTGCAGCCATAATAGTCATGAATGCCGAAAGAACTGGTTTCTATTTCAACTGCAGAAACTTAAAAGGTTAGGAGGGAAACTTCGTAATTACATTTGATAACATACATTTGATAGACTAGAGAGATTCAGTGAACACGAGAGTAATTGATTCAATTTCGCTTCATCAGCGCATATGTCTGAGTCATTTAAATATAGTCCCGGAATGGGGAGATGAACTCGTTTAATCCCGAATGTTCCCTCTTAATGTTTAACTTGTCATTTCCAATTTGCCATATATTGTTCCCTTAAAAAATTGCGCAGGCCGTGTGTGCGAGTGGAACTCGTAGTACACTTAAATCTGTTACATATAAAAGTCAGGATTACTCAGGTATCTTGGAGATTCCTCAACCTACTCAAAACTACGTGGTTTTACATTATAAATTAGATTGCTGATAGAATTATGCATGCGTTTCTCAAAAGTACAACCTAGTGGTTGTTGTATGTATAAATCACTAGATTACAAGAAACCCATCACTACTCCTCATTTTTTGAATAAGTTATAATCTAATCAGCTCTGCACCATCATCACCACACCTCCTCCACCCCAAACTGAACACCTGTTGGAAGAGTATATTACAATGAACCACAATCGACCCAACAGTCCAACAGTCGCTATGCTCCTGTTGGTTTGTAGGTCTGTTAGCTTCCAACAGTCGCTGCGCTCCTGTTGGCAAAGTCAAAGTCAAAATCACCTAAAAATACCAAAAAATCCACCCTTCTTTTTCTCTTCCTCACCTTGAGTCTGCTTCACAGCTTGAGCTGACTTGACAGGTTGCGCCTGCACCTCATAATTTATATAATTATACCCAATATCAAATAAAACAGGTTTACACAAGATGGGCTGCAATTTCGCACCAACATCCAAATTGATCAACTTATCCAAACTGGCACTTCCAACTTTATCTACATTTTCAATTAAGAAGGAATGCTTGTCATTGGTACCGTTCAATTCAAAGGCGAATTGGGCCAAGACATGACTTTTTAAAAGCTTGCTTTCCAATTCCACTTGGAAGTTTTGGAATTCTTCATTTGAGGTGACCTCATAAGGGAATTGTGTCTTGTAGAAAGTAGTACTCAGTAACAAATCACTCTTGGTGTGATTCAAAATAGCAACAGCTTCCGAATATCTTTCTGATTGGATATACAAGTCTGAAATTAGAACGTTTTTTTGAGCACCAAAGTATTTTTGCAAATTTTCCAAAGATCCATATAATTCTTCATCTTTGTAAACCCCTGGTAAATCCTTCAATTCTTCTGTGATTAAGATCAAACCATCTATTAATTTTGACTCACTTACAATGGCCAATTTCACATGAGTTTTAAGATCTCTTCTTATTTTCAAAAACAACAAGTTATATTTGATATAAGTTAATAAAATGGCTCTATCTTGGACTTTTTCCAGATCATTATCATCATTCAAATTAGCTTTTTCCAAATCCAATTCATGCAACTCCAAGATTTGAGTCCATCCAGTTATAATTGAATCGAACGAACCTGGTTCCACCAAATCCTTCCATTGTGAAGAAGTTAATTGCAGTATTCTAAATGCAATTTCATCGTTATATAAGTTGGCATTATGACCTCTCCATGTTATATTTTTAATTAATTCCACAGAAGATATTTCAGAAACATAACTTGGATCCACACTTTGAATGATTTCTACTGCCGATGATAAATATGGTAATTCTTTGTCATGACAATGTTTACGAGTGATTGATTTAATACCAAATACATTATCCCTAGTACCTTGTTTTTCTAATTGGGATACTGCTAAATTGATGGAAGGATTGATAATCGTATCAGTCAAATCATCAATCAAAGTTTTAAATTCTCTTTGTTGGTCTTGGTCAGTAGTTTGACCATACAAAAAGTCAAGGGAACATTTCGCAATACTTAATGCATTTAATACAAAGGTCCATTGCTTCTTTATGGTTGACAATTGGCCTTGAATAATGGCAGCATATGTCAATAATTCCAATCTAACAGTGTTACTTTCACCGGAAGAAATTTCAAGTAGTTTCTTAACAATCAATAATGCTTTCTTCATTTTACTAATAACAATGGTCTTTCCAGATGTATGTTCACTACTGATTTCAACCAAACTTTTGATTTCTAACCCATATAATAAATCTCTTTCAGCAGTTAAAAGAAGTAAATCCCCATGTCTGCTATCTTTACTATAGTCTTGTGAGCTGATCTTGGATATCTTTTCATTTTCTTTATAGTTCTTAGTATCTTTGGTGATTAAATTCAAATCACGACGTAATCTAAGAAGGGTTTTATTCACACGTTGTCTTTGCTTCTTGAAGTCTTCAGCAGTCGTGAGGTATGCATTCATACGACTACCAAGCGTGGCATTTAATGGAGAGTTCATGGTTGTTGAAGAGTTTTTCTGGAGGAAATTGTGCGTATAATCCGCGAGAGTGAAGAGAGGAAGTTTCGGTGGATACAAGGATTACAATAAAATAGGTCAAAATAGGCCTCAAAAAGACCTTCAAATAGGCCATCAAAGACCTGCAAATGGGCCTCAAATAGACCTTCAAACAGTCCTTCAAAGACCTTCAAAATAAACTTTCGAAATGGACTTTTCAGAGGATTCTTAAGAATGTGAAAGAATTGAAATGGTGTATAAGGTGGTACCAAGAATAATATTAAATTTTCAGAGAGTAAGGAGGTATCAAATTACAAGCATGTAACAACTCACAAAGATTGGATTAACAAAGTACCAATATTCTTACAATTTAACTACCACTTACCTCGTAAAAAATGTCAGTCTGCGAAAAGTTGTCAGTCACAAGACACCAATTGATAAATAATAAAATGCTTCAGAAGTCGAGTCATTTGCATAAGAACCTATTCTGTAAGAATCTGTAAGAAATAGTCAAACTACAAAGTCATCTTAGAAATACGCTCATTTCTTACAAAGTACTTCCAATGTCACTGGAAGCATAGCTGATTGCTCCATTAGCACCTCAAATGTTCCACTACAGCTGTTCATTGACACTACATCTGATGAATTCATAAGCTATCAACACCCTCAAGTTGACCCAATTTTCCTCGCGCTTGAACATTTTGCAGCCTAATCCCAAATAAGTTAGAAAATGTTCAAAATCAAGTATCTTTTATTCATCTTCATATATCTATTTATTTTCATTGATTCCATTATATTTCATTGATACTCTTCTATCTCATTGATTCTATTCTATCTCATTGATTCTATTCTATCTCATTGACTCTACTAAATTTCATTGACTTCTCATTGACTCTTTATTATATTGTACTTGCTATGTTGCTTTTGGATTTGTTATGCTTCCAATATACGAACCATGGTAACTTAGTAATTGCCCAACACAATTTCGCTTCCAGTTCCACAAATGTACTCGGCATTAGAAGCGAACAATCACTGCAATTTTCAAGAGATAGCCTGCCAAGAACCTGCTCAAGGTGTTATAATTTGTGTGGAGTGCATCAATAAGTCCTCGTAATGGGGTGTACATTTTTGTTAATTATACTTACTTTATATTTAGGAGGATATATAATCAAACGGATGTGAATTCGAGCCCCGTTTGAAAATGTAGAATTTTGCCAAAACTGCTAAACCTCCAAGTATACTCTATTTGGTGATAGCACTCTACTTGGTGAGAGCCATGGATGTGATTATGAGAATAAATATACTGTTCAAGAGAAATCTACATGTTTCACCTTTGTTAGAAATAGCCTAAGAAGCCACAGTGATTAAGTAATATCACTTCTTCGGAGATATAAATTTGGATTTTAATTGCTCTATAACCAATGTAACCAAATATCCGCAATACATTGTCATAAAGCCTCTACAAAAACTTAATGCGATTATTAATATCATATTAGGATGCAAAAAATGCAAAAAGATAAAATGCAATATTAATCAATTCCCAGTTTGCGTGGGAGAATTAAAAATGGTAATAGACCGTAACCTCCTCTTGTTTTAAAGCCCTCTCAAGAGAATGGCCATGGAGCTCATACAGCACAAACAAACAATTGAAAACCCTCCCCAAGTCAATAGGGAATGTAAAAGAGGGGCCTGGTTATATCTCAGGTAAATCAAACTAATACTCATGATGGAGAAAACAAGCGAAAGTATCATACCAACAACTAGAACTAAAATCAACCAAACATTATCATTGATCAACAATCTTGAATCGGTTGATTCCAAATTCCTGAAAATGGAATAAATGATTCCCAATTCTAATCCACTAAGGAAAATAGAAACGAGATTGAGTGAAAAATAAATGTAGGATAATGTTTGATTGTAATCATGTTCATATTGATTATGAATATGATTAATTGAGTTACGTTCTAGGAATTTCGGACTTTCTTCATAAATCGAATCATATCCAGAATATCCTTGTTGGGAGCTTGCATAACGATGATGAGTATAACCATTTTGGGAATACCTTGGAAGCACTTCTTCTTTAGATACACCAAATACTCTCTCTTTTAAAAGCTTCAATTTTTTTTGCAACCGTTTTTGAAATTGAAGAATCGTCAATGCCACCCCGCTCAGTACTGTATCATCATATTTTTGTTGCATGTTAATGTACAAGGTAAAATAATCATCATCATTTGAATCGCTTGAAAATTGAAGTAAATCATTCTGAATGAGAAACTCCTCTTCCCCGTTTGAAACTACCGAAGTTAGCGAGTATTTAGTGGAAACAACACTAACCGTTGAATTTTGTTTGATAAGTGGCGGTACTAAAGTATCTTCTCCTACAAATAGTCCTCCTCCCTGTGGTTGTGCAGGCAATTGCATGTGCTCATTCAAGGATTTCAAGGAAAGTCTCCTTTTTAGAATAACTTGAGATTTGGCTTTAATTAAAGAATGTTCCATTTCCATTTCATTCTTAAACCTTTCAATAGATTCATATTTCTTTAATAAATTCAATTCTAAAATCTTGGAATAATGATTATTTGGATTTTCGGGAATGATATTATGATAAGATGATTGCATGTACTGATAAAAACTCAAATCCTTATATATGCTTACGGCATTATTATTCGATATCAAATCTTGTAACTTTTGAGGTAAGAGTCTTAACATGGACAAATCATATTTCGAGTTGACATATACATCTTTAACTTCTGTTTCCAAGGAACCAACAAAATTAGACAAATTGGAATCATTCAGATGAAAAGCTAAATGGTTATGTGGGAATAGTTCGAGCTTTGAAAATTCATTGGTATCAAATTCGGTTTGCCCAATCGAACCTGGTTTAACAGATTCGCTCGCTTGACCAAACTCTAGATTACTCACGATGGATTTTTTATCGGTAGTATGAATATCATAATCCAAAGTGATGAAGAAGTCGTCTTGGTATGTTGGATTGGTTGACACTTCAGATAAAGGAGAATTGGATAACAAGTCAGAATCATCTGTGATAGTTTCATCGTTATGTTTTAAGATGAATCTTGAACGTTTACAGAAACTCCTTAAAACCGGCTTCAATTTATCTTTAAAGATGGTTCGGAGACAAGCATCAAGATTGAAAGATGAAGTATCTATAAATCTTAATTCGTTAACGAATTTCAATTCATATTTAGGATCCAATAAGAATTTCAATAATACAGATACAAATTTATTGGGCAATGTACAATAAGTGTAATTCCGAAGTCCTCCGGTATGTACAATCAAGGTTGAAGTCACATCATCTTTGTTGGATATGATATAAGATGGTTTCTTTGATCCTCCAGAACTTAAGTAGATGAAAGATAACAGTGATGAATTTGAATTCGTTTTTAGGTTCAAATAAACATTCAAATTTAGAAGCAAGTCTGAAAGGTTATTTGCATCATTCGGTAGAAGGAAGTCAAGATGGAAATTCTTCTTCAAGGAGATATTTAAATCAAACAAGGCATGAGTATTGGGGACATTATCTGAAGAATTTATGCTATTTTTTCCGTTTGGTGAGTGATCACTTAATTTATCATATGCGGATTGATCAGGGGAATGGCTTGGATCTTCATTGAATGATTGAAGACCATTGAAACTATATGTAGAGCGGTCACTCGTTCTGAGAAAGTCATTGGTATGAACACTTCTCAAACTCTTGTTATCACTTTTCATACGAATTTCATCAAGTAGGTTTGTTTGCGTACTCTTTATATTATTTATAAATTCAGTTAAATCACTTGTAAGCACCAGCAAATCAATATTAATGAACGAATTCCTATTATTTACAAGGTTATTCTTTAATGATACTATGAACTTGCTTGATAACTTCTTATTTGGATAATACTTGAGTAATTTTTTAAACAACTTCTTGAGTGCTATCTTTTGAATGATAATGAATTTTGATAAATTCTTTAATATCATGGATAATTCAATACTTTGAGTGAAGATTTCATCGATTTCATAAAGTAATTGTCTAATATCGGTGATATGAGTTTGCTTGGATTGGAGGACACTTTTCATGTATCTTAATTTCCTATTCATTTCTCCAATCTTCGTAGTTAGAAATAAATTGATGTAGTCAAAGTTTTCAACAAACAGTTGATATAGTTCTGATAAGTGGGATGGGTCTTCATCATTGGAAGTGGTGTTTGATGTGGTGTTTAAAGTGGCGTTTGAAGTGGCGTTTGAAATATCATTGGGCGTATCCTTGGACGTATCCTTGGACGTATCACAAGGAGATTCCAAATTTTTACTTGAACCTTCTGTAGGCTTTACCCCCACCTTAAGGGTTACTTGTCTTATCTTACCCTTCAAATCATTATAATCTATATTATAACACTTCCATTCTGGTATTGATAGATGTTGTAGGTTCTTACCAAATTTCATCGATTATGATGAATGGGGTGAAAATTTATTAAATGCTTGATAGTGGTGGCTAATATATATATATATAATTTTTTAAGATTCCTGCGTTATCGGATGAGCCAGTGAAATTAATGGTGGACCAATTTTGAAATCTGCAATCGGGATATCAATTAAATAATAAGTACAATAGATTAAAGTAAATAAGTAAACCAAAGCAAGTGTAAGAGAAAGAGTATTTATATAAAGCATCCATAAAACATCGCAAACATAAAATGACAAGATATATATACACAAACACTGCACAGTCAGTGCATATGTGAAGATAAATACAGGAAGGCTGTGGTACAGACAGGATTAGCAGGAGATGTAACAACACAAATTCCGGCGAGTGCAATAACTAGCACGGCGAACATAATAACAAAATTGCAGTGAGGGTCAACTAAGCCTATAAGGAGTAAACAATAGTAGAGGTAAGATTCCCAAATTGACAATCCAACTAAGAAGGGATACTTATGAAAGAACAATATAAACATAATCAACATGGACGAACATATGAACAATCAACATGGTGGAACTTATGAACAATCAAGTTGGACAAGCACAATCATTGCTGCAGTACAACTTTAATCATAAAGCCAGCAGAAATAAGTAAATATACTTGAACAGGATATACCTTCTTATACCAATAGAACTACAACCATACAATCATATAATGTTAACAAACCAATACGTTTAGTGTACACATATATAAGTGAAGTAGCATTGAACAATAGTCAAAAATAATGACATGCAATGTTGCTTGTTATGCAAAAAATTGTCATCGCGTGAGATTTAATCCACATCATTTGATAGATAACAGAATTATTCATATACGAACTCATCGCAGTTTCCCGATGAATTGGGCTTTGAACTTTTTGTCACACGAGTACAACAGCCTCTCAAACTCCGGGAATGGCCTAACAGCGAATATGCGAGAAAAAACAGCGAATATGCGAGAGAAAACAGCGAATATGAAGATGTAGAAACAGCGAGTATGAAGAAGAGAAAACGTTAACTGATAGATTAAAGAACTGGTCAAGTCCATAAGTGGAGTCAGTGAAATACGAAACACTTCAATATTAGAGTTTGCCGCATGTGCAGATTTAAGTTTCAATGCTGGAATGTTCACACGACACTTAGGGAAAGTGATGCGCAGTGGGCATGCAGTACGCAAGTGAGCATGCGCAAGTGACCACAAGCGAGGTGTCTGGACCAAGGTGTAAAGTGGATCTATCAGTGAGAAAGCGTTGAACGCAAGCGAAGATGTTTTGAGCTTAGGGTTAAATTGACGAAAGATGTTTAATTCGGAAGAGGTTTCAGAAGAGGTAGTAAATTCGGAAGAGGTTCATGGGAAGAAATCTAACATAATGGAAGGTGAAGGAATATCCCTGTTAAAAATCAAGAGCCAATTAAAAAGCATTTGCCAATCCGGATATTTGCATTATATGAAATTTGTATGTTGTTTTTAAGTTTATGATTAAGCTTATGAAATGTTGAATCTGAAATAGTCACTGCTTGAACCTTATAATTGTTATGAAGTTTTGTGGTGAGGATGATGAGATGGTTTAGATTAAATGCTAATAATAATAGATACTGCATATTCAGTGCCTTACTTGATATAATTTTTCAGCATTTGACACAACGTGAAGAGGGCTGATGCTTATTTATGGAGTATTTTTGGTGCTTATTTTGTCATGGAGTGCTTATTTAATAAGGTTATATGAATTTGGTATGCTTATGGGGTGCTCATTTAATAAGTTTATACAAATTCGTATTTGGTATTCTTGCTTATTCCTTTTGCCTACTAATGACCATTTACAAAATTGTACAAAACATGAAGGGAAATTAATGGAGAGGCTTATTCACAAACGTTTTATAAAACTGATACACTAAAACAAACTGAGATCCTCCATTTTTTAAAAACTTGTTATTTTCTAGGTATAATCTAATTCTTTCTCCGGGAAGTTGGCTTATAATCAAAACGGTGGTGCTGAGTGCATGTTTAGCCTTACGATATAACCATAGGAGAATGTGAAAATACAAATTGAATCGATGGAGAATATTATTTAGGTAAATCTGGAGTTGACCTTCAAGATGCAAGAAATGATTGATGAATTTGGAAAATGATTCATTGAGATGAACTTTTTATTGGAAAATAATTCATTAAGATTGATTTTCTACGAAATGGTTCATTGAGATTGATTTTCAACGAAATGATTCATTAAAATTAATTTTATATTGGAAATGATTAATATTAATTTTTTATTGGAGTACCATCAAACAGTATGATGATAATACATAACCATCATTTACAAAAATATTAAAAAAGTACGTAGAACTTTATAGTAATTCGAAGGATTTGAAAAGCGAAGATGAAGATACAAGCAAGGTGTACCTTTGAATAAATTGTTTTCAAATACGGATTAATCTAAGGCTCAAGAGGAACTTTTGAAGGGATATTCGTATACGTACATTCAATCTTGCAATTGTTTCACAAATGAAGGCATATAATGCAGGCATATTACGGTGTTACAATAATAGGAATATGACAAGTTAAACTCTATTCTATTGATAACCTTTTTATAATCTACTAATGTCTTTATAATCTACTAATTTCTTTATAATCTTCTAACATCTTTATAATCTTCTAATGTCCTTATTAAGCTTATTCTGAGAACTTACACCTTCAGCTTCCTTGTACGAAGTTTTGCTTTCACAAAAACAGGAACAATCCCGCCTGTTCCTACAGCAAACAGCCGATGACCCAATGCCATTAATTGTGCTCTTATGGAGCCAGAATGACTTGTAATACAAAGTACAGATTGTTCCTTTGAGTCATCGAAAATAAACTGGAATGCCTTATTCATTCTTACTCCGATTTCAGGAACTGTTTCTCTATAATCATCTTTATACAACTCGTCTTGTTCAGTAAAATTAGGTTCAATTCTGAAGTTAGGATATTTCTTCTCAAGGGTACTCCTAGGCAGACGTTTATCACAAGTATGAACACCGGTGGTTTCTCTTAAATTCTCCAAAATCAAAGGACTAACTTTATCAACATCCACAATCAATTTCCACGTATTAATCAAAGTGTCTATGGATCTACTCAATGGAGACACGTACCATTTAGATGGGATGATTTTTGCACCGTTACCGATATCTTCCGCAAAGACTTGTCCATTTTCAGTGGCTTGACTTAATCCCAATTCTGTCAACAAAGGATCCGGACCCCATACAATTTCTCCATCCCCATTCAACTTGGAGTAATATTCATTCCAGCGCTTGTCACCATACTTTGCATGAGCTAAGTTGTGGAACCCTTGACCATGACGTGCAAGAAATAACACTTTATAGTAAGTGTTTTCTTCCGCTTCTTTATTGAGCTTGTTAAGATCATTTATAATCACATCCCAAGGTTTCGCAATGCCAAAATGTTCCTTAATATAGTCGAAACGTGTGTCATCAGTAGTGTCATCCGACTGCTTGAAGTATCCAGGAACGATTTCAAAGGTCCAATCAAAGGGGGTTACTTTGGTGGTTTCCTCAAGAAGACTGAGATATCCTTGATGATCTAAATCATCGATCTTCGAATCAATGATATCAAGTGTGGTGGTAGACATATTTATAGATTATACCATGTGGTACAAGTCTATATATATGCCACGTGACATGAAAAATAGGAACAAGTGGTCAGGTGACATTCCTATGGAGGTTTCACGTCATCAGTTTGAAG
The DNA here is from genome assembly GCA_030574295.1 of Kodamaea arcana. Classification (NCBI taxonomy): domain Eukaryota; kingdom Fungi; phylum Ascomycota; class Pichiomycetes; order Serinales; family Debaryomycetaceae; genus Kodamaea; species Kodamaea arcana. The sequence continues at coordinate 700,288 of JAJMER010000003.1, read as the reverse complement.
TCCTCCTAGCGTGTACCACGAGATCTGCATGTAATTTCAGACATGTTTCGCACGACCACGTCGCACGCTCGCCGTCCAACCACTTCGCACGACCACTTCGCACGACCACGTCGCCTCCACTTCGCGCTACTCCACGCCCATTGAGACAAGGCGGCTTCGCACGACCTCCACTTCGCACGACTCCACGCCCATTGAGATAAGGTGGCTTCGCACGACTCCACGCCCAAGACTTAGCTGCTTCGCACGACCTCCACTATGATACTCCTGCTCCACACGACCTATCAAAGAGACGATTGGGGCTTCACGTGACCATGGTTGCTTAAGAATAAGGCTGAAGGATGGTGTAGCGATATAACCGAGGACCCACGAAGATGAACCAAGGATGGATTTTGGAGGGTTATTTTGATTGAAATTAGTTGACTTAAAGTTTCAGCTTATCTACAAGTGGCCGGGCAATCTTAATGTTAGCGTGTAATGTTAACATGTAATAGCATCATGGAAATATAACATGTAATAGCATATATAACATCATGGTTAGCTCATTGTAGAAGTTACTGTACCTTCTCTAACGTCCTCTACGTACTTTTATGGATGGCTCCGCCAAAAGTGCTCCCTGAGTGCCCACGCAAAATCTGCGAAAATTCAACAACAACAACCCTGAACACCGCCATCATGGACGACTACACTGATGATCTCTACCCATTAGCACTCCTAATGGATGAGTTAAAGCATGATGATGTATCCAACCGGGTTGAAGCCATGCAGAAACTAGACACGATTGCAATTGCATTGGGACCTGAGAGGACCTTGAAAGAATTATTACCATTTTTGAACGATGTTGCTCAAGATGATGAAGAGGAAGTGTTTGCAGTGTTAGCATCCAAACTCGGAGGGTTTGTTCCATTAATTGGAGGACATGAGAATGCCGAACCGTTAATTCAAATCTTGACTATCTTAGCAAGCTTAGAAGAACCCATTGTAAGAGATAAAGCCATTGACTCGTTACATCAAATCTCCTTGGAATTAAGTAATGAAGAACTCAATGGGATTTTCCTTAATTTGGTTACTCTGTTGAGTCAAGGGAGTTGGTTTTCCAAAAAAATTGCACTGTGTGGACTTTTCAAATCTATAATCACTCATGTCAATCCTTCAACAAGAAAGGATCTTCTTGCATTGTATTTGAAATTAATAAAGGATGATTATCCAATGGTTAGAAGAAGTGCTGCCACCAACTTACCTCATTTAATTAATTTGTTGACCGAATATACTTTAAGTGAAGGGTCGATTGTTGGATTTAATAAGAATGAAAGGTCCGCCGGGTTCAATAAAATTGATAATGAAGATTGGGACATCATTTCCCAAATGTTTCAAAGTTTGATCTCAGATGACCAAGATTCGGTGAAATTCTTGGGGATCGATGTATTAATATCCATTTTGGAATTTTTCAGAAAAATTAACGAACCTGGATTTAATGCAGACTTTTTACTGTCATCTCTTAAATTGATCCAAGATCAAAGTTGGAGAGTCAGGTATACTGCTGCTGATCGGTTTAACAAAATTGCCATCAATTTCAGTAATACTGAAGAAGATTTGGCACAATTGATTGATCCTTTCATTAACTTAACAGATGATAACGAAGGTGAGGTTAGAAAAGCCGTAGCAAAACAATTACCCGAATTCTGTAGATTGTTAAATAAGTTCCCTTCAACAAAGGTTGCTATTTTAAGTAAGATTATTCCAGTGGTTGATGCTTTAAGTAAAGATGATCAAGAAAATGTCAGAGCTTCTTTGGCAACAACAATCACCGATTTATCTCCAATCATTGAAAAACAAGCCACAACCGAAAAATTATTGCCCATCTTTATGAATATGTTGAAGGATGAGTTCCCAGACGTCAGATTGAACATTATTTCAAACTTGGCTGTAGTCAATGAAACCATAGGTATTAATTTATTGTCTACCAATTTATTACCAGCCATTACTGAATTAGCTCAAGACCATAAATGGAGAGTTAGATTGGCAATCATTGAATACGTTCCTAAATTGGCCCAGAAATTGGGTGAGTCGTTCTTTAAAGATGAATTATTAACTTTATGTATGTCATGGTTGTGGGATCCTGTTTTCGCTATTAGAGATGCTGCGGTGAATAACTTGAAAGAATTGACCACGATATTCGGGTCCGATTGGGCAAATGGAGAAATCATTAGTCGTCTCTTGAATGAAGATGAAGACGATGAAAGTAAGAATAAAATAGATTATTCAAACTTCATCATTAGGATAACTTGTTTATTCACAATTACTGCTTTGGTTCCAGTAATTGATCATAAGATTATAGTTGCAAAAGTGTTACCTTTTATTCACAAATTAACTTCAGATAAAGTTCCAAATATTAGATTCAACGTTGCAAAGAGTTATTTGATAATCGCCAAGACACTTTTGAAGACAGGAACGGATGAGGAGAAGAATTTGGTTAGGGGACTGATTTTGGTTGATTTGGAACAGTTGCTGAATGATGAGGATGTGGATGTCAGATTTTTTGCGTCGCAGAGTGTACAAGGTGTTGGTGAACAGTAGGTGGGTGAGGTTTTCGAAGCTCACAACAACCTAATATGTTTTGTCAACTTGGTTCTTTAAGTTGTACCATTTAGACTGATGACCCTGCTAATAGATTCATCGGCACTTCTATGGCATTCACCGTTCACACCGCAATATCTCTCGCGGTACTTGTTGCATGCTTTTAGGAAGAATGCAAACTGCAGTATTGGCGGGAGTGATAGTTGCACTGATATCAGGATAGTTACTATGTATACGTAAATCTAGGTTGCTTTAAGGAAGATGGGTGCGAGTGCACGATTTCTAATCACAGTGTAAGGGTAAGTGTAGAGTAAGCGAGAGTGAAGTTAACGGGAGTTCTGGTGGAGATTCTGGCTTGTACTGGAGAGTTATTTTTTAGTATTACCATAACAAAATAATTGTTAACTAACAAAATAGTTGTTAGTTATACTATCTTAAAGGTTGATTTCCTATATTCATTCATTATTTAATTCTATTTACTAAATTTACCTTGTGCCTTCTTTGGACATACTGATCAGCGGAAATGGATCAAGCCAATGGTTTGTGGTTAGACTGTAGTCTGGGGCTCGCTCAATCTATTTTCTGATTCCGGGCCTTCTTCTTCTCCTCCAACTTCTCGAAATCAAATTCAAAAGAAGAACCACATCCACATGCACTGGAAGTGTATGGACTGTCCACCACCTTAAACGAACTTCCTATCAATTCCGTTGTATAATCAATTTTCGAATCCTGAAGAATATCTAGTGAGCTTGGATCCAACACCACTTGGGCCACACGACCGGCATCTTCTCTCTTAAACACAAGCAAATCAGAACTAGTTTCCAATTCCTCAGTTAAGTCCGTTAAGTTCAAGTTATATTGAAACCCATGACATCCACCACTCTCAACACTGATCCTCAAAGCCGTATTTGGATTCTTATCTTCCAATGCAATTTCATAGAGCTTTTGAGTAGCTCTTTCGGTGATTGCTAACTCTGCATCTGTGGTACCATGTATCAACTTGGTCCTTCTAAAGTCATTAACATCTTCAAGGGGAACAGATGGTAACGTGAATGCCTCTAATTTCACAGCTTTCGGCACAGCAAGTGATTCTGCTTTAAGTGTATAGTATTTGAAGCTTGAAAGAGTGCCTTGTGAAACCTTAGGGCTTCTTAGAATGTAGATGCTTCTACAAGCTCTCAGGATATTCATAGCATGATTCGTGCTCCGTATAAGGGTCCTTGTATTGATCATTTCTTCTTAGTAATTATTTTTCCTACCAAAAGAGAGTGAATTTTTGGTCTACCTCAGTCATGCACAAGAAGCGGTCTTAACGAAATATTCACTTAACCAAGAAGAAAGCGGTCGTATCTTCCACATATGAAGAAGCAGTATCAAAATATTCAATCAACCCCCAACATCTCCCTATTTCACTACAATCTCTAAATATCTACTCTGCATAGATTACTTTTACTTATAAAACTATATGTGACCGTCTTACTCTTACGGAGAGTTGACTATATATAACGTCAGAACAAACGGTGTTATCAAGTAACTGGCCGTTAAACATTTAGTTGTTGGTTATTCAGATGATCTGATATGCGGTGATACATACCATTGATTGGTTTCTCTAAAGAACTTCGCTCACAGTGTGAGTGTTTGCGATTATCCTTCCACTCAAGTATAGTTGTCATTTGAAATCCTCCAAGTACTCAACAAATCCAAATGCTTCCAATTTTCCTTTGGACCCTCCATACCAAATGAAATATCTTTCAAGTAATAAAAGGTTCCAGCAACAACAATGTACCAGAATGCATAAATTAAACCATATGCAACCTTTCTGGAAATGCTGGTATGTTGACTCTTAAGACCATGAGGACCAGCAATCAAATTGGTGAAGCTTTCAACTTCATAAACAAAGATGATCATTGCAAAGTATAAGGCAGGAACATAATGATGAACATATGTCACTCTACCCATAATTACGAAAGGAACGAAATGTAAACCCCATCCAAACATTGGATAAATACCACCCATAACAAATAACTTCAATTTACGTGGGCTTTCGAAATCAACAATTTGTCTTTGCCATCTAATCAAATACCACAAGACAATACCAAAGAAAAAGAGAACAGCCACAGATGATGTCCATGTGGTTGCTGGAGAACCAATCATGAAATACTTGACTTTATCATCAGCCCAAGTACACATCCTAATACCGACGTTCAAGGTTGGCCATTGCCAGAAAGAAGAAGCAAGATCATCTTGTTTGTCATATTCTGGAACCAAAGCATTGTTAGTTGCCATCATAGCCAAATTCAATTGAATAAAATCTCTAAGGAATCTTGTCTTTGGTAATTCGAAATCCGCTGGTGCTGGGGGTAAAAGATCATTTGAATTATTTTCAATATTCCACCAAGTTCTTTTGTCTTTCTTGAATGGGTTCTTGTAACAAACGACTTCACCTTGTCTGAACCCCCAAGCTGGCAAAGAATTACCAGTGACGGCCAAATAACAGTTCATAACTTTGTTCTTCAATCTGAATGAGGAAGTCAATGGATGTAATCTCAATTTGTCTTCATTTTTAGACTGTTGTTCCATAATCTCAACTACCCAATTGTCTTTATCGTCACCAATGGTCATATTACCATAGCAAGCAACTTCTAATTCGGAGTTGGAAACAGGAGCTGGAACTTCATGAGAATGTAAATTACGGCCGGTCAAAGGATGCATGATTCTAACAGACATGCCATCGAGAACATACTCAATAGCAGTATTGTTATTGGAAGTGTCATAGTAAGGTTCACCTCTTGGTCTCTGGAAGACCCAATTGTTATTGGCATCTTTATGAGAATAAGTGGTCACTTGTTGTTGCTTACTACCTTCTGGGTAAGTTTGAACATGTGAATGTAATAAACCACCAGTTAACCCTTGGTTTTTCAAGGTGAAAGAGGATTGAGCAATTGAGATTTCTCTAGCTCCACCATTTACATCTGAACCCAACAAATTGGCTTGGAACAACGAAGACATATTTGCATCTCCAGTACCTGATTTATATAATAAATCGAAATGTACTTTGAATGAAATAAGGAATACGATCGTTGGAATTATAATCAATCCAACGATTCTAGAACCCCAATGTCCAGCATATCTTGTCCAAGTGACGGTTTTATCACCAAATTTAGTCCACAAGTCAACAATGGTATGAATACCAACAACAGTTGTAATGAACAAACCAACCATTTTAACACTACAGGTACATCCGATGGATAAACCTGTTAACAAGAGCCACTTCCACCATTTTCTACTAAATTCCAAGGATCTAGTGTTGTGGTTTTCGAATCTAGCAAAGCAGAAGAAAGTTGCAACAGTAAAGAAAAGAAGCATTGAATCCAACAAGATGAATTTTCCAAGAGTAACATAAGAAGATTCCAATGCAACCATCAAAGTAAACAACCAAGTTGCGGCAATTGAAAACCCAATTTCCTTAACTGTGAAATAGGCCAATGGTACACATAAAGCCGAAAACACAGCTTGGAAAACTCTCATCTTAGTATAATCGATATAGTCAGGGTAAACCTCTCCCGATGGGAAATCCCATGAACCATTGTAACCAGCAAGATATCCTGAAAGACCAATCAACATTTTCCCTAAAGGAGGATGTACATCGTGATAAAACTCATGTCTTAAGTAATAAGAACCAAACTTACCAAAATGAGCTTCATCCCAAACAACAGCATCATTGGCACTGATTCTATACAACCTTACGAAAAAGGAGAGGATGGTGAATAACACTGGGGCAACTATAGCTTCCAAATTCAATAAAGATTGGAAAAATTCTTTAAGCTCATCTTCTCTATGCTTTTTATACTGGTCATCCTCACCAACAACAAGGTGATCAAGCGATTCGGGAACCTTGGACCTGGACTTGAGGTTGTCCTTGTCTCCGGAGTAAGCACCTGAAGTAGACATATGTTGTTAATGAAAAATTGGTTCGCGAGAAAAAGACAGGTGTTCGAACGCGTGGCAGCCAAGATGGAACGTAGGCGTACGTAAGATTCAATGGGTTTAATGATCCTTTCTTGGATGTAATAAGAGTAAGTTGACTGTAGGATAGTAGTTAAAGTAAAAAGTAAGATGTAAAAGTAAGATGATGAGGTATAGACCACGTCATTTTATCAAGTATCATTTTATCAAGTTATTATAGTAACCTGGAAGAGTGTTAGAATACAACTTAGAATGAGTATTAATACAACGTAGAGTGGGTATTATAATACAACGTAAAATGAGTGTTACACAACCTAGAATGAGTGTGACTGAGTGTTACGATACCTAAGTAAAGACCTCGGAAATACTGGATCATACGCGACAAACAGAATTAAGGGTCTTACCTAAATAAAGTTAAATCTTTAAAGAATCAGTTTACAATGTTTAAGGTCCAGTAAGACTAAAATTTTGAATACAATGTAATTTCAAGATCTTTACCTGTCAGATCTAGTTTCTAATGATCTCAATACACAATGGATGATGACAATTAAATTAGATATGTTTGGGGTGTTAAAAAAGTATAAAGTGATGATGTGTGTAAAAACATCATGGTTAATGATGGGATGGCAAATATTCATTGATCAGAGGATGTATTGACGATTGAAGAGGAATGCGTTTAGGTGTTGAATGTGTAGTCAACTTCTTGGGTTGTATATTGCTTTATTCCAAATGCTTATAAAATCACCTACAACTTCAAGCATACTAAGTCTCAAATTTTTAAATAAACATTCTTCAAGCAATAGAACGTCTCTAGCCGATAATGATTCTTCAAGCAATAAAACGTCTCTAGTTTAACCGATAATGATTCTTCAGCAATCTAAGTATCTAACTTAACTGTAAATAATGATTCTTTCGAATACTCAGGAGGACTGATTGCTGCAAAATCCGCGGTTATGGGTGCAAAAATTCGAGCAGAGTAAATGAACTGCCTGTGCATTGAAGCAAGATGAGTGGGTCAAAAAATAGGAAAGAGATATAATTAAATGAAATAAGCTAACACATTGAATCCTTATAATAAATATTCTCCTTAATAACTTCTATGATATTGTATTTTATAAGCTTTAATCTCACATCTCACTCACCGTCAAACACCCTAATAAACACCAAACTAACCCATCTTTCCCATCTCCAAGATCATCCAAACCTCCACCCTCAAGCCTAAACTTTCCCTCGGAAATACTTAACAAATTAGAAGTGAACTTTGATATCACCAAATTATTTAAATTTAAGGTTGTTGTATTCTTCAAAAATTCATGAATTGATTCAACTATACCTTTACTATTAAACAACAGTAGAACATCCGCATTTGGAATGTTGACTATAATATTCCTAAGATTATCATTTATAATGTTACCATTCAAAGTATATGAAATATCAAAATCTCCAATCATATTATTCACCAACCTCTCATTTTCATTTGTTTTGATTCCTATTAAATGACTAAATATCAGATCAACAACCTTGTTGATATAGCCTGGGGGCATAATGAAATCTCTTATAACAATTGGTACTTGGGTCATATTCTCTAGTAGATGTTTGATGTATGAATTTATATGGTTGGTATGACCAGATGTTAAAACAAGTGTATTAAATGGGTTGTCTGTCTCAGTAAGCTCGTTCCTATTCGAGCCAGTAAGTTCGTTCCTATTCAATCCAGTAAGTTCATTGCTCCCATTCAGCACCCTCCTCAACCCATTAACCCCACCTGTGGACCTAACACCGACCAACCCGGGCACCCCGGCGTCTTCTTGGGTCAAGAAGACAAACATCTGCCTAGGCATTAAGTCCATACATCGTACTACGAAATATTGGATTATAAACCCATTCAACCGTTTAACCCCACTGGTGATTCTAATCTCCAGTCTTACCTCCTCTTCCGATTCAAATCTCTTAAGTAAATCATCTCTTTGATTATAGGAACTATAAAGTCGATTTGCTAAGTTTTTCTTTAAATAATTCACCTCACTAGTACTAAACACTTCCAGAGACGTTGATAGTAGCCTGTTCAGCTTGAAAAGCTTGAACGTTTGACTCAAGAAAATGTTGATTGGGTCAGGCATCCCTTTGTTGTTGTCGTTACTGATTTTAATCGCACGTGATATAAACTGGAGAACCGCGGCCAGGCAAGTCCCGGAGGTCGGCTTCACCCCGGGAGATCTTAGACCCCGGCAGATCGAGGTTCATAGACAATCTTGAAATATCACGGTCGAAAGTAATTTAGAAAGGTTACAATCTTTCAACGATGAATCTCTAGGTAGATTCATGGTAGGGATTGATAATGAGAGATTGGATGGAAAGTGCTACAAAAATTGGCTCGCCTTTTACATTTTTCATTCTGGTTTCTTCAATCTGGAAATACACTTTAGCTGTCTGGATTAATCCACCTTGCTATTCTGGACTAATCTTACACCTTTACTCTATTCTCTACAGTTTTAAGACATACGTCATTTATTCATTCATACATAAACATTATCTATGCCTTAGCAACGTATTCCAACAAGTCAACGACTCTGGTGGAGTAACCGTATTCATTATCGTACCAAGCGATCAACTTAACGAACTTTGGAGATAATAAGATACCAGCCTTTTGATCAAAGATAGATGAGAAAGAAGATCCCAAGAAATCAGTTGAAACAACAGCATCTTCAGTGTAAGACAAGATTCCCTTCAAGGTGGTTTCTGAAGCGGTCTTAATAACCTTGGAGATTTCAGCGTAAGTGGTTTCCTTGTTCAACTTGACGGTTAAATCAACAACGGAAACATCAACGGTTGGGACTCTCAAAGCCATACCGGTCAATTTTCCGTTCAATTCAGGAATAACCTTACCGACAGCCTTAGCGGCACCAGTGGAAGATGGGATGATGTTACCAGAAGCGGTACGTCCACCTCTCCAGTCCTTGTGGGATGGACCATCGACAGTCTTTTGAGTGGCGGTGATGGAGTGTACGGTGGTCATTAAAGCTTCTTCAATTCCAAAGTTATCGTTGATAACCTTGGCTAATGGAGCCAAACAGTTGGTGGTACATGAAGCATTTGAAATAATGTTCAAGTCTGAAGTGTACTTTTCGTGGTTAACACCAACAACGAACATTGGAGCATCAGCAGATGGAGCGGTAATAATAACCTTCTTGGCACCACCAGTGATGTGCTTTTGAGCACCTTCTAAAGTGGTGAAAACACCGGTGGATTCAATTACGAAATCAACACCAGAGGATCCCCATGGAATAGAGGTTGGGTCACGTTCTTGGAAAACCTTGATGGCATGTCCGTCAATGACAATGGAGTCTTCAGTGGCGGAAACTTCACCAGCGTATTTACCGTGGGTAGAATCGTACTTGAACATGTAAGAAGCATAGTCTGGAGCAATGAATGGATCATTGATTGCGACAACGTTAATGTCGGATCTTGTCAATGCAACTCTAAGAACTAAACGTCCAATACGTCCGAACCCGTTAATACCAATATTGATAGCCATATTTATTTACTTGTGATTTATACTTTATAAAATATAATTCAATTGGTATGGGAATTGAACTGAATTTATACTAAAACCTGCTTTTCTCGCCCACCCCTCATGGCCCTAATATGCAAGCATTTGATTTGCTACTGTAACCTGTAAAATGGTGTGGTGAGGTCCGGGAGTCGTATGATGACACCAAGACGAATAAAAAGTGTTAGAGAAAGTTTCAAATAGATAACAATTTACATATATTCATTGTAATATTGATAATCCTTCTTAATTAACATCTTTATTCATATATTGCTTATATTCATACTTACCCATCTATCGTGTCACTGTCTCCCGGGTTATGTGAATCGTCTAACCTGTAAATATACACTCCTGTATATAGGGATTTCCTGTACATTGCATCCTATTACGTTATTCCTCGCATGATCACATCCTTAGTGCAATAAGTAAGCATGAAGTCCGACGCCGCAAACATCCTTGATGCAATAATAAACCCTCCATGGTCACTTGTTAAACATGCGGCAATTACACACAAACTTACAAATATAACGTGATACTCATGAGGTGACATGTTATACTGCAACCATTTGATGTTCGTGGGGTGGTGTGTGCCTAAGTGCGGATGTCCAAAGTCCGGGTATTGGGTGCAAATTGCAGCCAAAAAACTTTTAATGGACGAGAGGATAAGTCACTCAATCTAAGTATTCACTCAAATTTACTCAAATCTAAGTTTAATTATAGCTTCATGACCTAAGTAATAACCCATGTCATTCTCGGTTTTGTTGAAGAGGTTTGAATATTTGTCAGCTGCAGGGTCCTGAAAAAAGTCCAGTCATGTTTAAGAGTTTCAGTAGTCATCTTTAATTTGATTTGCTGATGCTTGTTTTCATGAGTTTGTCTACCTTCCATGAGTTTGCCTATGAGTTTGCCTTCTTCTATGTGTTTGTATTGCTCTGTATAGTACCTTGTATTCGCTCTGTATAGTACCTTGTATTCGCTCTGTATAGTACCTTGTATTCGCTCTGTATAGTACCATGTATGCTCGCTCTGTGTATTACCTTGTATGCTCGCTCTTTATAGTACCTTGAATGCTCGCTCTGTGTAGTGTATGCTCGCTCTGTGTAGCACCTTGTGTGCTGGTACCATGCTCTATATTTTTACAGGTGTATACCATACTTCTCTATTCTCCTTGGAATTCTACACATCTTGTATTGATTTTTTGTCAACTCCTTTATTAATATAGCCTCCTAATTGCCTTGTTTTAATGTGATAAAAATTTCGTAATTAAGGAGATTTTTCACCATTTTTGAAAAATATTGCACATTTGCAGCCAAATATAATTTGTAATGTATACATCTAATAATTACACCATAGTTTTGAATTAAATATTCTTAATCACTTTATAAGTTTGAAGTGGAAAATTAAATAAACCAGCTATCTAAGAATGCCCACTAATTGAGTGAGATCATTTTCAGCAAAACATTGAAAATTAAAGAATTATGCTGAACAGAGGTGAAATTCAATTGAAAGAGAGTTCAATCTTTGATTGCTTACCATATTGGTAAAATTTAAGCAGAAGGTTGTAGAAACTATGTCGAGAAAAATTAGCCATATTATCAAATTATACCTCAACAATTACAGTAAAATGTTAGACTCCACAGACACTCTTGGCTTTATGACGGCACAATCACCACGTAAAGTACCTCAATTAAAATCAACCTAATATTAGATTCTCAAAATATACCTAATATCAGACTCTCAAAATTAACCAAATACCTACTCTCAAAATCAAACAAATATACCATACCCTCAAAATCAACATTCACCTCATGATGTACCATACTCCTGTTAACTCCTTTTCATAACCTGCAGAATGCTTTCAATGCTCTCACCTGACTCTCTAATACAACCACGTTCAGTTGGACGTTTTATCGCCCCATTTTAATAATCACAAAACTCAGATAATAAACATGGCTGCGAAAAGTAACATCATGATATGGCTGCAAAAAGTACCAGATTATTTATTCAGTGGTTTATCTTTTTTGAGGATAGCTTGAGTGTTTATTTCATGAGGATTGAAATACTATTCTTGAATTGGAAGATTAGAAATACTACACTTCTCTTGAATACACTTCTAATGAATTCATTATCAATATTACTCTACATTATTTCACATTCCTTTATCTTTAATCCCATTTATTTTCCCATGCCTTCTGCATTTTTATTGTGCCTAACATTCTAAATATGGCAAGCCATAAATTCAAGATCTAGTTATGATCTAGTTATGATCTAGTCATATCTAGCCATTAGCTAGTCATTATTTAAGTATGATCAACATCATGATCTAATCATTATCTAGTCATTATCTAAGTATGATCAACATCATGATCTAGTCATGATTTCTCATTAGTATAATATCAAACATTCTCTAAGTCTAAGCCCTAAAAGGAGCACCCGCTCCAACCATAATATAATCAAAATCATCATGATCATTACCTTGACCTATTGTATACCCATCACCAGCTCTTTGTTGTTGTTGAAGTTGAAGTTGATGTTGATGAAGTTGTAGTTGCAATTGTAATTGTTGTTGTTGTATATTATTCGTATCAAAGAATGAAGGAGAATTATTAAATTCATAATCTGGATTTGAAAGTGATAATTCCATCATTACACCATCATTACTTTCGAAATCTGATTCATTCTTTTGTAACGATAAACTAATTCCACCATCACCAAAAAGTGCTTTATTAGTATCTTCAAGTGAGTAAGTACTTCTATTATCAGAACCCGTTCTATGATGAATAGGCTTTACAACATGTCCATGTCTTTGAGAGCGAGTAAGTGGGGGAGATGCATTCAGTCTACCCGATATCCCAGTACTGGAAACAATGGTATTTACATCAAAGTTCCCAGTAAGTGAAGTTGATGAGCTCGAAGACAGGGTCTTTTCATAACTTGGAGATGATTCTGTGAATAAGGATGCAGGACGTTTGAGTTGCTCTGAACCCATGGGATATGTCAGGTATTTTGCAAACGACATTTCTCTTTGATACATTTCCTCAACTAAACTTGAAGGAGGAGAATAATTTGGAATGATTTGTTGCTTTGGACGTGGATTGATATGATTGGGATGAGTAAATACATCTTCTTCTATTTTCACTTTGCTTGAATAATTAGATCCTCCATAATCATCCATATCATCATAAATTGATTTATCATTTCTATCACCAAAAGTTTTACCATTATGATCAGCAAAGATTCTAGAACTTGATTCAACATTTGATGGAGATAAACCAGCAGCTAGTGCCACACCTGAATCCCAATCAATAGGTTCATTATCCAATAATCCATGTTCTGCAATTAAACAAGATATTAGAGTATTAATTGGAAGTGTAAATTCCTTCCGTTCGGTGATTTCTTTATCAACTTTAGCTGCTGATTTCTGAGTTTGAATTAATTCATGAAGAAACCTAAGATGTGGAGAACTTAACAGAACCAACTTTTCCAAACTTTTGGTGACAATATCAACTCTGGCTTCTAACAATTCCACATATCCGGCAGCATGGTTCTTTTCCTTATTCTTCTTCTTTCTCATAAACACACAAATATTATTGTCAGCAGAACATCGATTACAAGGTCTATGGCCATCACATTTGGTTTTTTTAATCCGACATGAATCACAAGCTTTAGCAACTCTCTTCTTCTTTGTTACATTCACTTTATCCTCAAGATGATCATCATGATCCAGATCCATACTACTTCTACTGGGAGAAGTCATTATAAGATGTTGCAAATGTACCTTATATCCGAGCGAAAATTAGTAATGCGTTGAGGATGAGTACTAAAGTAGATACAATGATACAATACTAAAGTAATCTAAGGTATACAATCTAAGGTAGATGAATGTTGAATACTTTCAGGTTGTTTCCACTCTAAGAAATATTGCTATCCATTTATACTAATGTTCAAAATAATATGGAAAAGTGTATATGGTATGGAAAAGTGTATCAAAGTAAGTGGACGTGCATCAATCACTCGAAGTTAATAAATTATGCAGCACCTTTGGATCCTTAAAAGAAATCTTTGAAAGCATATAGATGATATTGTTCGGATATAGCTTAAAAAGACGGTTCCAATACCGAATGTGGAAGGGGCTTGTTCAACACTTTATACTTTATACCTTACACTTTATACATACCTACACTTATACCTTACACACTTACACTCTACTTACGTAACACTTAAACTCAAATTCCACTGCTGATACACACGGCTCAATGACAGAATCAGACTTCCGCTTCCCTTGCTCAGGCGAGAAGTTGCATCATATCAAGTTGAAGATGCGACATCTACACCATGTCTGCACACCCAGCGATTTTTAGACGATCCCTGTGAGCTCACTAATGCGGAGTTCAGGAGCAATATACTGGCATCAACATATGGCATAAAGATTACTAAATCATCACTGTTAATAAAAGATTCATGTAGGGAGGATAATGTGAGACGAATAAAACCTTTTCTTTTTCTTTTCAACGTATGTCAATACTTGACCGCTTGTATTTGAATATGTATTAGAATATCATCACATAGTCATTAAACCCCACATCATCTTTGTTCCTTGATGTGCATATTTGACGTTCATTAGATACATTTCCGAAGATTCCCCCCGCAGTTTGCTGAACTAAGCGGTCTAGATGGAGCGATAGCATTGCCTACTATATTATGTGATTATACAGTGATCATATTACATTGGCTGTTAAGTATAGTGTTAATATAATGTTGCTCTTTATATTTGCAAGGTAACTTTTTAAGATTATTCTTGTGCAAGGTAAATCTCTTTCCATATCTTTCTGTACACTTTCTATATCATTCTATAATCTTTAATGGACAGGCGGCTGCAAAATTTGAATCCTAAAGTAGAATAAATCAAAAATTGTTGAGAAAACCAAAATTCAAAATTGCAGCCAATTGCTCACTATTTCGTTTTTCTTATGAAATTCTGATAATTAACAGATATTGCATCGAATAAGGTGATTTCTGCAACTGGAGTTATTATAAGATGGAACCTAACCTAAGTAGTTTCGTATTTCAATTGGCCCATCACACGAGAAGCGGAGCACCGAGAAGCACACGTTTCAAGACTAAGTTGTAATTACAAGATCTGAATGAAGATTGGAATGAGCACCAAATATAGCTCCATATAACTATAAGCTATAATATTCTTTAAATTTGGTCAATAAATATGTATTGATGCACAAAGTGCTTGAAATCGACATAAATCGAAAGCGTAAACTACCACTAGGATCGATGTTGTAGGCTAATGCAACCGTATAAGGTTACAGTTGCAAGTTAATGCAAAAATACAGCTACATAATAAACTAGAGAATATTAATTCAAATGGCATTGGCAGTTGAGAGATAACTCATTAAGCATTTGCAGTCGAATTAAAGATTAAGCATTGCAGTTGAATATTAAGCATTGCATTAAGCATTGCAGTTGAATTTTAAACAACGCTGTCGAATTAAAGATGAAGCATCGCAGGCGATTAAGAATTGCAATTAAAGATTAAGCATCGCAGTCGATTAAGCATACAGTCAAATATTAAGCATTCAGTCGAATAAAAGCGTTGGGAGCTCGAATATTAATTCAACTAACGTTTGGAACTAGAATGGGAAGGTGCAATTAGCCAAGAATATCTTGATATACTGTTAAAGGTGTTATCGTTGTCGTTATATGAATTACTAATATGAATTACTTAAAGAATCTACATATTGATCTAGGTCCACCTATTGAATTTGTAGTGTATTTTCTTGCTTATCATGAGTTCCTATTTTGTGTTAGTATCTTCCCAATGTTGAAACATGTATCTGGTTAGTGAAAAATGTATCCTGTGAAACAAGTATCCTGGTTAGTGAAACATGTATCCTAGTGAAACTTGTATACTAAAACACTATCTTACTAAAACTTGTATCCTACACCATCTTACTAAAACATTGGAATATCATAAGACATAGAAATGATAAAGGCTTAGATGCCTCGGTCAATACATAAGTACTTAAGCTTTTATCCAGCGTTGTGCTTGCAGATGCCTGCTGCTTACAAAGTGGATGACTTCACTTTTCCGCAAAAGTACCTCCGACACCGAGATTTCGGATTTGCAAATAAACTATGCAAGGAACACCACCGGAATTTTACGAGGCTTTAACTTGGCCTGTTGGCAGCAATACTTGGATGTAGCAACTATAGTTGGTAAGAAGAGTTGGGAGAAGAGGAATGACTGTTCCAAAAATACAAAAAGTTCAGAGCAAGACCACTCTTACAGGTCAATAAACTCGGGCTCTCCTCGCTTATATTGCTTTCTCCACAATCATGTAAGACGATAACAACCCAAGCAGATTTATGAATCTTACCCTGAGAGGTACGTTCTTACTGTGCCTTTAGGTACGTTCTAATGTGGAACTTTGGTACGTTCTTACCTGGAACTTTGCTCTTACCTTCGACTTTAGTTACGTTCTAACCTGTGACATTAGTTACGCTCTTACCCTGTGACATTACGCTCTTACCCTGCGACCATAATACGCTCTTAGCTGCGACCCTAGGTGCGCCCATACGTGACTTTAGGTGCGCTTTTACTCTGCAACCTCTTACCGTGCGTGCTCTTACCACACTCTTACCCTGCAACCTCTTGCCGTGCGTGCTGTTTTCCACACTCTTACTCTGCGTGCTCTCTAACCCCTTACCCTGCGTGCTCTCTTACCACACACGTACCGTGCGTGCTCTCTTACCACACACGTACCGTGCGTGCTCTCTCACCGCGCTCTCTCACCGCGCTCTCTTAACCTGCTACTGATTTGCAACTTCGCAGCTCATCTCAGTCACGTGAATATTCAAAACGAAGCACCACTTCATGGCTAAGCAGAAGGTTGATAAGGTTTCGAAGGTTGAACCTAAAGGTTCAAACAAAGATTCAGATTCCAAAGGATCCAATTCAAAAAGTTCAAAGGAATCAAAGAATGATCTGAAGAATGATTCAAACGATCCAAATCAACCCACTAGAGGTAAAATCATAGGTGATAACTTTGGTTGGACTGGAAAACTTCCGGTAACCTTCTTAAATGAGCATTGCCAGAAACAGAAATGGGGTCGTGTTGATTATGATATGCGTAAAAGGGGTTCAGGGTATACTTGCACAGCCAAATTACTGTGGGTTCATCCCAAAACCAAAGAGACAATTCATGTGGATATGACACCACAAGCTCCATTATATGAGCCGAAACCAACAACCAATGAAGCAAGGCATTATTGTGCAACTTATGCTCTTTATCGAATAAATTACTTAAAAAATATGAAAATGGTGTTGCCTACGATTTTTGCTAGTTATTGGTCTGATCTTGAAAAAGAGAGATTGGTTTTATCAAAGGAAAACAAATTTAAACATGATGCAAGATATAATGCACATCCATTCCAAGTAATTCTAGATGAAAGAGAACGAAATGAAAAGGCTACAAAGGAAAGATTGGTCAAGCAACAGAGTGAATTGAAGGTGAAGAAGGCACAAGTCAGTTTGACTATTTCGAATGTAAATTCCATTGGGAATAATACTTCTAACAGGAATACTAAGGAAACAGCAAATGGGGTTAAAAGTGCTAATAAATTATCAAATGAGGCAACAGGAAGGGTTAATAGTTCAGTCAATGGAGCCAATGGTAGAAGTTCAGTCAATGGAGCAAATGGTGGTAGTTCAGCCAATGGAGGTACTACAGCCCATGGAAACGATAGTCTAAATCCTGGAAATGCAAACACATCAACCATTCGAAGTGGAGATTTAAAGGTCTCTTCCAATGAAAAGTCAAATGGGAATGTGAAATCCGCAATTAATAATATAAATAATGGAGATGGAACAGTAAATGTTGACATAACGTTTCCTAAAAAGGTTTGGGCAAATGCCCCATTTATTGACTTTTCACTTGAAGTTCGTTCCTCCATTGAAACTGTGATTAAAAAACATATCGAATGGATTTTAGAAGATCAAAATGAAGCTCTTCTTTCAACCACAGATACTTCTGCATATTTAAAATCATTAAAATCCTTAGGGTTTAGAGAATCTCATATCAAGGAATCTTTTAATTATACAGGTACTTATATAGATGCCTTAGAATGGTTATTATTCCATCTACCAGAAGATGATTTACCCCCACTTTTTGCAAAATCAGACAAAGATTCGAAAGCAACCTTGACCATATCCAAAAACATTCAACTTGAATATTTGGTTGGTAGAGTTCGAAAATCGGGAATTGATGAAGAGGAGATTTTGGTAGCTTTGAAGGAAAATGGTAATGATGAATTAAAAACATGTGTAATGTTAACTCAAAGATTAGCTGAGATTACTGAGACTCAGGTGGAACATTTCCCAGATTCACAGGATTTGTGGGAACAAGAAATTGATGGAATTCAAATGTTGGAATCAAATCAAATAGAATATGCGTCTCCTACCAAGGATATAGTAACCATCTCATTGAATGCAGAAAAACTTTCTAAAGGATTGTTAAGTGTTCGTTTATTTAAAAGTGAAAACTATCCCATGGAATTACCTGGGATTCATATTCTTGTGAATAATCCATCTCATAATCTTGCTGACTATATTAAATTGTCCATAGTAAAACAACTCACAAGATACATCATAACTCATGGATTTATTGGGGATTGTTTTGTCTTTTCAATTCTTGAATGGTTGGAAATAAATATTATAAAGGTTATAGATCATCCTGGTGATTTAATCAGTTATGAGATTGAAAAGAAGATTGAAAAGTCAAAATCCGAAACGAAAATGGTTGCAAAAAGACTGCAAAAAAAACAAGTTCCTCTTTCACAAGCTCAAATCAAGGAACTTTCTTCTCATTATAGTGAAAGACTCAGCAGCACCAAAATGAAATCCTCCTTGAGACAACGTTCGGAATTGCCTGCTTGGAAAAAGAAGGATGAATTGACCTCTGTTATAAATTCCAATAAAGTGACCATTGTCACTGGAGAAACGGGTTCAGGGAAATCCACTCAAATAGTTCAGTTCATTCTTGATCAAATGAATTCACAAGGAGATTTCAATTCCAAAATCATTTGTACTCAACCAAGACGTATTTCAACAATTGGTTTAGCTGAAAGAATTTCAGATGAACGTGTTGACAAGCTAGGAAATGAAACTGGGTACATCATTAGAGGGGAGAATAAAACTTCCAAGGATACAAGGATATCATTCGTCACCACTGGGGTATTATTAAGAATGTTGCAGTCATTTTTATCCACTGGTGGTTCCTCTGTTTTTGATAACCTTGGGTATATTTTCATGGATGAAGTTCATGAAAGATCTGTGGATGGAGATTTCTTATTAATTATTCTTAAGAAAGTGATGAATAAGTTCCCAAAGTTGAAAATTGTTTTGATGTCTGCAACCATCGATATCAATACCTTCAAGAATTTTTTCAACACACCTTTAAATCATATTCATATTGAAGGTAGAACATTCCCAATTAAAGATTATTATTTAGACACAATACTTCTGGATTTGGATTATTCCATGAAGACTTATGATGGAATTGTGAAGCCAAAACCCGATTCAACCTTTTTCCAAGCTGGGAATATCAATTATGATTTGATAGCCAATTTATCATTACATATCCATCATGAATTAAATAAAGAAGGTAACAATGGATCGATATTAGTATTTCTTCCTGGTATCATGGAAATCACCAAATGTATTCGAGAAATAAGTGCCATTTTTTCAAAGAAGAATATTGAATGTTGGCCTTTACCTTTGCATTCAGCATTGACCAACCAAGACCAAAAGCGTGTTTTCAATATCCCACCAAAGGGAGTACGGAAAATAGTTGTTTCAACCAACGTTGCTGAAACCTCGATCACAATTCCAGACTGTGTGGTGGTTATTGATAGTGGTAGATCCAAAACAATGTTCTACGATCCTAAACTGAACACTACGAGATTGATAGAGGATTGGTGTTCGGGTGCTGAAATCGGCCAAAGAAGAGGGAGATCTGGTCGTGTCACCAATGGGAACTGTTATCATATGTATACCCAAGCAACCGTTGATGCCATGAGACCTCAACCTATTCCTGAAATCAGAAGAACCAGATTGGAAAACTTGTATTTGATTGTGAAATCAATGGGAATCAACAATGTTGAAGAATTTTTAAACAGTGGATTGGATGCACCGGATTCATCATCCCTTGAAAATTCAAAAAAGTTTTTAAATGATATTGGAGCGTTGGTCCATGACAAATTATCCCACTTGGGGAAGTATCTTTCTTTCATACCAACCGATTTACAAAGTGGTAAATTGTTAATTTTAGGGTGTATTTTTGGATGTCTTGATGTTTGTCTTACTTTAGCAGCAATGAGTTCTACAGGAAATCCCTTCTCAACAAATTTCGATCAAAAGGAAGAAATTAAACAGGTAAGGAATAAGTTTGCACAAGGTCAAGGGGATTTTGTTGCAGTAGCAGTAGCATTTCAAGAATATCAAGATTTGAAGAGAGATGGGAAGAATACAAAGAAATTCTTAACCGATAATTTCTTATCATATATGAAGATGAATGATATTGCATCTGTTAGGATCCAATATATTTCTATATTGAAAGATCTTGGGTTTATTCCGATGAAAGGCGATATCGACCATTTAAATAGGAATGGAACCAAATTTGCTGTTGTTCGGTCTGTCATTACAGGAGCTTATTATCCTCAAATTGCTCAAGTTCAACTTCCAGACCCTAAGTTTTTCAAATCTATGGTTGGTGCTGTAGCACTTGACCCAGATGCCAAAAAAACCAAGTATTGGTTGCGAAATGAGAATTACGTCCCAGATACTGAAGATGAAACAAAATACCCTGCAACAAGAGCATTTATTCATCCATCATCTGTATTGTTTGGTACTTCTGAGGTTGAAAATACATTTTCCAAAGAGATTCTTGAAAAGGCAACCAATGAAGATGGTGAAATTGATTTTGAAAAGGCCAGAGCATTGTATGCTAATTTAACACCAACGGTTAAGAAGTCGAACCCTGCTTTAAAGTCTACTTTTGTTGTGTATTGTTCTTCTCATCAGACTACAAAGTTATATTTAAGAGATGTCACTCCAACGTCAACTTTAGCAACCTTATTGTTTGGAGGTGATTTGTCGTACAATTTGGTGAATTATATTGATAAAGGTAGAACATCCCCAGGTCTTGTAATGGACAATTGGATGCCTATTAGGACTTGGTGTAAAAATGGGGTTTTGATCAAGAGATTGAGAAAGTTGGTGGATCTTTTGTTGGAGGATAAGTTAGGAAGACCGGGTGAGAATGTTGAGAATTCAGATATCCAGGAGTTATTGGAAGGTATTTTGGAGAGCAATTGAGTATCATTAAGTTTTTGGAAAGTATCACTAAATTTTGGAAAAGTATCACTAAGTTAATATTTCGTCATAGAGTATATAGTATTTCTTCATAGAGATTTATATTCCTTCATACCGTATATTTTGGAGGTATTTCTAGTGACCCAGTATCATAATTAATCCATTGATATAGCATAAACACACACAGTAATAATGTCAACAATATAAAAAGTATTAATAATATATTTTCATTATAATCCCAATAGTATATCCAAACAATCCCAATAGCAAGAATACAGCTTCATGATGTCATCTACAGCGTAAGAATGAACTTCGTTACAAGATGAGCACATGACCCTTCGCTGACAATTCCATGGAATTTGTATATGTAATCCAAAAGAAATTTTGCGAACGTTTGATCTAACAGCCGCAGAGCGCCACAGTTATCTGTAGCTATGAAGATGACATATCCAGGTACATAAATACAACAACATCATACTCTTTTTTTGAAAAGACCAACCATGAGTGATGAAGAAACAGAATTGTTATACCCAGTTAAATCGGGGAAATCTGTAAAGTCATTAATTTCAACCACATCTGTTAAATCCTATGGATCTGCGGATACCACTTCAGATGAAGATAGTCAATTTGATGAAGATGTGCTAATGCTACCCAAAGTGATTCGAGAAACAGTTCCATTAACAGATGATCCACTGATTCCTGTAATAACATTCAGATACTTTTTGTTATCAACGTTCTTCATCATTCCAGGTGCTTTTATCGATACTTTAAATGCTTATCGAACCACATCTGCTGCATATTCCATATTTTTTGTACAGATAGCATCTCATTGGGCTGGGAAATGGTTGGCAAACGTATTGCCTCGAAGACAAGTGAATTTGGGATTTATAAGGTTCAATTTGAACCCAGGTCCTTGGTCTATTAAAGAGACTGCAATGGTCACAATAACTGCAAATAGTGGTGCAACAGGGAGTATGGCAACCAATGTCATATCTTTAGCAGAATTATATTTTGGTGAATCCATTCCTGCAAAGGTTGCTATACCATTTATGTTTTCAATTGTATTTGTTGGTTATTCATATGCTGCAATTGCAAAATCAGTGCTAATGTATGATACACAATTAACGTGGCCTCAAGCATTGATGCAAACTGCCCTTTTCCAATCTCAAGATAAATCCAATCTGAAACAAGGAGCCAAACAATTGAAAGTGTTTTTTTGGGTCTTGAGTAGTATTGCAATCTGGCAATTCTTCCCTGAATTTATATTCCCAATGACTTCAAGTTTGGCTGTTCTTTGTTGGATGGCTCCTTATAACCCTACAATTAATTTCATAGGGTCAGGAATGGGGGGAATGGGTGTTCTTAACTTTTCCCTTGATTGGGCTAATATAACCGCACAAATCATGTTATACCCATATTGGATCCAATTGATTCAATTTGTAGCATTTGTCCTCGGTGCTTGGGTTTTGATTCCATTAGTGAAATGGGGAAATCTTGGTACTTTTGGATATGGCTTGATGTCCAATTCCTTATTCTTAACAAATGGTTCCATTTATCCAACAAATGAATTATTGACTGCAGATTTAAGACTTAATTTAACAGCTTATGAATATTATGGTCCAGTTCATATTGGGGCTCAAAGAGCTTGGAATATGTTCTTTGACTATGCTGCCTATGTTAGTGGAATCACTTGGGTTATACTTTTTGGTTATGATAAGTTTAAGCTGTCCTATAGTAATTTCAAAATCAATGTAGGGCCTGTGGATAGACTTAATCGTTTAAGATTGAATTATAAAGAGGTTCCAACTTGGTGGTACTTGATTCTTTTCATTATTGCATTTATCACCTTAATGACCATTTTGTTAAATGGGTATATGTTTATGCCATGGTGGTGTTGTATTGTTGCACTTATCATGGGGTCAATAATCGTAACCCCATTAGCTTGGCTTTATGCATTATCCAATTTCCAATTGGCTATTGGTACTTTTAATGAATTGATTTATGGTTACATGATTCAAAATATGGATCAAAAGCACCCCGCTGGTGCTCTTGTATTTGGATGTATTGCAGGCAATGCTTGGTATAGAGCACAATATCATTTGGAATGTATGAGGCTAGGGTTTTACAATCATTTGCCTCCAAGAGCTGTGTTCTTTTCTCAATTATATGGTGAGATGATTGGTATTCCTATCAATTATGTTGTTCTTAAATGGGTTTTAAAAACAAAGTTGGAATATTTGAATGGAACTAAGATAGATCCATTACATCAATGGACAGGACAGCTTATTACTATCAATCATACAAATGCCATTCAATATGTTGTTTTGGGGCCAAATAGAATCTTTGAAAAATATCCATTACTTCCTTTTGGGTTTGTCTTAGGATTGGTAGCTCCAATTTTCATGTATTTATTACACAGAAGGTATCCAAATTCAAGATTGCAATTCAACTTGTGGAACACAACTGTTTTCTTCTCAAGTATGAGTAAATTCTATGGGAACTTATCCACAGGATACTTTTCAAAGTTCATCGGGGGAACAATCACAATGTATTGGGCTTTCAATTATAGAAATGATCTTTGGAAAAAGTATAATTATATCTTAGCTGCTGCTTTAGATACTGGGTATAATTTGAGTGTACTACTTATATTTATTTTATTTTCATGGGGCACATTCAACATGCCACATTGGTGGGGGAATAATGAGTTGAGTGTTGAGAGGTGTTTTGCATTATAGGGAGGTTGTCTATCGAGGATGTCTATCGAGCGGAGCGAGATAGATATCCTTTTCTATCTCAATCTTCAAAGTTAGATCGCTTCGCTCTTTAGGGATGGAGTTGGCATGGTGTAATATTCAAGGTGACGTGTGGTGAGTCCTTTAGACATTTATAGAACTAGAATTACCTATAGAATTAGAATTTTATATAGATCTAGAAGTTTAGTATTAGAATAGAGCATATTTACATTATTTTGATTTATACTTGTAATATTTATTGACATTTTTGCACCCAACAAATGGCAAATTTGCACCCAAAGTGAGAGTAATCTGGACCACATTTTTATGGTTAATTGAATCTTTTCAAGTATTGGTGCATTAGCTTTATAGAGAAAGGGAATGAGGGTTGAGTATGACATACTATAATGATATTAAGGGCGATTGGAAAAGGTTACTACATTTGCTAGCTAATTGAATTATTGACCTATTCAATCAGAACATATGAAAGAATTATTTTCATACAAGTAGATCTAAACTGTACAGGTTAAGAAGATATTCAAGGTACAAGAGATATAAAGACTTAGAACAAGTTATCGAGTTTTTAAGAGAGTACCATAAATATCAATTGTAGATTTGAAAGTATATGTCAGCAGTAAACCTTCATACCACAACTCAGTCTTCCACATACTCAGATCACCAATATCCTACATTCTCACAAGTTATATTCAAATCTAGAGATAGAGATTTCTCATGAGGTATACACTTACTCGCCCAATACAAAAAGTTCAAACTCCCTAACTAAGCTCTAAGCGACAGTTTACTCAATGAAGACTGGGACGATGACTTCTCCGGATCCTATAATTATAGAACATCCATTCCTTCCTCTCTCTCTTCACTTTCTAACCAAGTTACTCAACATTCCGCACCAAAAAACAAATCAAACAACATGAGTTCTTCTGAACCAACGCCCTCCAACAGTCGAAGTATCAATATCCAACCCCAACAGGCTGCTGCATTGGCCCAAGCTTTAAGATTGGAAGTAGAACATGCAAAAGCTGCTGGTGATGATACAGTCAAAGCCAAAGCACATCATGCCAAAGCTGCCAGCATACGGAAAATCTTGATTACTTACCAAGAGCAACAAAAAGCTAAGCTGGAACAGAATTCCCCAGTGGTATCTCCAGGTGGTAGTCCTTATCCGGTTGGTAATGCAAACTCCAACACGCCGTCTGTTGGGAGTCCATCCTTTGGAAGTTCATCCGTCGGATCTTCCTCAGTCGATTTGAAGACGACTCTTGATGACAAAAAAAGTGTAGCGAAAGAAGCTGAAGACCTGACAAAAACAGTCATCACCATAGACAAATTAAATAAAGTTAAGCATTCGTTGGATCAATTGGAATCTTCCATTGCCAAGTTGGAAGAGGATAAGAAAAATACAAATGATGCTTCCAAAGTTCGGTTCATAGAGGCAGAGATTGAAAAGTTAAGGCCCAATGTTGCAAATTATCAAAAACTTGTGAATTACTTCAAAGCGGAACTTTTGAATAGAAGCGGAAGGACTCCAAGCCCACCAACTGCCCCAGCTCCTAGGATTATTACTCGTTCTCATAGTTCACTTATAGAAAAAGCTAGTCTTCCGCAAGCTCCACCTGCTGCTTCAATGCTACCGGCACCTATTCCAGCACCAACTCACACCTCAACGCTTCCAACACCAAAGCCCAACTTGAATAGTAACCTTTCATATATGAAAACCACCCCATTACCACCAACATCACTCGCCAATAAAATTTCTAATATTTCGAAACTAGGTGGCAATATAAGACCCTTAAGCACAAGCTCCTTGCCCACTTATGGTCATACAATGGGTGTTCCAGTTATGAAAATGGGCCAATACGATAATCCAAACTACACACCAAACAATATTCCAGATAATGGAGGTAGAGTTTTGACCAAAAGAAAACTAGCAGATTTGGCAACAACATTAGCTGCTACGGAAGGTGATGCAAAACCAACAGTGGATAATGATGTGGAGGAATTGTTACTTGACTTGGCTGATGATTTTGTTAGCTCCATAACCACATTTGCTTGTAGGTTAGCAAAACATAGGAAAGTCAAAAAGGTGGATATCAGAGACTTTCAATTGCACTTGGAGAGGAATTGGAATATTAGAATTCCGGGCTATTCAAGTGATGATCCAAGAGCTGCAAGGAAGTTACAGCCAACAGGTGAATACAATGAAAACTTAGGGAATATATCAAAGAGCAATACGGGTGCTTGAATAGATTAGTCAGCGAATGTGTGAACTGTAATATTACAGAGCCAGCTGTGAACAACTTATGTAGCGAACATTCAATGCAGTAAAAAATAAATTGTCAATTCCATTCTGGAAATTATACAGAAACAAGCTTTGCCAGTTTTGCAGTCACAAACACTTTTCCACAGTAAAGTTAAGCGTAGGTAAAATAGACATTCAATATATTGGTGTTTAACTCAGTTACAATCCTTCAAGCGAGGCGTCGTTTATTGACAATATCCGCCATAATGATGCACCGACCGCTGTGTGACCTCAACGCTTCCATTATCCTTAAGGAGAATTCATGAGCACATATTTCCATTGCCTATACGAGTTGTTATAATGCCTAATATATCCAACGGGCCTCTTATCAGGGTGATTATTGCCGTGAGATTCAGATTTAAGGAGATTTCATCTTGCAGGGGGCAACATTAAGCCGCAAATCTTGCGGAAGCGAAATCTCAACTCGCAGGTTTTGCAGCAGATGTTATCTTAGACGCATGAGGACTCATTACATATTCTGCGTGATATCTTACTGCAATACCACTCAAGCCAAGTACTTCTTTCAAGCCACTGCAGGACAATATGCTACCTATCGGAAGAGTGTTCTTCGTACGAATACTGAAACATTCCCTTTTATTGATGAATGTCTTATTGTTTAGTGCATGCACAATGAACAATGTTGAATCATGTCAAACTTCTTATACATGTTTTCCACTGCATGATGATCGATCAGACCATACGCAAACTGGCTTGATTTGGAACATGTAGCTTCGCTAGTTTGTCAGACCATTCTACGGCACAATTACTTGAATATGCCCGCTTACGTCTGATTATTAGGTGTGGTTACTTGTATTGCCTGTCTAGATGTATCGAGTGTACGATGCCATGACCGAATCTTAAGCACATCTCTGTTTTTAATAGAACATACTTGTAAATATTGTAGTCGATTACGGACGTTCTATTCTGGGAAGGTTCCAAGTAGTAAGATATCCGATCCGGATCATGTGGCTGCGCCATATTATAGAAGAGTAGACTCGCCATGTAGAAGAATACCCACCATATAGAAGAGTAGACTCACCATATAGAAGAATACCCACCATATAGAAGAGTAGACTCACCATATAGAAGAATACCCACCATATAGAAGAGTAGACTCACCATATAGAAGAATATACCAAAGTCAGTCTATAGTTTACTCGCAACTGTTGCATAAGCTGAATGTTAGCATTTTACAGCACCATCGAGTACAACCCATTACTAAGCTTCAAAACACCCTCCTCCACCAAAGAGTCTAAATACCGTTCCAATTCTGAATCTTCAACAACCCCCATTTTATCCTTCGGAACTGTTAAATTCAATAGTCCTTTGAGCTTTTCAAACAGCCCCGATTGAATGCTTTGCAATATATTTTTCAAGTGGGGCAATAGACGTGAAAGTTTATCTTCCTTAGGGGACTTAGCAACCTCGGGGCTAGGGTTCTGAGTGATTGATACCGTGCTGGCAGAGAGTAGTTCTTCCTCATCGTCAACAATATAGAGAGTTTTTGATAATTCCAATAAAACTTTCTTTTGAGCCCAAAATGCTAGTCCTCTAGAAACAAGGTAATTGGACATATTCAAAGTCTTGCTGACTTCATCTACCGACAATTCATTAGGATTATCATTAAATAGGGTTATTATTGCAGCCTGTTGCGGAGTGACTTCAAAGGTGACGATTTTATTCTTCACCTCCAATTCCAACTTCACCAAACCTAAATGAGGTACCAATTTCAAGGCTCTACCACGCTTATACCTTGAAAATTCATCGTTGAAATGAACAAACTTTTGTTTGATTTGTTCTGGTAATTCGAAATTATCATTACTTGCAAGAACAGTTGGCCAAAATAGATGACTTAAGATAGATGAATGAAATGTTCTATTTCTACCATGAATCGATTCATTAATCAACTTACTATCTTTAATATCCTTTATCATGATATCCAAAGTTGTAAATTCATTTTTACCAAAGCGTGCCTTGAGAAAGCCCAATTGAGTATCTATGTCTGAGATATCATAGTTATGAAGATTTATCAATTTCTCACCGAAAAGCTTGGTGAATTCATTTATGAAAATTTCCTTGGAATCGAAAATCGAAATTAAAGACTCAATTATATCAACACGACCTTTTTTGAAATCAGGTAATGCATCTATTGGATCAGGGTGCCAATCAGTATCATCTCTCTTTTTTTGATTAGTCCGCTTCGTGCTTCTTAATTCTCTGACCAATTCTATTAATTGGTTCGATTTATCATCCTCATCAAGTAAACCATGAACAAGTTTCACTATGATATCTTCACGAGTTTTCAAATATACTCTAATTGGTCTTACAACCTTATCAAGTAATACCCCTTTCGGGTCGATGAGTAAAAACGATTTGATGGTTTTAGTATATGTTGTAATCACGTCAATGGTATTTGAACCGGCATGAAGTAAATTCTTATTACATATACTTATAAAAGTATTTACCAACTTTGTCCTTTGATACGATTGAGTTTTTAATGAATAATTCGTCAAGTATGATAGCCTTGAATTGGTACTAAACTCAGGACTCTTTAAACACTGATGAAGCTCCTCAAGTCCATGCATACTTTTAGGGAATTCCACAATCATATCAAATATTTCACCTATTCGAATAGATACCAACTCATCATGAGCAATTTTAGTCAACTCATAAAGGTAAATATCATCAGAAGAATTCAAAATGATCGAAAAGTTAGGGTAAATCTCATTTTGAATGAAATCATTGATTAGACTCAAAAGAGGTTTGTTCCATACTCTCGAAGAGTTCAGAAGTATAAACTGCTTTATCTTCTGAATGGATAATTTAATTAATATGTAATTCACCTCATTCGTAAAGTTAATCAAATGAAGTAGTTTTACTACATCATTAACGGGGTATTGAACTTGATTGGATAATGCAGCAGTTAAATAAATATGAAGGGATTTTGAAAAATGGGAAAGATCTAAATCAGAATCCAAATTAGGAGATATATCCATATTAGGAGATTCCAAATCGGTCGAGCCCAAATTGAGTGGTGCGCGTATGGATGATCTTAGTCCTCCCAGTGATGTTCTTGGTCCCACTTGTGAAGACCTTGAGGGTCTGAAAGTTTCCCTGAATAGAGCGTTTAGATTCCTTTGAAATAAATCTCTTGTGCGTTGATTCAATCGCATGTTCTCTATGTAGTATGAATAAAACTTAATAATCCCTTGGAATAATTGATAGTAATCGATGAATGTGAAATGATCTAGATTCACCTTGAAGAACTTATGAAATTCTATATTGACTGAATTGATGAATAGGCGGATAAAACCAACTTGATTGGTGTCATCTTTAATACAACTTTTAATTGCAGCTTTAACTCTTTGAGAAGGTGGATCATTGTTATGAATTACACGCCAATTCTCAACTTGGGGAAATGGCTTTATCCATTCAAGAAGAATATGAATATCATTATCTATATCCAGTTGGCTATTAGATAGATCATTTAATGTTGGGGTTGGTATTATGGATGATATTGGGAGCATACCTTGAAGTGTAGGTTTTGTATGCAAAGTGAGATTTGGTGAGAGTGAGGGTTTCAGTGGTGGGATAGATGCAGCTGGGAATAATAGAGTGTACAACAAAAGAAGATCTGAATTCGTTAATTGATAGTTAGATGTTATTGGATTGATCATACAGTGACCATTCATGGCCCTTAGTTAATAATTCTCCAAAAGAAATATCCTCCGACGAAATCTTTGCATAATCTAGAATCGAAGGTTATTTCAAGAATCTCCAACACTTCTCTTCAATACTTCAAATAATCAATCAGTAAAATCCTATCACTTATATTAGTACAATTTGTCATTACTTGTGGGACATTGTTCTGAGTAAGCACCACATTTTCAATCCGCACTGAAATAATTACAACCAACCAAGCATGGTATGTACTTCGATGAGTGATCTAAGATGATTTAATACTCCGTTTAAATGCTCATATTGAAATACTAACAAGCAGTCATCCAACCTTAAAAACTTCCTTCAAATAACTGGAGTATCCAATGAAATAGCCAATCAATACCTTAAGAAATATAAGCAGAATCTAGGACTTGCTGTTGAAGCATACCTTTCCGAAGAAGATATTCGAGCCAAATCAATTAAAACAGTCAAGTATAGTTCGTCTTTAATATCCATCTTTAATAAATACAAAGATGCAAATGACCCCAATAAGATTGATATTGATGGAACCTTATCATATTTGGAAGATTTATCTATAGAACCAGAAGATTTAAAAAGTTTGGTATTAGCTTACTTTTTAAAGAGTCCAAGTATGGGGGTATTTCCTAGAGAAACGTTTTTATCTCAATGGCATGATCAAAAGATCTCCTCAATAAAAGATATGAAAAGTTTCATTTCAAAGTACTTTGAAGATATAAAGCAGAATTCGGAAGGTAATTTCCAAAAGTTATATAACTTTACCTTTGGGTTTTTATTGGAAAATGAAAATCAGAAATTGTTGGATTACGAGTTGGTGATTGAATATTGGAAGTTGTTATTGCCACTAGTATTTCATGATGAACAAGTACAGAAACGATTGAGCCAATGGTACGACTTCCTCACAAATGATTATAAAAGACCGTTTTCAAAAGACATGTGGAGTATGTTTTATTTGTTTGTACAGGAGGTTATAGTGGAGGATCCCATAGACTTTGGGGGGTATGATGAGATGGCTGCATGGCCTAGTGTCATGGATGAGTATGTTGAGTATTTGAGGGAGAATGGATTAATAAAGGAAGGAACGTCGTCCTACTAAAAGTGCATAAAAAAGATGTGGAGTGTTAGAGTCTTTGGAGTGATTGAGTCTGTGGAGGGATAGAGTCAATGGAGTGATAGAGTCCATAAAGTACATCATTAAACAGAATCTCCTTACAATACCAGCTATCGTGATAAACAGTAGCATTAGCCCCTGAGTGTATATAGGCTGAGGAGAAGTGCATTGCTCTTTGATAACTTTGAATTATCGTCATATGGATCCTCATACATCTTTGTTGATCCTCACATCTTGTTGATCCCGATAACTTGGTTATTGTTTATTTGATTTCAATATTTGGACTGATGAATTCCACATAATATTTCAGTCGAAGGCACCGTTTGGTCAAGCCTTATCACTCATCTTCAGCTAAGTCATCTCATATTAGCATTCTACGTTCCAATGTGACTGTCCTGTCTGGTGTCTCCAAATTGAAAGCGAATCATTTTTATAGATCTGGACATCGACTACCATGGAATTGGCTGCTTTATAGTGACATGTGAACAAGACTTCCAAACTGAAGTATTCATTAGTGAATTAAAAGATTTGCCAAAAGTGGGCACTTAATAGAAATATTCCAGGAAATGCGGTGTATCTATAAACTTGATGCATAAGGGTCATAATTCATTTTCATAGATAAAGGTACAAAGTTTTTGCCTGGAAAACTTGAAGTATTGCTGCCTACTTGCCGCATGGAACTCTTGTGGGCAACATTAAATGTCAAACCTAAGTCCCGTCCTCTCTGTCGAACTAGAAGATAATGTCTAAAATGACAGGGCAAGGCTCTTGAATCACATACGCCCATTAGAGAGTCCAATTTCATCTTGATAGTCATTACAAATACATTTTCAATCTTTTGCACGGGCCAAAACCTGAAAGTGGAATGGTTGAGTTTCAAACCGATTTAAAAAATGGAAGTTGCGTTTACTGGATTGATCCCATTTACGATCTAGTCAAAATTATTTGAATCACTCTAAATTGTCTATTCAATGTTATATATCTCACTGTATCAACCTTTGCTTAATAAATATACCAGATTCTGGTTTCTTGTGTATTACAACAATGTCTTCATATCACTATAAAGTTAAAAAGTTCAAATGTACAGTAATGTAAGAGGAGACTTCATCAGATTGACATTGAATGACTTATGAACTTACAAGCCATTCATCTTTAAATTTTCAGCACAATCTATTCCATAAAATCTGCTCAGCACAATCTATTCAGCAAAAACTGTCCCTTTATACTCTTTACAAATTCTAATTCAACAAACTATCAATATTTGATCGCCTCAAAGCCAATAGCGTGCCACAAGCATCCTGATCACTCAACCTCCTTTCCTCATCATACTCCTCCTCTTGCTCTTTTTTTGGAACCGCACTTTCTGGATTTAAAGCAGGATCAGGTAAAGTGAACATTCCAGGTTCTCTCCTTCTCTTATGTTTTCCAGAAAGCATAGGAGTAGTTGTGGTTGATTTGATTGGGTTGGTAAAAGGAGAAACAGGGATTGACAGTTTTCTGATTCGATCTTGAATCAGCAGTAACATTGGCAGCCTATCTTGTAATTGTAACAAAGGCAGTTTATATGGCAGCCTTTCATCTTGAAACAGTCTTGAATCGTCTTTCGGCACCCTATCCAAATGTTTCTGATTATTAGTATATTTATTAAGCAAAGTCAATATTGGAGCCATATCTGGAGTGACATCTGGAGAAGGCAATTGACCTGAAGATTCATCACTATCTGGATCTTCATCTTCATGGATTGTATTAAATCTTGATAAAGGATCCAAATCATTGACCAAGTTTTTGAAATTGAAATCTTTATCAATATCTCGATATTGATTAACATCCAAGGGTATCCTTGCAAAATCAACATCGAAATTATAAGAATCTGAATTGGCAGCCAATAAATCATTTTGTTTCTGAATGATATGATGTAAGTATAAAATATATTCCACTGAAGATTTCAAAATGGTTAATTTATACATTCCATCGATTTTATTCCCATTATTTGAAGAACTGGATTGTTTATTAAAAGGCTTTATTGTTGGAGAATTTGTTGATGAAGCCGTTGTGGTTCTACAAGCTGGAATCAAATATTTAAGAGCCTCGAATTCCCTATTAATTTTGATTCTTCTTTTCTTTTCAATAATCGAATGTAATTGCTTTGTTTCATGTTTTCTTTTAGCCAATTCTTCTTGATCAATATTCGCAGAAGATCTTCTTCTTTTCTTTCTGGATATGGAACTCTTACTACTGGTATCGAGATTGGATGATGAGGATTTATCAAGATAATCATTAGTTAAAATTTCATAATTATTCTCATCACTATCAAGATCCTTATTTAGTTGGATTATGGTTGTTTTTAATACTGGTGGAGATGGGAGCATCTTTGGGTAGCAAGTAACGTTAGTGAGAACGATTTAAACCTTATATATGGTAAAACATGGGATCATCTAGATTTATATAGTCGTGAGACATTAATTACCCACGTTCTTGCCCTTTTGCATATTGTGCGTTTTGTGTCACTTGTGTCTTATTATTGAAGTTTGGGTGGACGAAGCTTACGTAATGGCCATGTGGCTGCAAAAACGTGCGACGACTCACCGTGCGACAAAGGAGAGGATGAGGGAAGGATAAGAGTAACTTATGAATTAATGGAGTATATATGATATAGAGAAGCTGGGATTGATGGATTTATCAGATAAAATTTAATATGATTAATACATCTTGAATTTATCATCAACTTGTCTTTTTCATAGCAACGTTCTTTAAGGGTTTATTTAAAATCAGGCACATAGTGGAGTTGGAGGTTTGTGGTAATTTTTAGGGAGTCAATTTGGAGGATATGTTGGGGGGTGGTAAATAAGGAATTGAGATTTAGTTTGGGTTGGATTCATAAGGAGCATAGTAGATATAATTTGATGATGTGTTGTATTGTGTTGTATTTGGTAATGTGTTGTATAGTATTTGATAAAGTGTATATTGTATAGTATTTTATAATGTGTTGTATATTGTATACTATTTGATAATGTATAGTATTTGATATATTATGGGAATTTTATTACCAAATACTTGGAATATTCCCGATCTACATTATTAGAAAGAAAAGTGAATATGCTCTTCCAATTGAACTTACATACAATTCCATTAAAATGCAATATTTACCTTCACCATCAATTTAATATTTAAACGTTATGCTCAACTGTTTAAAGTGATCAACCGAGGTGCTTCATTGAAATTATATATAAAGTAGGTAGAAGGGAGTGTAAGTGGCAGTTTTGACATGATATTTCATAGAGATTATATTGGGCAGATACTGGGTTCTCTTGGTACTGTGTTCTCTTGATAAACGTTGATACTGCATTCTCTTGATGCGCTCTCTTCCCATTCTTTTACGCGTCTCATGATTTTGTTCTCATTTAGAAAGGTAATTGAGTTATCTTAATGTCGTATTACCTTAAATCAAAGTGGCGTATAAGTGGATTCTCTATTATAAATAAAATTGAAATGTAATTCAAAGTTTAATTTTTTGTCTTTTAAGTTTGATGGCTTGCATCCTTATTACAAGTTAAACAGTTTTCCTGTCCATTTAGTATTATGAGTGCATAGTGATGATCCTTTTTCAGTATTCCATCTGATTATGTTCTATCTCTAAACCTAGCTTATTAAACCCTATTTTATTGTGTTAACATTTCACTTATAAACAGTAATGTTAGTTTGAATAGTTTGGTTTGCATCAACTCACTACATTTATTTAGATAACTAACCAATTTTTAAAAAAGTACTAAACAAACTTCCATCTCTTCACACTATAGTGTATGAAACCAATTAACTTAATAAAGTATAATTACAACATAATAAGGTGTAGGTTTATATATTCTGCAGGAGTGATTTTGCAACCCGATCTTCACTACGGAAATACACAATTTTTGCCTAATGTATCTCTTCAAGGTCCTTTACATTGGACTTTATCACCAATGATATGTATTCACTCTTGACTGGTAGATTCACTCTTGACTAATAGATTCATCCTTGACTAATGTCCACTTTGTGTACTTGTCTCATTTTGCAACATTAAGGTGGAAAAATACCACACACATTTCAAGGAGAGTACCACATGTCATCATCAGAAGAGATAGAATTGGTGATTGAGGCGGTTGAACCCAAACCGATCTATAGACCTAGAAATAGAAAGAACAAACTTACATCCCTTAATAATTTAAATAATAATCAAAAAAGTGTAATTAACCATGAATTATCAATTGATTTAAATGATAAGCTGGTTGAAGGTAAAGAAAGTAACTCAAAGAAATCATCTCCCAAAACATCTAAATCAAAGAGATTTAATAAACAAACCCCATTTTTAAAAGCCGATTCATTTATTAGACCGCTTACTAAAAATGCAGATACCAATTTAAAACCAATAAATCAATCGGCTGAGTTAGATGGATTGAATTTACCTGGTAAAATTGATACATCTTTACCAATTGATAAAATTGATACTTCTTCACATCCAAATGAACCTACACCAATTGAACCAAATGAACCTAATGATACACCCCAGATTGAGAATAAATTGTCAAATTCACCAACCGAGTCAACTAAGTTGCCAAAAATCAATCCTATTGAAAATCCATCTTTAAGTTACATTAAACCAAATATTAAAAGTTCTACTTTTAAGAATACTAAACTGAAGAGTTTTACAACCCCAGGTCTTAAATCTCCAGATAATCCTTTAATCAAAAGCAGTACTAGCCCAGGCATTAAAAATACCTCACTCACCCCCACATCCAAATTCACCTCCGTTAGTCCAATTAATAAGAGTTCTGTCATTACAAGTCCGATAACTAAAAATTCCGTCACAAGTCCAATTACTAAACCTTCCAATGTCACAAGCCCAATTACTAAAAATTCCAATCTCGCATATAGTCCTCTTCCTAGAAATGTTACACCCCATCTTGATCCTGAAATGGGAAAACGGTTGGCTCCAGCACCTTTGCCTCCAACAAACGCTTGGGATACCAATCAATTATTAACTAAGCCGGTTGATGGTGAATCGGCAATTTCTTCTCCTACAGATTTGTCGATTGGAAGATTTAGTAGAGATGGTACAGCACCACCTTCTTTAGAGAATGAGCCATATTACCAAACTTATTCTGCAAAGATTCCAACAAGTCCAAACGGTAGCCCATATTCTTCAGACCTTCCTGGTAGTCCTTATCCACCGAGCCCATATTCGGCAAATTTTACTGGAAGTCCATATTCAGCAAATCTCCCAGGTACCCCTTATCCAAATTACCCTTTTGGTCATCCCTCATTGATTCCATATCAATATATGCCACATCCGTTAATGCATCCACAAATGGTTCCAGCAGCTCTTGCACCCAATATGATGCATGCAGGAAAATCTTCACCACCAAGTGGTGGTGTTTTACAATCAAGTCCTGAACTTGAAACACGTAATAGTCAAGATGATGACAAACAACCAATAAACTCCCCCCAATCCGTCATGTATCAATCTTATAATAGAATTTATATTGATAGGAATTCACTTGTTCCTAATGTTTATCAACAAGGGGAAGCAAATGTTTCTTATCCTGATTCTCCAATACCTCCATGGGCATCTCAGGTTCCCTTGCAGTGGGCCCCAATGCAATGGCAAGCACCTGGATCTCCTCCATGGATCCCATCACCTCAATTCAGTGCTTCTCCTCAATTTTATCAATACCCTTTAATTAATTCTGCACTTTCTCCAGAGAGTCCTTCAAATAGGGATTCTAATTATAGGGATAGTTCGTTTGACCAAAGTGAAGAACCCTTTAATCAAAGAGATGGATATACTCCAGAAGGAGGGTATATTTATACTGGCCATAGTTCACACAGAGGTCCGCGTAGAGACACTATCAGTAGAGAGCAGTATTCCAATCCAGGACGAGGTTCACAGGGAAGGCATTCAAATGTCGGCAGAGATTTCCAAGCAAATAGAGACCCAGACTCACAATCAAGCAGAGATCGTACTGGGAGAGACTCAATCGTATGTAGGGATTCAAACACCAAATCAACCCCATGTTTGCA
Source organism: Kodamaea arcana (assembly GCA_030574295.1). Lineage (NCBI taxonomy): Eukaryota > Fungi > Ascomycota > Pichiomycetes > Serinales > Debaryomycetaceae > Kodamaea > Kodamaea arcana. The sequence goes on along the minus strand of JAJMER010000003.1, from coordinate 662,899 downwards.
TCCAGGCTCATCACATGCAGGAGGAGATCCTTACTCTTATGCAGTGCGGGACCCTTTTGCAAATACCACCAAAGAAGCGTATGGAGATGCAACGCCAGGCAGAGACTCATACAACGAGAGTCCTTACAAGGAAAGTCCTTACAAGGAAACTTTCTCTTTAAATGAATCGTCTGCTCTGTATAAAGAAACAGGGTCCTACCAAGATCGCAATTTCTATCGAGACTCATCTGTTACTTCGCCAACATCTGGATCTATTTCTTCCAATGATAGAAAGTTACAAAAGCATAAAGAAAGAGTAGCTGCAATTAAGTTTCAGTTGAAGTATTACTTTTCAACTGAAAACTTATGTAAAGATTTATATCTTAGATCATTGTTTAATGTTGAAAATGGTAACATCAAATTAAATGAGTTGTTGAAGTTCCAAAGACTCAAATCGTTGACCAATGGTGGTAAGGATTTAAGACTTGTTCATCAAGCTTTCTTGAGTCCAGAATTGGCTCACATCGAGGTTATTGATGACGATGAGATTCGGTTGACTGATTGGAAGGGCTGGGTTATTCCTCTGGTCCATACAAAGGTCAATGGGAATGCCCGAGAGAAACTCAAAGAGAATGTGGAATTTGATGGGGAAGAAAATGAAGGGGATATTGAAAAGAAGTTAGCGGTGAATGTGGAAGGAATTTCATTTACGAGCTGATTGGCACATAATGAGGTTGCACGGTTACAGTTTAGTTCTGCACAAGAAAGGGTAAGAAGGTGCTGGCAAGCATGCATAGTTGAGAACTTATAAAGGAGAAGCTTGGCCAGGTAATGTGAATCTCTTGGCCCTGTATACGCTTCAAAAGTAAGCATTACCAGTAAAATGATAAAGCATCGCTAGTAAAAGATACAGCACTGGAAACAAAGGTTTTAGCATTGCTAGTAGCCATGGGTTACAATATGTGATAATCAACAGTCGTGATAAATGTCTTGGCTAGTTATTAGTAGGATTCAATGTGGCTGTTAAATTATCTCAAAGATGGGAGTGCCGTGTCTTTTCTATAACATATATTTTTCCAGGTCTGAATATCGGATTGGTGGATCTTTGATGATTCCCAACCTGAGAAGTAGATTTGTATTATGGTTCGTATTAATGGGTTATGTCTATATACTAAATATATGTTCTAAGAGGTGTGATGTTGTTCCATAATTGCAGCTTCCTCAGGCATATCACAGTCCGAATCCTTGTCAAACTTGTGGCAACATTGATAACCCCATTTCCCACTCTCATAATAACTTCCAAATATTGTTGAATGATTTCGTGGAAAGATATCTTCTGTGTACTTTGAAGATTTAGGGGGATTGAAAGTTATCGATGGATCTAGGGTGACTTCAGGGTGTGTTTTGGGAGTTTGTAGAAGGGGTAGATTTGGGTTGTGGTTTGATTGATGTGTTCCTTCCATAGGATGCTCCTCAGAAGAGCTAGAAGTATTAGGCCTACCATACCTTCCTAACAAAGCCTGCTTTTTTAAATCCGCCTTCTTAGCCTGTTCTTCCTTGAATCTTTTATGCTTAAGCTGCATCAACGTAGGACTTGCTTCCAAACTCAAGTCAAGATTGAAAGCTGGTTCTTCCTCGTGCACTGCACTCTGTCTCTTCCTTTGATCTTCTTTATTAATTTCCCAAGAAAACTTTTGTAGATGATTCAATCCTTGACCATCACCATTCAATGTTCTAACAAATTCTTGTTTATTGTTCAAGAATCCTTTCTCTAGATTTTTCGAAAGTCTTGATTTCGGATCATACTCTACTCGTATTTTATTATCCACATTACTTGTGATGTTATAGATATAAGACGGGATATCTTGTCTATCTCTCAATGTTCTTTCAAGAGTATCTTCTTTGGAATTCGATTTGATGACACTTTTATCTAGGTCAAGTTCAATCAATTCTAATTCATAATCTGTATCATCTGAATCCAATTTCTCCAGTTCAACAATAGAAGCTTTCTGCACCTTTAGAATTTTCTTTCGTTTCCGTTCCTTTATTTCATTCCAATTCTTAAGTGTAGTATTCCATTCTTCAACATCATACCCATACCAACGATCTCTTTTTGAAACATAATTTTCATTCTTTTTAGCCCCAGACTCATTAAATTCATCTTTAATACCACTGCCTATTATTGGAGCACTATAATCGATTATTTGATTGGGATCTTTTCTTTGATGGGCAAGGTAATCTTCCTCAGCTGTTTCTTTACTGTACCATGGTTTTGATGAAATGAACTTGGGGATGTAATCGTTGGTCTTTTCTGACATTTGTGCTTAAAAGGAAGTTGTCTTCGTATGTTTGGAATATAATCTTATTTAACCTGCAATCAGATAGTGCGATGACAGCTCACCACAACTTTCTTGATATCTTGTAGGTTAAGTTTGCAGCAGTTCGATTTTCATGGTGCGACTTTACAGGTTAACTTTTGCAGCTTGACTAGGCTGCAAAATGAAGAGATGGAGGGATTCCAAGTATGAATTAAACGGGCACAATTTTTGAAACATATCACAACTTGAAAGGTGTTTTTTAAAAGTGTTTATTTTGATTAGAATTAAGTGCTATCTCTCGAACTGTGGGACTATTATTGTTTGAATTCGCTCGACCTGTGGGGGTTAATTCGCTCTAATTGTGGGACTGTTAATTCACTCGAACTGTGGGTCTGGAAAGAATCTTAAATGATAAGCTTCTTTCAACAATCTGCTTTTGAATATTTTCAGCAATTTACTTACTCCTGGATAAATAATTCTTTAAGGTTTTCTTTAGTATTAAATTCAAGAGCTAGTATTCAAGAGCTATTTTTATAGCACACTACAATCTTTGGACTATCCTTTCAGAATTGAAAATCTTATTACAATATACATGGTCAGGCACTTCAATCATTACTTATATTATTATGAAACTTCTATGCTAATATTTGCGTACAACGATGTCGACTGCAAATGTCGACTGCAACCTAAAAGTTTACCTATCAATAAGATTTTATCTTATTAATAAGAAATGTTTCAATCTAGTTACCTGCAATTTTAAAATCCCTTCCAATCTTCACCATCACTCTCCTCATCATCTTTTTCATCTGCTTCTTCTTCTTCCTCCACATCATCATCTTCAATCACACCCCATTCTTTCATCCTTTCGTCTTCCAAAACATCCTTTTTAGCTCTCGCTCTCAAAGCATCAAATTCGCTACCACTAGAGATCTTCTCAAATGCAGATACAATCTTAAGAATCGGTACTTCCAGTGCTATGGCAAACTTCTTTTTGTATAATTCTTGGAATTTCACAAGACTTTCTTCTTCATCTTCTATGTTATCTAAAGCTTCCTGTAAATCTTTCAAGTCTGAAAACATAACATATTCCAACTCATCAAGATAAATATCAGTAACATGATATGGCAAAGCCATTGGTATGTTCTTTTCCCCACTAAATAAAGTTCTTTCAAGGACTCCCAAATAACTTTCTATCAAGTTTTCATCCCATGAATTCTTCTGTAAGAATACGAAACTATGTCTGACTACTCTTCTTATTAATAAGAGATATTTATCCACTCTCCATTTATCCACTCCAGGCCATTCTTTTATCATGATTTTCCAGAACGCTTCCAAAAATGGTGCAAACGATTCAGTTGGTATGAAAGATGAATATAACTCTCCTAAAGACTCAGACAAGTTTTCTTGTGGTTTAGGCTTGTCACAGAACCACATGGAATAGTATAATCCTTTCCATAACTTTTCAAAATCAAGGAGCGTTAATTGTTTTGTATTTCTACCGGAAAGGTACTTCTTTAACGTTTCAAACGCTTGGTTTCGAACGATCCCGTCATTGGAAGCCAATTTCTTAACAAAACTGGAGGTTTGGGACATCTTGCAACCTCATCTCTGAAAAATCACACTTGAAAAGTGATGAGGTGGTCACGTGAGGGAGAGGATAGTGGAATAATGAAAAACTATTTTATATGCAGGATGAGTTGGAGAAGTACGATCCCAATGAAAAGGAGTGAGATATTCATGGGGTTAATGGGAGGTTTTATGTGGTATGGGGTTAATGGGAGGTTTTATGTGGTGAATTTTATTTGAATTTTGAGATCTTGATTTCACCTGAGTTTGAGTCATAAGTTCGGAGTAGGCGAGTAGGGCGTAATAAGTACTACAAAGTATGGCAGTACAACCGCTTGGTTTTGCTGCTTGGGTTATGAATCACATTTACAGCTTGGTTCATACATCAAATTTACAGCTTGGTTTATAAATCAATTTACAGCTTCAGTTAAAGTATATTAAACTGGGTTACACACGAACAATTCCTACACTTCAATACGTATGATATATTAGCTATTTATTACAAACCAGGTGATAATATTACTACATTTACCTGCGGTCTCTTTACTGGTGTGTGATTTGTGACGTGTTAGGATGATGTATCACTTGCTCTATCTTTGTAAACGTTTTGATCTGATCTCAGTGTTGATCTTTCTTGCAACAACCCAGTCCACAACAATCCACTGCTTCTGTCAAACTAGACAATCAAATATCTGATTGGAATATGCAATAACTTAACAACATATCCTACAACACCCATCATAATGAAACCAATACCAACAGCTCTTATAATTTTAAGGTATTCTATAATTGTTAGTAACAAATAAGCGTATTGCAAATTAAATCATCACATACCTTTCTTGTCTGGCTTTTGACATTTTCTGACAAATGCAGATCCATCCTTGAAGAACTCAAGAGGAACTTCAGCAATCTTTTCTAATCCTTCAGCAGCCATGTTTGTTGAGTAAGTTGGGCTTTTTTCGAAGAACACGTCGTTTGGTAGGACGAGAATTGGTAGGGGCACGTAAAATTGGTCGCAGGATTAGAACGCGGCGGAGGAAGCCTTTGTGAGAGTTACATAGGGAGAATGTTTCTATAATCTATTAAGTGCATTTTCAGACAGTCCTGAGCATTGAGTTATATACATATTGAAGTGTCATTGCTGGGCGTAGCTAGTTTCCAGTGGAGGATTTGATACACCAAATGGTGACTTACGATTGGTTTTGCAGGCTGATTTATGATAGTCTTGCAGGCTGAATTATGATAGTCCTCTTGCAGGCTAGTTTATGATAGCACCTCCTTAACACTCGCCAATTTAAAACCAATATAAATTTCATGGTGTAAAAAACCTTGAAAGATTATGAATCTGCTTTATCCTTATCATTAAAATGGCCACAAGAATTAAAGAATATCCAAAAACCTCTCATCCTCTTTCTCTTCTTCTCGCAAGCCAACCATAAATGCTTCCCTCTTTAAGTCCATCATGGCCTTATACTCTGGCACACCAACCTCTTCAAACCATTGCAATAACTGAACCCTCATTGTCTCATCAAGAGACCATTTATTCACAATATACGCACATTGACCAGCCAATTCGCTTCTCCATTTGCTCCTCAAAACAGCTTTCATCATATCAATATAAAGGATGTAAATTGCATCATCAAAGTCTTTTATCGATCTAAAATGCAAGTCTGATCTCTTATTGAAAGAAATATTACTGGTTTGATATTTCCTCCATTCTTTTGAAAGCAACGTTAAATACGAAAACGAATCTTCTTCAATGTCATTCTCCTTTAAGAAATCAAGATAAATCTTGAACGAGTATTTTGAGAAATATCCATTATTATCAAGGTATAGAGTCCATAAAGATTTGAACGTTTCTGACCGTTTTTCTCGTAATTGAGTAATGAAGTTAAGATAATCGACGTAGTCAAATTCTGCATTTTGTTTCGCTTCATCCAAAGATAAAAGATTGTTTCTATTACCCAGTTGTTTTAAGTAGAACTGGAGTGCTTTCTTTTCATCAAACTTTGTTGATATATTACACCATCTGAATACTTGCTCCCAGAACGTTCTAGCATGTGGGGAATGGAGGTCTATGTTATAGTGGTTTTGGAATGCGTTTATAATTTTAAGTCCATCATTGAAATGATTGTTGTAAGAAAGTCCAATAAAAATGGCTTTTATGGTGTCAATGGTAGGGTAAGATGGATCTGAGGGGTGCAAAGTTTTGAAGGTTGGGATCATGTATGATATGTTTCGACTGGCATGATTACCATTAGTATTACCACTATTGCTTTTTATTGTATCTTTACTTTCATAACCAGTAGTAGTTAAACCATACTTTGTTTCAATAAATTTATACATATATTGCACATTCTTGGAATACCCTATGGAATAAATCAAAGTCGTATTGAAATCATTATTTAACACCAATCTCTTGCCCAGGTTCTTATAGCTTTGTAAAAATTCATTAAACAAGTTTGCAAACGGAATCTCATTGTTAAAGAAACTTTTGATAGGTCTATAAAAGGTTTCGGAAGATAATTCAGTCTCTGGAATATTCCAATATGATGGACATCCTCCACTATAAACTTGAAACTTCATCATCCACATATTATAGGTCATTTCTTCCAGTTTATACTGTCTCTCAAAATGTTGGTACCATTTAGATGCAAGATCATACTTTAGGTTAGATAACTCCAAATATATAAGATTCTCATAATCATTAATAGTAAGTTTATACCCTGTAGCTGAATATGAAGTGTATAAATCATTTCTCTTTTGATGATGATATATGAATTCTTGTTTATCGGTGTATAACAAGGAACTGAATAATTGCCGAATTTTAGATAGAATATTTCTAGATTTAACATAATTAATATCAGTAGTTATAAGGTCCAACTTACTTGTCAAATTAACTCCATTGGAAGCCTTCTTTATAGGTGCATTCAAGGTAAAATCATGTAATGTTGTGATCTGGTACTGAATTATTCTTGCTAATAATTGTGAAAGTTCTTCCTTAGAAAGAGTCTCTGTTAGAACCAATGAGCCATCCGAAGTTCTAGCCCAATGTAATAAGAAATCTAACAACGTTTCAAACTTTTCTGTTTCTAGGAGCTTTTGAATTTGATGCCTTAAAGACCCGGACTTGGTGTCTATGCTGATTTGTCTACTGACACTGAATGTAGAATGAGCTATGGATTGTAAGTAGCTGTTGGATGGGGTATTGGAAAGTATCTTTCGAGTTGGGATTGCTTTGCTTTTAGTGTTATGGGCATATTCAGTGGCTCTAATTTGACTAGCTTCACTTAGAGTGAGGGCTGGCGTTGTTAGAAGCCTTCGCGGGAGTTTGGTGACTCGGATCATACTAATTGAAAATTTGATGGAAAAGAATTTGGCTGGATAATTGGCTGCGAAGCTGTAGAATTTGGCTGCGAAGTGTGCAATTCTCATTCTTACAAGAAGATTGGAGTGGAAGTGGAATTTATGAATCCAAAATGCTTAATTCAGTTGTAAACCCTACAACCATAAATAAGTATGCTTTTAAAAAGATGTAGGGCCATGGTTTTGACAATAGTACTGAAAATTGAACAAGAGCTGAGCAGGTGGGTATCGCAGACCTCACAAAGAACTACTAAACCAGTATGAACTTGAGTTTTGCATCTGAAGTTTCCATTATGCATTGTAATGCTCTCGTACAAACTAGGTCTGTATTCTTTGATATTTCTAAAGAAATTGCATTAAATAGTTAAAAAGTTCAATTTCTATTGACTTAAAATATATTAACAAAAATTTATAATCTGAATATATACATTTGTTTTGGACCTTCCATGATGAAGTTCTACATTTGGAATTGCTTACATCAATATCGCATCCAGATTGTTACACCAAATTGAAACAATGCTCACCATCAAACACAACCACGCTAAACTTTATACTTCCCAACGGGACCCATTCCATCCTCTTTCGCAGCCAATTCAAGACCCTCTATCATTTTTTGCCTAAGCATTGTATTGGCATCCTTCACAGCCTGTTCTGTTAATCCTTCAACCAACAAATACAACTTCGGTACAATTTCTTTACCTTCCTTCACCTTTACATTAGGAGCATAATATTGACCTTTGTTAGTGATTGAAGTTGTAGTATCTTCAATGATTTTCGAAAGACTTTCACTGCTCATTACATTCCATCTAGCTTTTTGGGGTAAATCATTCACCGTTATACGAGAATGGAACTTACATTTATCTGGGCCAGCTGTTTCTGGTGCTCTACCTTCAATGATACTAAAATCAGGCAACATATCTGCAATTTTGGTATCAAGTTTAACCTCCACACCCGGAGTGGATTCGCTCTTTTTGGATGTAACATCATCTCCAGCGTATACTCTTTTTTGTTGCTCTCTTGTATGTTCTCTAATTTCTTGAAGGTTATCCAAACCTCTTCCACCAAATCCATAACTGAACTTTTCCTCACCAGATTTGACCTTCTCCATAAACTTGTTGCTAATGTCTATCAATTCTTGAGAAACCGAAGAAATGTCACCTAAACTCATTTTCACGGCCCTAACAAGTTCGGTAATGGCTCTTTCTTCCGATGCAGCAACAAAAGTGATTGCTGTACCCTTGTTTCCTGCCCTACCAGTTCTACCAACTCTATGAACATAATCTTCCATGTGACCAGGAGAGTCATAATTGATTACAAGATTCAATCCCTTAACATCCAATCCTCTTGCAGCTATGGATGTTGCGATCAATATATTTATACCACTATGTGAAGATGAGAACTCTCGAATAGCATGTTTACGATCCATTTGTTCTTTATCTCCATGAATCGCAAGACATGGTAATTGGTTCGCAAGAAGGCGCACTAACAAATCGTCAGCGGATGCTTTCTTCTCTACAAACACCAAAACCTTTCCATTCTGTACACGAAGAATTTGCACCAACTTGTGAAACTTATCGTTTTCAAATGTCTCAGGATTGGAAAAAAGTTCAAACTTTTGACTAATTTCAGATCCAACAACACTAATACCCCCAATGCTGACTTCAATAGGATTACTTAAAATCTGCTTCGCTAGCATTTCCATTTTTCTGGGGAAAGTTGCTGAGAACAACACGGTTTGACGTTCTGGTCTGATTTGGGTGAAGATTTTTGTCACCTGCGGTTGGAACCCCATATCGAACATTCGATCGGCTTCATCTAACACCACATAAGTGACTCTCTTAAGGTTCGTTACTCGGCCTCCATTTGCTGCTAGAAGATCTATTACACGACCTGGGGTTCCTATAATGATTTCCGTTCCCTTTTTCAACTCCGCTATTTGGGTTTCTATTGAAGATCCACCATAGCAACATGTTGCTTTGAAGGACAATCTCTTCGAGAAGTGACCAACTTCTTTGTATATTTGAAGTGCCAATTCTCTAGTAGGGGTGAGAATAAGACCAATTGGCCCATCTCCTTGTTTGAGAGGTTCTTGGTCAATCACCTGTCGTATCATTGGTAAAACAAATGCAAGAGTTTTACCTGAGCCTGTTTTCGCAATCCCAATAAAATCTCGACCAGACATAATGGTTGGCAATGCTTGTGCTTGAATGGGTGAAGGTGACAAATACTCAAGTTTTTCAATGATGGTTGTGATATTGATAGGAAGTCCCAATTGAGACCATTTCAAGATTGGCCGAGGACATTCGTCACCTCTTGTTTTAATCCCACCTAGGTCAAGTTTAATAAGATCAACTTCTTCTTGAGAGAGTTTGGTTAGCTCAAATGGTTCTTTATAAAATACCTTTCGGAATGCCGAAGTACCATTAAAATCTACCGTTGCCAATTCCTTCCCTTTATTTAATTGGGTGATTTTATCAACAAGTTTTTGTTGATCTTCCTCATCTAAAGTTTCGATATCTTCCAAGAGAGTGTTACTTTCATATTCTGCATTATCATCGTCTCCAGCTACAATATCAGCATATTCAATAGCTTGATCATATACTCCATTCAGTTGGTCACCTCTTTCAATTCCAACAGCATCTTGAACGTCCACACTCTTCAAATTATCTTCACCCAAACCCTTCAAGAAAAGCTCCAATTCATCTTCCTCCTCGAATACCTCCACCACGTCTAACTTCTCAAATGTTGGCTTTTTAAACTTTGGGCGAGCTTCAATCTCATCCACTTCATCATCAAACATTCCACGTTTGGGTGGACCTACTGGTACGTCCTCCATGGGTTTCTTCACCTTAAGAAGAATCTTCGTCTTAAGCTTTTTCGATTCAGTTGATTGACTTGTTAGTAGGGCTTTCTTCTTCCATTCTTCTATTCTTTTTTGGCGCAGTAGTTGTATGTCAGTGGATACATTGTTGGAGTGACCAATGGATTGATTTGTAACGACTGGCACACTTGCCGAAGCTTTATGAGATTGGTTAGTTTTTAGCAACCCATCTTCCTCTTTGGTTATGACAGTCAGCTCATTCTTCTTTGAAGTATGATCGGTTGACTCCGCCAGCTCATCCTTCGCAGCCTGCTCGTCTCGCTCCGCCTGCTCTTTCTTAATCTTCCATGCTAGCAACTGCTCACGTCTCTTCCGTAGCTTTTCCTCCTTGCTTGAAATGTTAGTATCGTCCGGCAATTTCGTAGACTGGTTATTTACTTTACTGGTGGCTCCCGGTGTTTCAGTGGCCATGTTGATACTCATCGCATTTGTTAACGATAAGATGATATATATGGGTACTGCATATACATTCGACCATGGACCCTGATAATACAAGGAGAGTTTTAGTAGGATGTACGAAGGGATAGAGGGATCTTATTATTTTAATTTTTTTATTCTTCTTATTCTATTTGTAGTGTTTTATTTAATGAGTTTTTGATAAATATTGGCTGCAAAAAGTGCCGAGATTGGAAGAGGTTAAGTTTTAACAAGCAAAACCTTCAGTAAGCAAAACTTTCAGTAATGCAAAACCTTTGTTAATGAAAAACCTTCATTAAATATTAAAGCCACTAGAAATGAATACTTTTTGACAATTTGAATCTCTTTGGACTTCAAGTGCTTCCTGTCTTTAGTAGTTCTACGGTACTTAAGTTCCATGTCCATGTGGTTATTAAACTCTCGAGAAAATGGTCATTTGAAGAAACAAGTCATACCAGAAGATACCAATTGCTCAATTAACGTCACAAATTTTACTTTACTGAAGAAATCAATAATGCCAATTACTCGCCTTGGGTATTGAACTTTCACACCTACAAACTTTTAAAATTGGATATGCAATAAAGCTAAGAGAGTGTGTATGCAAATGCTTAAAACGTAATAACTCAATATGTACATTTATAGATCGTAAAGAAGCCTTGAAACAGCTTTACTTCAAGGAATGCGAGATCATGGAATAATTTAATTCGTCATCACCCTCCTCTCATAATGCAGTCTAGGACTACAAAGATGTGGTCACAGTAATTGTTTGAGAATTAATCAAAATAATCGGAGGTAATTCAGCTAACCAAACACCCAAATTATTTGTATACTCAAACGCATCATCATCATCCAAATGTGTTCCAATAGACGGTGCAGGTAATGTGGAAAGAATCACTGAGGTCTTGTCTCCAGAGTATTTTTTCATCAACTCATTTAAAATCAAATGTTGACCTTTTGCAGGAATATCATTGAAATTCAAGCTCTTCAACTCTTCTTGAAGTTGTTTATGAGTGATTGATTTTTCTGATACTTTGTGCATGGAGCTATTTTCAGAATGATCTTTAGAAGCAAGAGGATCATCATCATCCAATTTCGAAATTCCAGTGAGATCATCATCATTGTCTTCAACTGCATTAAATTGAGGTGACATCATATGCAGTATGATTTCTCCATCATTCGTAATGATCGAAGGAGACTTCGGGCCCAAAACAGGACGTTTTGGTTTCAAGGTCTTCTTAGGTACATTTGTATTATTTGTACCTTGGTTACTTGGAGTCGAGTTTAAACTGAGATTTGAAGCAACCTTTGGTGTGGTTTTCAGAACTGAACTCTTTTTTTCTTCTTCCTTAGGTTCTACCTCACTGTCTTGCACTAATATTTCAGGAACCTTTTGTTCATATTCTTCCTCAACATTGTCCTCCTCATCCTCCTCACCTTCCTCTTCATCATCATCCTCATCACCTTCCTCATCATCATCATCATGATCATCACCTTGATGCGCCTTCTTTTTTTTATCAATGATAAACTGAATAGAAGGTTTAATTTCATCTTCATCTTCATCATCGTCATCGTCATTAATCTTTGAATGTGGAATTTTAACTGAGGAAAAGTTTGGTCTAAGATTCACTCGGGAGGATCGGATGGATATTTGATCAACAGATTGATCTCTCTTAAAGTTGCTTAGATTATTCTTGTCAATTCTGGTTATTCTATCAGTATTCCTTAGATCAACAGAACTCGTATTCCTCAAATCAGTGGTTCTTATATCACTCCTCAAATCAACAGAACTTGTATTTACAGATGGAGTTCTCAAAGATGGAGTTTTACTCGTCCGCACGCTACCATCACTAGTGTACTCCTTGTCGGAATCACTACTATCGCTGCTTATAGCATCTTCATCGTATTTGAAATATTGATTTGTTCCCGCATGCGAACTCATATTCATTGAAACAGAAAGCCCATGATTTTGCAAATTCGAAACGGTGTATCTTCTATTCAAAAAGTTCTGGCCTTCAAGTACCGGTTGTGGACTCGTGGTAAGATTCAAAGGTGAGAACTCATAAGTTGGTTTTGGGGTATTAATCATATGAACTCGTTTAGCCCTGAGTGTTTCAATTTCTTTCAACTTCTCTCTAGCACTATACAAGTTTTTCCACCATTGATCTCCTTTTAAAGCTTTATCCATCTTATCAAACGCTGCTTTCGTTGTAGCATTCTTAGAAAAGCCCTTGACAAGAAAGTTGTAGGTATGCAAAAGTTCATCTTCAAGTGCCACCACTTTAATTTCAGTCTCGATTCTTAAACTAGATAACAAATCACTCAATCGAGTACGCTCATCATCAATCTCAGGACTGGTTTCAACAAAAACAATAATACGCATTACATGCCCACTGAGTTTCCATTCCGGCACACTTCTTAAAATGGCACCAAGTTGCAAAATTAAAGTATACGTATCAAAGTTTGTAGAAAGAATGGACTTACCATTATCCAATTGATTAACCAGTGACATTTGAATAGGGTATAGGTCAATATATTTCTTCTTACCTATTGGAACATCTTCCTTAAACCAACTGGACTTGGAATCAATAGGCAACTCCAAACCGTCAAAATTCGCAGCCACGGCTACGGTGGCTTGTAAAATAATCAAATCTTCAAGAATTTGCACCCAATGATTAATCGACACCTTGGCTTCTTTCCTACAATTATCTGTAGGCAAGTTTCCAAATTTGGTGTTCAAGTTGGTGGCATGCTTTCTAAAATCATGAAAGCCAATTACCGTGATATTGGGCCTCATACCTCCAAGACCCGACCCAAGGTAGACGTTCCGAACACCCCAAGGTAAATTTGAGCCCAATGCAATTTGAACAAATGCTTTGATCTTGGTGACTTCCCTTAATTTTGCCCACGACAGTTTTTGCTTTTGAATCTCGTTAAACACTTCCAATGTTGAAGGAACATTGTCTTCATTCATAAGGATGACATGACCAAGAATATAGAGACCACCTTTTTTCAAATGGTTGCAAAAACCGATCAAGTTCCATGAACTCCTTGGGTCGTCAACCAAAAGCAAGATTTGAGGTCTCCAATAATTGACACTGACAGTGAGTTTCAATCTTAACAAGTATTTCCGAACTTGGTGGTAAATGAGGAGTTGGGAAATATCACCAAACTTCAGGGGTGGAGCTAGGTAATGAATCAATATTATTAAAAACATCAAGAAACAAATGATCAAAGATGCAGAAATACCATCTACAATGAACATAGCGATGAAACAACTAAGTGCTCCTGTGGCAGCCGTTTTTGAAGAAAAGTATTTGAATGATGGTCTGAAGTTGGGAGCGGATCCAAGTTTCAATAAGAAACAGGCAATATTCATCACGATGAAGGTCATCAAGAAAGCCATCGTAATAAACGTTGCAATTTGATTGATATCGGCAAACAAAAATGATTGAGTGATGAACCAGGTTAATAAAATTGAATAAATGTTGGAGTTTTTGTACTTGGAAGTAAAGATACCAAGTCCTGGGATGATTTTGTCATCTGCAATTGCAGTCAACATTGAGGCAGCACCGACAATTCCCATGATCACTGAAAAGAGAGAGGTGGAAAACTCTCCTGCAATGATAATAAGACTAGATATATTAACCGATTGAATAACTTTAATATCTGTGTGAAGAATACTCCTTGGGATGGATGAACCCATTGATACAATCACTGAAGAGTATAAAATGAAGGTTACAAGTAATCCACTTAAGGTACCTTTTGGAATTGATCTAGAAGGAGTCTTCAATTCTCCAGACATGGAAGCACCTGCAAAGATTCCTGCTGTTGCTGGGAAAAAGATTCCAAAGACATTACGGAAGTTCTCAGGAACATCCTTCGGTTGCATTGACCCAACCGCATTAGCTGTGAAATGTGGCCACAAGTTATTTTTCATAGTTGTATAGGAAAGTCCAGTGGTGATTCCACCAACAGTATATTTTACGAACATTGATGACACTGGGATTGAAAGGGTACTTAATGATAGTATAACAAAAAGTAAAAATGCAGTTTTGGAAACCAATGAACTACCAACTAAGGATATCATGGTACAAATGGCCAAAAGGACTGTTGAATATAATAATGACCAAAAGTATCCAACTGGTAGTAAAGGATAAATATCCACTTGATCCTGTTTACCAAAATTCACCAATAATGGCTCGATGAACCCAACCACGTTAAGCGAAGAGTTTAAAATTTGACCAATGAAGAAAATGATTCCAATGGCAACTCCAAACTCGGGTCCTAATGATCTTGAAATCATATAATAAGCACCACCTCCTTTAACTGTTCCATTAGTTGAAATAGCACTAATCGATAAAGTAGTCAAAATATTGATCAGGTATGAAAGGATCAATAGGAATAAAGTTCCAATAATTCCCATTTGTCCAATAATGAATCCAAATCTAAGAAACATCAAAATGGAAAGCACATTTAATGCTGTTGGTAAAAAGACCCCATCGAAGGTACTTAACTTTGATTTCTTTGATTTCTTACATTTCTTCTTGATTTTCGGTAGGCTTTTTGGAAGGCCCTTTGATTTACCACCTTGAAAAGTCCCATGTGATGAGCTCTGTAATGTTTCCGTTAAGTTGCCTGCTAGAAGTGGTGTTGATTCAGAGGGTCTAGACATGAGCAAACAAATCAAATGGAGAATTTTATTAATTTAGATAAGGGTGCGCAGACTGTGTGCAGCTAGCACAGCTTTCGGACTTATCATTTGATTTTGGCGAACGTTATTGCTGCAGATAGAGCACGGACAACTTTGAAGGTATAGTAATTGAAAGAGTAATTGAAAGTACACTTATGGATGTATAAGATATCTAAGGTAGAAGAGTTTATGTCATTTCCTTCTACGCGTGAGGTAAATGCATGGAAGAGTCGCAAAATATGAACCTTCTATGGAGTGAAATTTCAGCTTTATCTTGAAATACAATGGGAGAATCTTGAGATTGTCGATTAGTAAAGGGGATTGAAAAGATCAAGAAATCACATATATGGCATTTAATTAAAGGTAATTTCAGGGTCCTACGAAAGTTCAATCCCAGCATAATCTAGTGATGAACTTTTTGGAATAAAGTAGAGAAGAATGAATCCTAGGTTTACATAGATATGAATTAGGCACATTAGTCTTAGTATCAAATGTCCACAGAATTATTCTAAAGAAACCTATTTCAAAAATTGATTTTCAAGTGATGGGAATCATAATCCACAATGATATTTCTTAGCTTATCTTCTAATTCTCTCAATCTTTCTATAAGAACAAGTCTATGATAATGAAATATAATCTTATCTCTAACTATATTATATGCACTCCTTTAAGGTCTGCGGTATTTGGATCATAGACATCAACGAGTGAAGTATAAAAAAAGTAAAAAATGCCCTAGGTAGAATATAACAGTTTGCAGATGGGCATAGAATTGTTCAAGCAGTTTCATAGTACAAATTTAATTTCTTCATAGTTATTTTGAAATTGTTTAATTTCGGCTTTAGAATGGTACACCAGGTCATAGTAATGGTTACATCATGAGCGTTCAACAGTGATAATATTAGAAGATGGCTCATCTTTTGAAATTCGGTATTGGCTTTCAAATAGTTTGGGTAGAATGTATATGGTCACGGCTGCAAAAAGTTGCCCCACACGACCCAACAGCTAACGATGATCAGGCAACAACCCAAATACGTGATGAAGGTGTCGAATGATCAGATTCTTATCTTTCTTGAATGATTAGTATCGTTTAACTTTGAATTTGCCACTGAGCATTGTAAATAAGGCTTTGTTGAGCATGACAAGGATTCGTAGGTTCGCAGTGTGGTGATTTTGACATTTTGAGAAGTAGCTCATCGCAGAGTACAGAGAGGATGCTTATAGTAGATGTATCTATAATCTGCTTAGATGTATCTGATTATAATTTGAGTTGTGTTACAAGTACAGCTTATTCATTTATTCCATTCGATTTTAAAGTTAGGTAAAAGAGTACCCTTGAAGTGCTTTAAATCAGTTACTCTCTTCAAAAGCTATTTGAACACAACGACAACACTTACTCACAACTACTCTTATCTAATCTACAACCCAACTTTTATTCAAAGTCGGCCCATTTCAATCAAAACTACAATTTCGTTTGACTCGCCAAATTTTCACCATAAAAGTTCATCACTCGCCCCTACAAAAATTTACCATAATCTTTAACTGACCTTAACAAATACGTTTAAACATTTGTTGCGCTCGAAACTTCATATCGACTATTTAAAGTAACTTTTTAATAATCTGTTGTTTAATTTGGAACTATAAATACCTGTTGTTTAATTTGAACTTTATACCTGTTGATTAATTCTACTTCAATCATGTTCCGTTTAATCCCACAACAAAGTCTTAGACCGGTGTTACTGAAGGTGCGTAATAACAAACCAAGTCTTGCAAATTTACCAACGCCGCCAACATATGCACAATCCATTACATATTTCCAAAGAGCCAATTCCACTGTTCCACAGCCTAGTGTTTCTACCCTTCAACCAAAAGTAGATAGATTGGCCAAGTTTGTTGAATCTACAAGCTCATCCCATCCAGAGTCCCAAATTAAATATAATCATTTCCAAGAACTTCTTGTTCTTACGAAAGATATTTCATTCAACAAATCACCTCAAGGTCAACAAGCGTTTCTTTCTGCAATCCATGATCTTATAAACTTTTTCAGGACCGATTACGCCAATATCTCCGGCATCATCACTCAAGCTGATATTGGTCAATATACAAAGTTATTATTCACAGCATCCATTGCCGTAAGAACATCTAGATTATCGAATGCTAAGAATAGAGATAGAGATCAAAAGTTCGATAGTAATTATTTACTGAACCAAGGTTTGAGAGTAGCGGTATTACAATTGAATGATTTGATCCTCAATGGAGAATTGGATATTTCAAAGTTAAGTGCGTATTCCTTACAAACGTTATTCTTCACCATGGCTCAATATGGATTAACTAGTGAAATCGTAAATCTTTGGGAAGCAGGTGTGAATTCTGGTGAATCCACACAAATCCATTCCTTATATTTTGCTGAAGTCATTTTAGCAGCAGTTTTACCTGCTGCCTTTGAAACCAAAAGATTCACATATGAAGAAATCCTTCACATTTATGAATTAAACAGTGCAAATCAAACACCCAAAAGACATTTCTTATTGGCATCAATGGGAAAGATTTCAATTTTGGCTCAAGATTATTCTAAAGCTCTTGATTTCATGGAAGGTTTAATGAACATCTATGTTAAATGTCATGAAAGGGCCAAGAATGAGACTTTAAGATCATTAAGTGACTTACATTTGAAATTCATTGGTGATTCTAAAGATATTTCAATCTCGAAGCATTTCTTCGATAAAGTTGTTAAATTCGAATTGCCTTATAAAATTGAATTGAAAGTTCCAAACATCGTCTCATTATTAGAGAATTGTCAAAAAGCTAATGAACCTTTTGAAAGTATCGTATACTTTTGGACTTCCACCATTAAACATTATAGTCAAGATTCCAACTCCAAGCTTAATGCCAGGTATTCTGTTTTGAATAACTGCTTCTTTAAGATATTCTTTGATATTTACCCAGAATTAGACAACGATGCGTTGGTCAAATTGAAGGAAATGATTCAAGAATATTCCAAAATTAAACCTATTGATGAGACGTTCCTTAATACTGTAATCACAAACTGTTCGTGGAATAATAAAGAAATTTTAGAACAGCTTATTGATAGTTACGGTATTTATAATGTCTTTAGAACCCCAGTCTCGTATAGAATCTGTCTTAAGAAAATCGGTCAACTTGGTGATTATACCTCCGAAGAGATTATTCAGAAATGGAACGAATCCTTGTTCAATTTGGATGAACAAAAATACGAATATATTCCATTGGCAAACTGGTCAGCTTTACGTGATGCTACTATTTTGTCTCCAACCTTTTCCAACGAAAGAAGGGCTCTTTATTTCGAAATCGTGAAAACCTATAAGGATTACATGCAAGATCAAAGAGCTTGTAGCAGTTATTTTAAGTACTGGTACTCGAGGCCCGCTGAGTTGGCCGAGTTGGCCAGAATCTCGGTGGAAGATGTGCAGTTTGGAGATGCTGTTGCAATTCCGGAGTTCAACTATTTAAAGAGTAATGTTGATTATTCGGCTGTTACAGGGAGAATGGCTAGAGATTTTCTTGGGCAGAGAAAGTGATTAAGCCATGAGGGAAGACATTGGAAGATTAATGGGCTTAGGCCGACGTGTTCAAGTGAATTGGGAATTTCCCACATCATTTTAACATTAATGTAAATAAAACTCTTTTTTTAATAATGATGTAAATATATTCAAATTTTGTAGTGAACCTGAAAGTTCATTAGAAGGGGATAATGGAAAATATTGATTGAAGTGTGTTTTCAACAATGGAAAGGTACAGGGCGATTAACAAGTGCTTGGGATAGGCTTTGATCGCTAGTTCTCCTTGGATCTACTTACTATATTACAATAAAACACTAAGCATTGCTTATTAATCTACTTACAATTTAATCCCTATGTATATAAAGTAACTAGAATTGCGCTTGTACTGTAACCATCCCAAGGTGGCATACATTGACCCTCACAACCCTGAGGGCTTCCTACCCGCAGAAAATAAAAGCTTAAACTAACACATTGAAGGCAAAATGGGAATTTGTGGATCCAAAGAAGTCCAACACTCTCATCAAACAACTACTGGACAAAGTCGTGTTACTCAATTAAACAAGTCCAAACCGAATAGAAGTCAAAAAGCTGATCCAATTGGTGTTCGTTTAGGTTCAAAAGAAGACGCCGAAACAGCACCCACACTTACAGCCAAAGAAGCAGTTGCAAAAGCAGCAGAAGAACGCCACTTAGAGCTTGAACGAAAGAAGAAAGAAAGCATTGCAAAGTTAAAGCCTTTGAGTCAATTGTCCAGACAACAGAAGGGTTTGTAATATTGATAGATTATTGAGTGTATATTTAATCTTGCAACATAAGTGGCGCACTACTAATTACATATTACGGTGTTCCGCTTAAAACTTCATTCAAAGAAGTCAATCTTCTCACCAGCCTATATAAATAAAGGTGATATTCATTTATTCTAATTTTGTGAGATTGTAAAAGAGGCACATCAGAAACACTTTCAGTAGTCACTAGTAAGAAAACCCACTTGTACAGACATAAGCTACGTGTTCAAAATGGCTAAAAAATCCTTTTATGAACAAGAAAAGCTACGGATTGAAGAAATCATCGAAGAACCCCTCCTCCTTCAAGTCCTCCAACTCCTACCACATCAACAATTAACGGAAGAAGATCAAGATGAAACTTGGGAAATCATTTCAATCAATCTCAATAACTACCTCTTTTTGAAGGCCTTGAAAGATAAAACCTCGGACTTCAACACTCCAACATTGACAGGCTTCCTGGTTAAAGAGCTCTATGAAAAATTGCAATCAAACCATGATAGTCAACACTATAGCTACCAAGTAACACTTCCTATGGATTATGTTGCAAGCAGGTTGACAACAAAAAAGGAATCGATTTTACATGAGTTGAGGGTATTGAGAAACGTTGGAGTGGAAGTTACAGCCAAAGTGGCCAGAGATAGGCTTGAAGAAAAGATCCGCATTCAGTTGGAACAATCGGAGACTAATTATTTAAAAAAACCAAACCCGGCAGAGCCAGAGGAATTGGATGATGAAACGAAGGCGGTTTTGACGGCATACAAGGAAAGTCAAGATCGCGAGAAATTGGAAATTTATGAAAGAGAATTGGTAAATAAGCATAAGAGGATTGAAGTCTTGATGAAGGAAAACAAGGCTTTGTTGGAGTTGAATCATGAGTTGTTGGAACGTAGGTAAGATCGATGTGAAAAGTGACGTAGTGTAAGTTGGCTGCAGCACGATAAAGAAATTGGTATACAGATATTTAGAATATAATATATGTAAGTGGTTATTCAAAAGTTGCGACTTTCCACCTATTCAAATACATTTATGAACAGTAGAAGATGTCATTATGCCTCTACATAAATAAAATTTCAGTTACTCAGCAGGTGCATACCTCTACTCAGCTCACTAATGATTACCCTCCCTACTAATCTCACCATCCAGTTCTTGCATGCCAGCCAATTCTTGAATCATACGTAGCAGCTTAAGAGTCAATACGTATTTTTCGCGAAACAATCCACTTGGAAAAACTCTATCAAAACCTCCGCCACATCATAACATCCACCATGGAATCCAGTTCCAAGATCCCATTATCCCATTCTTTATGGTCCCCTCATGATACAGTCAAAGATGCTGCTGAATCCCTTGGTGTAACTGTTCCGGAAGAAGCTGCAAAGAATTTAGCTATGGACGTTGAATATAGAATTCATGAGATTCTTGAGACTGCCATTCAGTTCATGAGGCATTCCAAGAGGAAGTTGCTCATGACGAGTGACATCAACCATGCCTTGAAAATGTTAAATATAGAACCTTTATATGGGTATAATACATCGCAACCATTGGCCTTCAAAGAAGCCTTGGTTGGAGCTGGAGGTCAAACCTTGTATTATATTGATGATCATGAAATAGAGTTTGAAAAGTTGATTAACCAAGAGTTACCAAAAGTACCAAGACAAACTTCTTATACTGCACATTGGCTAGCCATTGAAGGTGTACAACCAATAGTTCCTCAAAACCCATTACCTTCTGAGATCAAAGCATTGCCTCCTATTGTGAGAGGTGCTACAAGTTCTATATTGGGTAATGATATTCTTAGTATGGGAAGCGGTGAATCATCCAAAGAAAAAGACAAGAAAGACAAATCAAATGAAATCAAACCTTTGGTTAAGCATGTTCTTTCAAAGGAACTTAAACTCTACTTTGATAAGGTTGTTGAAGTGTTAATATCTATTGATCCAGAAAAAGAACATCTCAAGAACGCTGCCTTAACAAGCTTGAAGAATGATCCGGGTTTACATCAATTGGTTCCTTATTTCATTCAATTTGTTGCAGAACAAGTAACGAATCAATTGAGAAGTCTTGAAATATTAATGACTATGCTTGAAGTTATATCAGCTTTGGCAGATAATAAAACAATTTTCTTAGATCCTTATGTCCATTCTTTAATGCCTTGTGTGTTAACTTTATTGCTAGCGAAAAGAATTGGCCCAATCACTAAGGACTTGGACTTGGAGGAAAATAGAGAAATATTTAGAAGTCAATTGGCAGTAAGAGAATTTGCAGCTGTTTTACTTCAACATATCATAACTGCTTATGGATCTTCATACTCAACATTGCGTCCAAGAGTTACGAGAACACTTTTAAGAGCTTTGTTAGACTCTTCGAAACCAACTGGAACCCAATTTGGTGCCTTATTGGGTTTGAAGAATATGGGTAGTGAGGTGATAAAACTTGTTTTGGTGGGCAATTTGAAAGTTTGGTTCAAGCTGGTGGTGGAAGATGGCGATAAGCATCAATACGAAAAGGAATATTTGATAAACACAACAATAGATACCTTGAGAGTATTGAAAATTGATACCCAAGATGAATCGGATGGAGAGGTTTCCGAAGAGGTACGAGGCAAGTTGGTGGAGAGAATTGGAGAAAGTTTGACAGACTATGTTTTGGGTGAGGCTGATGGGAAAGGGATTGCGCGGGGCTTTTTCTTTGGTGAATTGACAGTATAACATTGTCATGCGAAAGATGTTTGTAATGGACGAAGGAGATCTGTTATTAATTTGACATCACCCAATTTACTAACTGAAAGTCCTTTCACATTTTTTAAAAATTAAAAGTCTTTCCATGTTGGACTTCACTTAGTAGCTAAAATGTATTATAATGTATTCATAATGTAGTACTGAGGATTCTATGACTCGACCGTAATTGAATAATTTTGAAAAATATCTACATTTCATATTCTATAAGAGAACTAATTTATTACTTATCGTTGAATATTTATACGTCTCAACATCTCCAAGTCGTAATACACAGTGACAAAGGTATTGAAACTATTTTTGGTACTTTAAAAGTCCTTCTCCTTATTTAATAGACATCCTTTCCTCTTTTATAGGTCCTGTTCGCTTTTATTACTACCAGTGGACTTTTGCTAATCAACCGCTCATAGTCAGAATCAGAATCGGAGTCATTATCCGTAAGAGTTTCTGTAGGCGCAAGTGAGGAAGCAGAAGTTGGTGCCAATGACTTTGCTGATGATATTGCAGAGTATTTTGAAATGGCCTGCGTAAGAGGAGCAACGTCGGATTCCAATTCATTTGGTTCCACTCCTTTCTTCCCTGCTACACTCTGCACCCCCGAGCTTTGACTTGGCCTAATAAACTCTACCGACTTTATAGAAGCAGTTTCAATGGATCCATTACTTGAGGAATTTTCCTTTATAAGGTCATTGCCTGGTATTGAGTCGATAGAATCATGCATTTTGAATCTTTTAGCTAGACTGGACGCATCATAGGACAACCTCTTTGAAGAATTAAAAACATTATTTCTATCCGGCGATCGGATGATTGTGTTGTAATATGGTGAGTCCTCGACTGAAGCTGGTTGGCCGGGAAGGTTCTTTCTTTGCATGGGGGAAGATAAAACCTCAACATTCTGTACTGGCGAAGTTTGAATATGTGCCATTGGTATTTGGTTGCTTTGAATGGGGGTTTTCTGTATTTGTATGGGCGATCTTGAATCATTTTGATTCGGAGTCCTCTGAATTGGCTTACTTTGTATATGTGCCTGCGAACTTTGATTTGGAGTCCGTTGAACACTTTGCAAAACTTGCATATTATCTTTAGGCTTTTGCTCAGGTAACCTCGAGAGTCTTGGAGATCTAAATGATTCAAACGCAGCAAAAAGCTTCTTATTAGTTTTTGATGCAGTTTCAGCTTCTTCTGGTTTGGATCTAGATTCCTCCGGAGTTGCAAAAATAATTTCCTGTCGTATATGTCTTGGTGTAGCTTCAATGACCTCTAGTGACTGTTTCGGAGTTTCTTGGATAATTTGAATATTCTTTGGAGTTGCTTCAATAGTTTCACGTCTTGGCTTCCTTGGGGTTGCTTCGATTACATCATCGACTCTATTTTCAAACCATTTATCCAATTTTGTAGGAGTTTCTTGCATCGAATAGGAACTAAGCACTGGTATCGCAATGAAGCTTTCTAAATTTTTAGCTGGCGTATCTTGGACTTGCGGAAAGGAACTACCAGTCGGGATAGTTCTGATTGCTCTTGCATCATCGAAGATGTTTTTCGGTTTTGAGGGAGTAGCCAGAACTTGTGGAATCGAACCACCGGAGTTTAAATTGTTACCCCTTGTTGAAATGCTTTGTCCATTGACATGATTGTCAATTGTTTGGTTTGAGGGTCTTGCTGGGGTAGCCATAGCTTGTGAAAAAGCCCCACCTGAATTGGCTCTCAATGTTGGTTTCACAGGAGTGGCTTGAACTTGAGAGAATGAATGATTCTCCTTCGTAGCACTTCGACTATTTGAAGACTTACCTTGCAGTTGTGAAAATGAAGAAACCCCAATTAAAGATTTGAATTTCTTTGCCTTACCAAAAATGAAACTATTATTGTCCTCCGGTTCTTCCACTCGAATCTCTTTAGTAACTGAAATGTCAACTTCTCTTTTCTGTAGGTTTTTCGAAGAAAGATTTGATTTTGACCGTTTGAGAACAAATGCAGGTAACATATTGTCAGACGCATCCAATGTCTTTGACATTCGTAATGAAGGTACTTTACTAGGATCGAGTAAGACTTTTTTGTATTTGGATGGTTTGGCTTGAATGCTGGTGTCATTTGATTTTGATACCCTCTTGGAATCCTTTTCATAAGTTTTTGCTTCTCTTTCAAAAGTTCTAAATGACTTGGTAACTAATTTCATATTCAGATCTTTAACTTTGTCAATAGCATATTTCACAACTACTGGTAATCTTTTGTTAAAATAAGGAACCAATACAAAGGCCAAAAAACCATATGCACTATCATTATCGTTACCTGTTCTGCCTAACAATGTATCCCAAACACCCATTCTATCAATGATTGTATCGAATATTTTAAAAACTTCAAATTCAGTAAAAGAATTGGGGGGAATTGTAATATGCGAAAGATTACTCATGTCAGAAGTGGTACTTGGATTGCCTGAAACTGAATGAGATCGTTGATCCAACGCACTTTTTAGCGTTCGAGTAGAATCAAGACTATATTTCGAAGTTTCATGAGAGTTCACACCGACCCCCATACCTAAGAACGTTGGAATGATTTTTCTCTTGGAATTTTTCTTCCTTATTAATGGTTGAGTTGATTCACGGCTTTGCTTCTTCCGCTGTTTCTCCCACTTCTTTTGACTTTCATTTATGAATTTCAATTCGTCTACTTTCCAACAATCTAGTAGTTCCAAACAAAGCAAGATCTGTAGCTGAGCTTCCCGTATCTTCAATTCAAGGAAGACTTTTTGAGCTTCCTCCAATTTGTCGGCTCTTAGATTATGTTTGGTAATGAGATCTTCGTGTCCCGATCGTTCGTAATTCAGAGCAGAGGTTAAATTGGTCGATGATCCGAACTGTTCGGTTGTTGCAATATTATTTGATACGTTCAGAATACTTTGGGTACCTGTAGTATTTACTTCTCCACCTCCAGTCAATGTCTCAAGAATATTATATTTTTGTAAATTCCTCTGATCCATCTGTTCAATTGTCAAAATTAATGATTGTAGTAGCTTTGAAGAATGTACAGCATCACTACATAGATTCTTAAATCTACTTAATGCCATCTTGGGAAAATAACTTAAAGGTGTATGCAATGAATATAACGTTGAATAGTATCTTGAAATAAGGAATTCCAGAGGGTTTTCCGGTTCAAGTTGAGGATCTGGAGTCGATTCCAGCAGTGGTGGTTTCATGGAGAACTCAATAGTAGATTCGGACGGAATTCCAATTCGAACATTCCCTAGTAAGTCTAATTTATTTCTTATGGCTTTGGGAGGTATTCCTAAACCATTTCCGGTATTCAAAGAACTACTATGTCCTGTATTCAAAGGACTACTATGTCCTGTATTCAAAGAACTACTATGTCCTGTATTCAAATAACTACTATTGCCTGCCAAAACAAATCCCACGGGAACCTCCAAGTAAACATAACAAAATGAATGGAAATGAAACATAACAGCGGTGGTTTGGTTAAAGTTCACAAGAAAGTAATTGCCTAGTAATGACAATGTCAAGTGAGTATCTTTGTTGAGGTTGATTAATCTCTTTGGACCTTCATTGAAGATGTCCAACTGTAATGAACTCAAGGGTAGAGTTTCAAGATCTATAGATGTGGATGCTTGAATGACAGTCACCGTCCCAGAACTAATCGGAAAGGTGAAAGGTAGGTTGACCGGTAGGTCTTCCATTTTGTATGGATTTTAGAGTTTCGCGTGTTGCAAATAAAAGGAAGCTCAAGTCAAAGTTCAGAGGTGTAACATCTAGGTGAAGGAAGCGACACACTAACTTAGCATAAAACCAGTAGAATTCAGAGATTTATTTGACTTGCTAAAGTTTTGAGTAGAGTAGATTAAAAGTGGTGGTTACCTAGGTATGGTTGGTAAGCACTAATATGAGTGTAAAATGCTCTCTAGCACGCTCGTATTAGAGACATTGAATGGATGCTTTTCAATTACCTTCTCTATTTGTAAATGGCTCGATGAAAGATCTAGAGTTT
Organism: Kodamaea arcana; assembly: GCA_030574295.1. Lineage (NCBI taxonomy): Eukaryota > Fungi > Ascomycota > Pichiomycetes > Serinales > Debaryomycetaceae > Kodamaea > Kodamaea arcana. The sequence goes on along the minus strand of JAJMER010000003.1, from coordinate 636,636 downwards.
GATTCCCTAATTTGACCTTGCGAAGATGTTGACTTAGCAGCCATGTTACTCTAATATAATTTAAAATACTCTTCAAACTAGACAAGCTTGGGAGTTAGTTCTAAAACTAGAAATCCTAATCATTCCTTTTCCTATGGGAAATCTGACTGCAAATTGAAATCCAATAAACACTCTACAATATGTATACGTTAATCCATTCTATCTAAATCTTTATAGTTACTCTAAGGCCAACAAAAGTCAATGCAATTTTACAATATCATTTTACCAGCCTAAGAAGTTTTATAGCTAGTCACAGTGTTGTGACCAACCATTCTTTCTGCAATTACCAATTAATTCAGCAACATCTTACAACCTCAACCACTCACTTTCAACAATATCAGTAATAGTCGGCCTTTCGTCAATATCTCTAATCAATATTTTCCTTACTAAATCTGTCAGACCTTCACTCAAAACATAAGGAATCCTCAAATCACCATCCATAATCTCATCCACATTATAAAACGGATTCTCTTTATATAACATAGTATACAACAATATTCCCAAGGCCCAAATGTCTTGAGCTTTACCTTCATACTTCTCCCCTTTCAATACCTCTGGAGATGCATAATCTATGGTTCCAACAAAAACATCAAATGGCCCTTGTCTTGTATATGCGGCACTACCAAAGTCAATGACTTTAATAATTCCTCTCTCATTTACAATGACATTTTCATCTTTGATATCACGATGGACAATTCCGTTTTGATGGAGGTGGTAAATAGTCAGCACAACTTGCTTGAATATTGATTGACATTCCTTTTCAGTCATATTCTTTTTGATTTCAATATAATCAAAAAGATCGATGGCTGGAGGTTCACCAAAAATTGGGGTTTCCAAATAATAATATTCCTTGTCTTCAAAAAAATCAATAAGTTGCATTATATTAGGATGCGGTTCGTCATTCAAAAAGGCCATGATTTGAATCTCACTAGGTATAGTTCCAAGGTTTCTATCTCTTACCCAAGTATCTACCAAGATCCTCTCTTTATTAATGCATTTGATGATGATTTTATAAAGAGGGTCTTCTTTATGTTGAACAAGTACTACTTTTCCATATGCACCTTCTCCCATTGCTTTCAATACATTGAACTCATCAAACTTCTTCGTACGCCTTTGTTTTCCTACAGATTTGGGCCAATGAGTAGAGTTCTCCTTCATTTGATTGATTTCATCCGCTTCCATTTGAAGGATTTCCTCTTCCGAGAAAATTTCCTTATGCCCACTACTCAATAGTTCCACTTCTTTCTCGCTAAAGAACTCTTTAGTGGAAGTAACTTCAGTGGTTGCCGAAGCAGGTGCTGATCCTGAAGCATCGGTGAAAACCTCTTCCTTCTCTTCAAGAGTCTTAGGTAAACTCTCAACGGAAACGTTTTTCGAATTATATAAGCTCGAAACAGCCCTTGGTTTCTTATCATAACCAGATAAATAACTCACAGGTATACCAAATGAATCATTTCTAGCTTTTCGAGTATTACTCTTTCGAGCTGTTTCACTGCTCGCATCGAATCCGACATTTTGAGACATCAAATCCAATTGGGAGGGCCAAACACGACTTTTTACAAGCATCCCACTTCTAGTGATTTTTGCAAGAAGTCCAGGCGTCTTCTTACTAGGATGCATTGGAGAAATTTTTGATATCAGTGGATCCGAGATTTCCTCGGGTATAACTGATATTACCTTCAGTCTTGAATTGAGCTTATCTAGCTCATTGGAAACATTACTCTTGTTACTCAGTCGAGAATATGTTATCCACACCACTAAAGTTTCATTACTCAGAGCTCTTAATTGAACATCTACGAAAATGAACTTCCCGTCCCGATGCAATGCTTTGACACCATGTGAATGAAAAAATAAGTCTTCTTCAGATTGACCCATTTCTTGTTCACCATTCTTGAATCTCATTATGGAATCATACTTTCTGAAGAAATGTTCCGGTAAAACCAAGCCAGGAACAAGCTCAAAATTATTGCTATTATCTTGAAGACCCATTTGTAAGATCTTGGTAAAGTTGGGTATCAAGTTATCGATTGATTTTTCATTGAGGTCATCTGCGGATTTACCAAATAAGTTTCGTGCAATAGCAGTATTACATGATAGTATGTTATAATTGGTACTGTCAATGACAAATAGACCCGCAATATAAGGCAAGGAATGGATTTTCACTTTGATTTCAAAGTTCAGTATGTTTGTTTCCATTGGGTTTGAGGTGATAGCACAAGGAATATTCTCATCAGTATTGAACTGTAAGGTATAGTACCTTGTTTTGTTGATTCTTTCACTATCATTGAAATCAGGTGAAAGATTATTGTTGCCAGCTTCATGCTTCAAATCTTGTTCCAAAGAACTGGATATATCGCCCAATTTCTTCATACTTGAAACATCAAACTGACTCACTAAACCACCTGCAATTTCATTAACAGAATCAATATCATACAGACTGTGCTCGTATGTTTCCCGACTGCACAGGATCATAAGATCAAAGGCATCACAAGGAATTTGGTCAAACATACAAATTATAAAGTTGCCCTTACGTTTTGCCCATAAAGATGTCCAAGCAAACTTCTGGTCTCCAGGTCTGACAATGGCAACAATTTCCCCTGCAAACAAAATGTTGTTATTGGTGATTTGTTCGGCTTCCGCTCTTTTTGAGCGTAACGAGAGATCGAGATTACGAGCAATGTAAGTTGTAAGTCGATCAGTTACGAAATGCCGGAATTGTGGGGCAATCAAATCCATCAATGTGAGACTTTTGATCATATTTTTCAGCACTCCAAACATCAAGCATGCCAAATCATTGGCCGCTTTTAGGGACCACGGGTTATCAACCTCTACTGTAAATACAGACTGCGGGAGGGAATGTTTTCCAGAAGTGATGGAATGGAATGGTCTCGACAGGTTTTGTTGGACATTTGGGAGATTCATCGGAAGATTTAATGGGTTCAGATTTTGAGAATTTGAAGTATTCATTGATGTACCGGATAATAAATTTAATGCTGCTGTTGATTGGTGTGAAAATGAAGCGGCCAAAGGAGTCCCACCGGAAGTAGCCAGTCCACCACCACTCAGGAGCAACGATGACGTAAGTACTGATGTTTCCACGAAAGGAGTTGCAAGGGCATACAACAACTTATTCTTCAATGCTTCACTTTTAAGGTTTTTCCTCTCTGCTTCCTTATTTGTAGATAATGAAAGATGATGCAAAGTGGAAGCTATCTCTGTGTTTTTCAGTAATAAATCACTATCATTTTCTAACAAGGCTATTAAATCCTTCAAATCATCATTTAAGAATGATTCAGCACTTGCAGGGTGATGAGATTTTGGTACGTATTGATGTAATGAAGTTCTTCTTGTTTCTACAATTTCCTTCCCATAGACTTGGTTTACCGGAAAACTATCGGATCTTTTGACTTGAGGTCGTAATAAAGCAGATAAAGCAGCCAGTGAGGCATTGGATTGAAGTTTATATTTTGTATCGTTGAAGTATTCGGAAGAATTGTTTGAATGGTTATAAAGGGAAGATTCGAGGGTTTTCTTTGGTCCTTCCATCTTTAAAGCATCTTTCTTCAAGATTTCAATTTTTGTCAAACCATCCTTCAATTCAATATCATTTTTTTTATCAAAATTCTTCACTTTTTGATCTGTATCGATGATACTTTCATATTTATTCCCCGAAAGTACTCTTATATCATCCAGATTTCGCCTATCATCTCTATACGAAAACTTTCTTTCATCTTTTTCAGAAACCTTTATATCCAAAAACCTCTTATCGTTTACTATCTCTAATCCTTTATCCTCTGTTGTACTTCGTAACAAATTGTAGGAATTAAAAAGTTCCGGTCTATCTTTCAAAATCTCCAAAGACCTTTTCAAAACGTTCAATCTTAAGGCCAACGAATTTGGAGACAAATGTGCATATGAATAAGCATAGGAAGATTCAATTGGGAATTTCAAGATATCTTCCAAATTTTTGAAGTTAGATCCATTTGGAGTAGTGGTTGAATTTATTGATGATGAAGTATTTGAAGTTGTTGGAGTCAAAAAGTTTTCATTCAGGGAGGTTGATTTGTGACGATTCGAAGGAATATTAAGTGATAATTTGGCTTGTTTCTGTTCGGAGGTGATTGCTGGAGGAGTGAATTCCTCAATAGAATCATTATCGCCGTCATAAAAATCAAACAGCGCAGGTGGCGCATGGTTTGGAGGACGCAAACTAGTTCCAATGTTGGTTGAAACTTCAAGAGGTCCACCGGAATCAGGTAAACGTTGCTTGTCTCCACTCATATGACTGGGCAAAAATATAGCAAAAATCAATTCGGTCTTTTTTCGTGAGGAGGTATGGCGTAGGCACGTAGCGGAGCCATTGGGGAAGTCAACCTAGTCTTGAAATTTATATACATAGAGGAACTTCTTCTATATTCTACAGGTTAAATTACTTTTTAAGAGTGTGGGAATACATCTGTGTATTGAATGGATGTTATTATTTTTTTTGATAATAGAACATTCTGATTACTCCTTAGACATAATAAGCCCCCGGAGTATAACACCGAAGTTAAGAAAGTTTCAGTCTAGGTTTGTATGAAGTATTTCGTGTTAAGTCGTATATCAATCGTGAATTAAACACGCGATGGGGTATCTGGGGTAAGTCGGGTTTCATTCCGCCGTGCGCGATACAAAGATGATATGGTTACGATCGGAACATTTCTCGCATACCTGATTAATAGATTGATTAGAAGCTAACTCCTTACAAAGTAGTTATGTTGGAGTGTGAAGTTTAAGGTCTATCTAAGGGCATCTCATTAACATCTCTGGTAAATTGAAATATAAAATCACTTTAGCTCATTTTAAGACATCCCATATTTGTGTGTTCCAAGCCCAGGGGTGCATTAATTTGAAATTTTCATCTGGTTGGGTCTAATTTTGGTGGGTGCAAATGAGATCTTCACACACCTTACACTTCTTCAGATAGGTTATTATATTCTCTACAACTCATAATTATATTACAATTCTGGTATCTATTTAATTACAAGTATACTGTTATACTTTATCATGCATAAACGAACAATGCATCATGGGAGGTCTTCTTTGCAATTCCTTCATCTTTCACTATCAACTTTCACATTCATCTTTCATTATGATCAACTTTCACATCATTTTCAATATCATCAACTTTCACTATCACTTTATATTATAATTCGAAATCAAAATCAAATTCAAATTTCCTTAATTTTTCAAATCTCTCCGTTTCATCTCAAAATCACTTAATTAACAAGGTAGACTTGCAATGAGAAGGAAAATAATTGTAGGGATTATCATTACATATCTCCTATGTAGTTACAAGGCTCCCAAGACTTGTCAAGTAGTCTTCTGATTTCATCGTCAATAGTTATCCCTCCTACTTATCAAACCCCCTTACCCATATGTCACTATCTTCTTGAAATCTCCACAACCTACTAATACTTATTCCCATATTATACTTCTTCTTCTCCACTTCATCCTTCTTTGAATTCAACTTCCCAATTGCATGCGTTATTTTATTCCTGGTATTAAAATCAACATCATAGTTCTGTGGGGGTAATAACAATTTCTGTAAAAAGGTTATTTCCTTATTAATTTTATTTATTTTCCCCGTGTAATGATCGTACTTCCCCTGAGATTTCCTTAACAACTCCAATTTCTTAGCATCAGGCGTGTTTTCGGGTGTACTCTTGGAAGTACTAGGTTTCAAAGAATCATGCGAAACCTTCCGCACTGTAAATTTGATAGGCTTTTTCTTTGCGGGAGTTGATCCAGGTGTAACGGCATCTACGGCAACTGGAGCTTGCATTGGTACAACCACCTCACTTGGCTCTACACGCTCTAAAACACTTGGAAACTCATTCGTTTGGGTCAGCGAGATTTCTTCGATTTTCTTAACTGTACTTTCAACTCTCTTCTCATCCAAGAGGTTTACCGCTGATAAACTTCTTATCAACGCATCCGTAGATGAATCACTTCCTATAGAAGATATCGAGGAGATCGAAGGCGATTTCGTCATTTCGTTTGTGCCAGAACTTTCCTTTCCAGGTACATTGTCTTCGTCTTTAGGCGTAATTACTGAGGCCATAGTTAAACTATTGCGTGTATTGTTTGTTTCCTCTATAAATATATTCTGGCGCACGTGATACAGGACGTGACCAGAGGAGGAGTCGGAGGTATGATTAGATTGCCGTATTGTGAAGAACAATGGCGGAGGCGGTTAAAAAAGTATTCCCCGTTGTAAGATTCTATTCTTCGTAATTAATTTGTCCCCTTTGGTTGTAAGATTGCATTCTTCGTAATTAATTTGTGTGATATGTGGAGGAAGTTTAGTACTGGAATGTGTCAGGATACTGAGTCAAAATAGTTAGAATTACGTCTAAATAGAATGTGATACTTAAGCTGAATGGGATTACATGATGAGATGTGTAGAGAGTGTTGGTTATGTTCTTGCTAATGATTTTTAATTTGATACCAATACGCGTCATAGGGTTCAAAATTCAGTGTAGATGACTTCTATTCAATGTGTACCATAAAAGGAGACGGATGGGAATATTTTTAAAAAATTTAAGACGGCAAACCCTTGGTAGGAGCCAAAGGCAAAGAAAGGGCCAGTTCCCCTTAGAGCTATTTATTTGGGTGTTGTCTCGGAATACCTCTCAAGTGGAAGGCTAAATTAAGCCTTTAACTTTATTGATGAGAGTAATTGGCTTATTTACAGGGTGTTCTGGATATATAAAGTATAAGACTAGGCAATTTTCTTCAAAAGATTGAATGGCTACTCAATTGTACCAGGGACGACAATACTAGAGGTGTAGGTCAAATAAAACAATAATATCATGAGTTTGTTTTTATTTCAATAGAATAGACATCATATGTTTGTTTTTATTCATATACCTTTCACTTCTTTACCAAATCTCTTCATTTTATTCTATTTTACACCATCCACACCTGCGATTCGGTGTTGCGCTCACACCTACGCTTTGCTTCGGTGTTGCGCTTCGCTTCGGTCAATCATCACCCCACATTCAAATACGCTAACTCACACCTACGCTTCGCTTCGGTGTTCGCAATTTTCGCACCCAAATCCTCCTCATCACTATGACAGAGGTAATCAATATCTCCCAATCAGCTCGAGCCAATCATGTTACGACCCATCTATATAATATCCAAGAATCACACATCCCTTATAGGAAGTCATCATCTGTTGTTTATAATAACTCCACGTATTTAACCACATTCAAAGCAAACAACCAAACCAACTACTCCCCAAGAGCTTTGATTTATGATCTTCGACAAGGGTTTGGGTCTTCGAATAAATTCGAATATCATGAAGCACCAGCCAACTTTGATTACCTTTCCAAGGATCAAATCATCAGTCAACCAAACTTCACCAAAAACGAATATCAAACAAATCTAGATCTTGGGAAATCAACTAAAAACCTATTGAATATTGATAATACAAAACAATGGAGTGATTATAATAAGTTGATTCATAATCCAAAGAATTTACATCATTTGCAGAATTACTCCCTAGGCTCAAATACAGAAGGTGTCCATAAAAACTTTGATAACGTTAAATTCACCACTTATCTACAAGGAGTTGAAGAATATAAAAATACTCCCGATACGTTGGATGACTTTAGAAGACTTCTTGAAGCATGTGACCAATTCCATGGTGTTAATGTTATTGCTGATTTGGATTCTTCTTGGGGTGGATTCACCAGTGAATATTTAACTTCCTTAGTTGATGAATACTTCAATAATGGTAGTAAACATAATTTATGGACTTATGCCTTAATGACCAAAGAGAAGCCAAACTCAACAGAAATGATGTCTAGAATCAAAAGTTTCATTGAAATCGGGAAGAGCTCAACTCTTTTCTTTCCTATCCAAGTCCCACTCAAAAATGATCTTTTGAATGATTTCCATCCGGAATCTTTATGGCACACCTCAGCAGTGCTGGCAATGTTTATTGATTCATTATGGAGTTTAAATAACCAATTACAAGGTGATATACCAATGGATCATATTGAGGCAAATGTTACTAGAGGATATTGTGATAGGAAGTATGTCAATGAGATCAAGATCAATTTCGATGAGTTACCAATGGATATCTCCAATGTGGATATTAATGCTTATTACTCGATGGCAGAGGCTCAAGTAATCAAAGATAAGTATATTGGACTTGGGTTGCATGATAAATTACTGGTTAAGGATACTTACTTTAGTAAAAATCATATATCAACAGGTAAGGTGGATATTGAACAAGGTATTCCCACTACTGTTTATAAACTTGAAAATGAAAGCAAATTCAGAGGCTTGGACTCAACTCCAGATATCTTTTCACTGTCGGATTATAACACGGAATTTAATACTTCAACTTCCTTTGCACAGACTTTAAAGACCTACAAGAAGTTTGTATACAACATTCGACTGAGTGTTCATTTGGCTATTGCAGAAGATAAAAATGAGTTGGTTGAGGAGTTGGATAAGTTGGTTGGGGAGTATACCGTAGGGTATGATAGCGATGAAGAGGATGATGACTAGACATTCTAGTGGAGTGCAGTATATGTGTTTTATTCAGAATAAGCACATCAATCAACTGAAGTCTGAACATTGTCCTAGAGATAACAACTCAGTGAGCTTTGTCCAGAATGCGGTATACAAAGAATATAGATTCAATATTATCATAAGCATATAATATAATCATCCTCATAGGTATCATGTCAATGAGTTTCACTCGTTCCGATATCATACTCTTCTACAGTTACTTCTAATAATCCAATATACCTGATCTACAATGTACTACACCTTACTACTTATTTAAGGAACTTATCTTGTTAATATAAAAGCTTTAATAACTTCTTTTGAGTCTACTTAGATAAGTTTCATGTCCAAGTGAAAGTTGTACCCAATCATTTAAATACTCTTTTCAACCAAGAAAATACCATAATCTTCCTTCAAAGTTTTCATAAGAGGATCATTGATACTGCTTGACATTGGGGCTAACAAACCCCTTTCACTCAAGGTTCCATTTAAGATTTGTTGAACGGCAACAGCACAAGGAACACCAACCAATTTAGCCATAGAAGAGTAACCATCAATAGAACCGTAATCAACCAAGGTTGAAGTTCTTGTTTCAACTTCACCGTTAGCCCATTCAATACCGAATTTATGTTGCAAAACAACCAAATCTCTTTCACCTTCTTCATATTGCATCAATTCTTCCAAGGTAGCACAGAGAGTGTCCAATGGGTTACCTCTAGCAATGGTTTTGTTGGAAGAGAATAATCCTAACCATTTCAACCCTGCAATAATACGTTTTTCATCATCTTCTGACTTGAACTTGGTTAAAGACTTGATTTTAGAAACGATATCTTCTTCACTGTTGGAGGCTGAGCCAACCAACTTGGCAGTTGCGTCTTTCCATTCGGAAGAAACTTCAAAGGTGGAAACAGCTTCGTCTTTAAGGAACCCAATGTCAACCAAAACCTTAATGAATTCTGGGAAACCTTGATATCTCAAAGTACCTCTAATAACAGTTTCAGCTTCTGGGATGTTGTACAATTGCTTATAGGTGGTTGAATCTCTATTTGGATAAGCAACGAAAGCAAACCCTGGGTAAATGAAGTATGGCTTAGCAGTCGACATCAAATCCTCGGAACTCACGTTGACAATTTCACCATCCTTCCAGTATTTGGCAGAATTACGTAAAGCCAATAAAACACCTCTTGAAGACCATGAAAATTTATATCCCAATGGGTTATCTGAATTTTCAGGTGCTGGTAATCCACCACAGTATGATAAGAATGACTTGATCTTACCACCAGCAGCGTGAACTTCTTCAAAGGTCTTAACAGCATATAAATGATCGATACCTGGATCCAATCCAATTTCGTTCATAACGGTGATGCCTGCATCTTTGATCTCTTGTTCCAAGGCTTTCAATTGAGGGTTGATGTAAGAGGTGGTAACAACATGCTTCTTGTATTTGATAGCAGCCTTAACAACATTCACATGGAAAGTGTATGGAATAAGTGAAATGACCAAGTCAAACTTAGCAACTTCAGCTTCAAGAGCTGCTTCATCAGTAACATCTAATGAGATTGCTTTGGCAACACTTCCAGCAAGAGCTTGGGCTTTGGTAAGTGATCTAGAAGCAACAGTGACTTCGACGTTTGGAGTTTTGGCAAGAATGTCCACGGTTGGTTTGGCTACGAAACCAGATCCAATTAATAATACAGTTCTAAGAAGTTAGTATGAGTTAGGAAAGATCAATTGTGGCTATTCTAATTCACATCAATTATTATGACGTCAACGAATCCGTCCAATTTATGGAAATAATTCAAAAAGCAGACTAAAATCATCCTACATTTCTTTCATATCTCATTGGCCTAAAATAAACCCTTAATGTTACATTTTACCACATTTAGATCAATTGTACTTACTGAACCATGATGTAAAGAACTGAAAATTTTCTTATCGGTCCGCCCTCTTGTACCCCAACTGAAAAATCCGGCCCTGAATCGAGTCATACTCACGTGACTGGAAATAAATGGGTGCAAATGACAGCAATTGAAAGGGTGATACAAAAGCGAGGTGGTTAGGGGGGGTTTGAAAGTGATTGCCTTTCATAGTTTCAGAGTTTGTAGAGGTATACAAGTGATGAGTATGATAGCTATGTAGACTGGAATTGAGTTTTGCTTGCTCTTGAATAATTATGCACAATGATGTAACTTGACTTTTCTTGCAATGTCAAGCTAATGCTGGTGTTACGCAATGTTTAAAGCATTATTGTTCTCAATCTTTAAATAACTTGTCCTTGAAAAGGCTCAATGAATGCTGTGCTTTATTTTTGATGATTCATTGGGCTGTTGAGACCGGCTTGATAACTATAACCAGTAGTTTGCGTTCGTTAGTCTGGCCTTTATAATACCTTGAAACTATGTATTATGTATGATGCTTAATGAAGTTATGAAGTTGAAAAATTACATTTGAGAGATTTTTAGACAGAATAAAACAAAACTTGATGTAGAACTTGATAAAGGACTTGGAATATAAATGACGCCAATTTGTTATAATCGGCTCGATTTAAAAAATTGTGTATTAAATTTTAAGAGAATTCTTAAGAAATTGGACAATTTTACAAAATATTGGCAGAGTGGATCTTTTGATTAATCCTTTCAACGTTTCCAACTTGCATCTACTCCACTCCAATCAAATCAAATCCAGCAGAAAATAGCACACTCACTGGGGTCTATTTTAATACATACCATGATGATTCCTATGGGTGATGGTCAAGTTGAATCCTATGAGAATTTCTAAATCTACAAGATAGTATGAGCTTTTTGAAAGATATTGTTGGTGAGACTGGGAATTTGAATGAAAGATCTCTAGTTACCAAAGAGTACACAAGAAAACACCAATGGGAATAAATATCGGTTATGCACGGCCATCACAGTAATTTATATGAAGAACTTTGTTGAGGAGTCATTGCTAAAGAAATAGCACAATGAAGATTTTTGTGATATTGACTTTTTGATTATCGAAACTATAAACCTCCCATTGAATCTAAATGAAGGCTGTGAGAATTAATGAATTTCTTAACCCAAGACAGATCTTTGAAGGTCTGCACTATTTTATAAGCAGGTGTTAGTAAACTATACCCAACCTTTATTTAAGACACTTGGCATGTCAATCTTAAGGAAATTTCTTAATTATGAATAACTTTCAAGTTATTCTTCAACATAGTGAATGACTGCTATGAGATATCAAACGTTAATAAATCACCAAATGTTTAAGTGGGGAAAATAGATTAAACTCTCTAATGAATTGTATCTGTTTATTGGAACACAAATTTAAAGGTCATCTTAGGTTTTCGCAGCCAAGTACGAATTTGGTTCTACAGCGGGGGTGAGAAAGCCTCACGACAGCCCTCTTTGGGTGCCAAGATTTTAAAATTGCAGTCTCGGAGGTGTGCAAGGGTAAGCCGCAAATTCAAGCCATGAAAGCAATTAAAACTTATTCAACTTCATAAGAATGTTGTACCTGAATAAGCCTTCATTTGGTAATGATAGTAATTTTCAGGTATATAATGAAATGGATTTATGTAGATATGACATACACCTTAAGCCTCATACCTTTGTCAAACCTTAGATAACCTCAGAAAGACAACCCCAAAAAAATCCCCGGGATAACCTGTCTATTGCTTAAAAATTCTTATTAAACCGAAAGTTGAGAATTTTCGGGATGTTAGAAGGACAAAGTCCGAGCAGTTACTGTTGCATTTACGAAGAATTGGGGGTTACTTTTACACCCCTCATGATTTAAGTCAACTTTCTCGGCATGATAGCCTCACACAAACCCAACGAATAAGATGTGTTCGTTTGCATGGAATGGTCAGCACTCTTCTCTTGGCAACTCCGAGATCTTAAGTTTCTATCTTAATAAACTTTGACCATAATAAAGATCTGTTAATAACACCAAGCAACTCATCACTATTAGGATTAATAAAGCAACCAAGTCTCCCCCAAGGTGAACAATAAGAATATAGTTGAGTATACTGATTTGCGGGGTTAGTGGGGCATCGAAATGTGGGGTTACACACCTCAGAAGCTTTGCATATTTCAGGCTTTGTGATTTAGTGGACGTTGTATGCAGTTGAGGAGTATATGGTTGCAAAATCGAAATAATATAAATAAGATTAAATTGCGGAAATGTATAAATAAGATTACATTGCGAGGTTTATAAAAGCAAGTCTCCTTTGAAAGTTATTAAGAGTTTAAAATCATAATGACAGTACTCACAGAGGATGCTGAAGAAAGACTTAGAATAAAGCATGAACGTTACTTATTAGAAGAAGAAAGATACAACTCAAAACCAGAAATTAATGCTTCTGCTATTGCTTCATATTTTGGTACAAGATTTACAACTCTTTTTGATTTCCCACATTTACATGATGAGAGGACTTGGTACCAAGTTTTAAATCCTATCCCTGGTCTTCGTGAAATGAATAAACAAGATTGGAATTTTTATTTCTTGGGATTCTTTGCCTGGACCGTTGATGCTTTTGATTTCTTTATTGTCTCCACAAGTGCTCCACAAATTGCACATACCTTGAAAGTTAATATCACTCAAATTAGTTGGGGTCTTACATTGGTACTCATGCTTAGATCGGTCGGGGCTGTTATTTTCGGTTTGATCACAGATAAATATGGTAGAAAATGGCCGTATATCGTTATTTGCTTCTTATTCATTCTTGTTGAATTAGGAACTGGATTTGTCGAAACCTATGAACAATTCCTTGGTGCAAGAGCTTTGTTTGGTATTCTAATGGGTGCAATGTATCCTGTTGCTAGTGTTACAGCTTTAGAGAACCAACCTCAAAATGCCAATTCTGTCTTATCTGGTTTATTCCTTCCTGGTTACAATTTGGGTTACTTATTGGCTGCAGCTTTCTTTAGAGCTTTTGAAACCACTTACAAAGAGGATCAAGGTTGGAGAGCATTATTCTGGTTCAGTGCTGGATTACCAGTGATTTTGATTGTTTGGAGGTTATTTTGGCCTGAATCACCAGCTTTCTACAGATTACGTGATGAGAAGCTAGCAAAGAAATCGGGTGTGAAGACTAAATGGTACCATGCATCTTTATTACAAACCTTCAAAACGGAATGGCTTATGTTCCTTTATCTTGTTCTTTTTATGTCTGGATTGAACTTCATGAGTCATGGATCTCAAGATTTATATACCACCTTGTTGACAAAACAAAGGCAGTATAGTCGTAACGCTAGAACTGTTATTATAACGGTTACTAATTTAGGTGCCATTTGTGGTGGGATTTTCTTTGGCCAAGTGACAGAACTCTTTGGTCGTAGATTCACTATTCTTTGCTGCTTGATATTCAGTGGTGCTTTCTTATATCCTTCATTCTTCCTTGATAGTATTGGAGGTACACTTGGTGGGTATTTCTTCTTGAATTTTGGTGTCATGGGTACTTGGGGTGTAGCCCCAATTCATTTGTTAGAATTGGTAAGTCCAACCAACAGAGCTTTCTTCTCGGGAGTGGTGTACCAACTTGGTAATTTGGCTTCAAGTGCTTCTTCAACCATCGAAGCTAAACTTGGTGAAAAGTTCCCTCTTCCAGAGGTTGCTTCCGATGCCTATGACTATGGTCTTGTAATGGCCATCTTTTGTGGGGCAGTCTTTGCATACATGTTTGTTGTTACAATTGTTGGTCCTGAGAGGTTCCATAGGCAATTAACTGATCCAAGAATCGAATTCCTCCAGGATGAGGCATCTAATGATGAAGAAAAAGCAGGTGTTGATCATATTGAAAGTAATCTTAGTCTGAGTAATCATAGTCTGAAGAAAAATGATAAGAATCCATCTTGGTAGGTTACCAGAATATTAATATTAGATAGAAACAATATACGATTTCATATTAAAGAGTACCTTTTAAAACTCGCCTCAGTGTAATTAGTCCTCATGAAGGTGGAGAATTTTGAAAACTTAAATCCACTTGAGCCTCAAGAAGGTGGAAATTAGAACTCAAATCCACTCGAAAGATTCAAAGGCAACGTCTGCATGATTGCATATTTTTTTAGTAGCAACAACCAACACCATTGTATCATTTGGGGGAGCAGTTTAATGGGTGCGAAAAATTTGAGTTTCCCCCAATAAACTCGCAAGGGTTCCTGATTACGGAAGTCCATCAAGGTTGGTTACTGCCGAGATATATGCTTTTAGTGCATAAACGTTGATTACATCCCTTAAATTCCAGAGTATTACAGCCGACTACTACCGAAAAAAACGCCTCATGTTAGATCTTCTGGAAGCAATTGTGGGGTTAATTTTGTGTTGGTCTTCCCTTGCCTCTACTTCTTGAGGATGTTTAAGCTCATTAATGGTGTCTTCCAGTGATGCAGCATCACAAAGTCATCGGCTGCAAATAAAGATGTTTATTGAGGAAAAATATGACCAGAATACAACTAGGACGAGCCGACCATCATAATTTAACCTTTGAATGTTTTATGACACTCCTTCTTGGAGGCATGTATTCAATTATTTGGATATCCTCTGAAACGTATCTTGGTAAAATTTTGATACGTTAAAGAGAAACCAATTGAACTAGGAATCCGATTTAAGGATAGTCATATGTTAACTCATTAAAAATCATTCACAACTTTTAGATGGTATGAAAATTTATCTAAAGTTGCTTCGGTGACTGCAAATGCATGCTCCTTTCTTAAATTTTTGTGGATGGAATTCAGATCATGGAGAAATATAAATATCCAACAAACTGAATCTTTGATATGTCAATATTAGAGAAATATCCCTTGGAAGTGCTCGAAGTCATATTTGAACACCTAAGTCCTTCTGACGTTGAAAATTTGACAACTCAATCAATTCTTTTCGAATTAGCAATTGCAAAGATCTTTTCATGTATTACCGTGGACACAACGAAACTGTCAACCAGTAGAATTGTCCCTCAAGGAAATCTGGTTAAGGTACCTGCAAGATTTTTACAGCCTTTGGTGGTGAAATATAATTTCAAAAGATGTGTATTAAGATTTGAAGAATTATCTGGTTTTATTGCTTATAACCATTGGAAACCAGATATGATATCGAGTTTTCTGAAGGTAGAACTAGTTGGTGAATGTTTAACATTGGAAGAAGTTTCAAACTTACCTGATCTTCAAAATCTAATTGGTTTAGGTATTCAATCAGATGAACAAGTATTTGATTCCGAATTCTCATTACCAAAGAACTTGGAAAAGTTAAGAACTGAAGATATTTCTTTCATGTCGTATCCTGAAAGTTTAAGGGAATTAGATGTTTATCATACTGGTATTATTGAAAGTTTGTCACTACCTTTAGGTTTGAAGAAATTAACTGTGTTTTCAAATTTGATTCTGGAACTTCTAATTTCATGCTTCCCAAAGAAATTAAAACACCTTTGTCTTCAACAGATGGCAAATAGTAATAAGATAAGTTTGGATTTATCTGACTTTGAAGACCTACAATTTATCAAAATTTCAGGAATTGGTTTGTCTAATGAAATTTATCCACAATCCTTAGTATCTCTTGATTATTCTTATCTAAGGATGAGCCATCTTGGTAGAACCTTAAAACTACCAAATCTTACAGAATTGATACTAAACCATTGTACATTTAATCCTAATTTTTTGACTTGTGAATTTCCCAAAACTTTAAAGAAATTGGTTCTTAAGGAATGTAAAATGAAACTGGAAACGGATGAATTTGTGAAATCCTGGAACACACCAAACGTGTTTGATATCAAAGTTCCTCCAAATTTGAGCTCATTACTATTTCACAAGAATGATAAATCAAGTCTTTATATTCATAATAATGTCATATCTCATAATAGACTTAAAAGTTTGGATTTGAAAGTTAGTGGAATCTATTACGATTTTGATCCATTAGGACCAGAACCCAATTTTTCTTCTTTAAAGCATACTACGTTTGGTCCAAATTTAGAGGTGTTGGTTTTGAAAGGAGTAGATTTTAGTGATGTTCCGGAAGAATTGAGTTGTTTTGATATTCAAGTGAAGTCTGAAACTGGGAGTATGTAGTTATAATTAGGACTTAAACTGCTATTTTGTATATTTTGAATTTTTTGCATTTTTTTTAAATAATGTCATTAATTTGCATCTTACTTTTTTCTATTCAACAACCCAATTTTCACATTGTACTTATAGACAAGTTGGATATTTCGCATCAAATCTACTTACTTGTTACTGTGATTCTGTTATCGAATTTGTACCAAAGTTTGGGTTTCACTATTTAAATCTAACACAATGAGAGTGTTTTCTTTCACAAATTTCATTCCAAAGTACCTTCGTTCTAGATTTGGTCTTTTTTGACAGACTCAATCAATGTGGTACATTAAGATAAGGTCAAAATCGGTATTATAAAGGTTCACACCGAGTCAAAGTTCAAAGCAGTCAAATTAAAAAGCAGGTCAGGAATCATTATTAACATCCGCCCCCCAGAAATCTTCCTACCAATAGAAAAACCATCGCCTTTACCAATGATCCTCATCCAAGCATACTTTTGCACCCATGGAAAAAGCAATTAAAATCTGTTGCAAGTTGCCTTAAAGAGTGTGTTTGCAACAGAAGTATAACTTCCTTGGTGAGTCAATGTAGCAGTATAACATCTAGTCAATTATGAGTTTGATGTTTTCATTGAGAAATTTTACCATAGCTGACTTACTGGAGGAATAAAGGAGTTGGCAGTCTTACATCCTTTATCAAAGTTATCGATCTAATGAAGAGGTAGATCAAGAGGTTGATTGATTGAATGTAAACCACTTTTGACTTTCAAAATATGCCAAGAACATTACAAGATCACCACGGGGTATTGGCAATATCTCAATCAATGTAATTAACATCTATCTTTGTGAATCAATGAGTCCGATCTAGGCCGATCTTACCGTTGTTCATGGAGGTTTCGTCTTGCATGGGGCTATGTCTGCCGAGATTTTATTAATACCTACCTTAATTTCGACATTTACAGCGATGTTCACAATTGTTCTCTAATGGATTTTCACCTTTGAACAACTTCTATAATTTACCTGGTCCAGTTACAATCGTCTCGCCCCACATTTGTTGAGCATAAAATTTCACATGCCTTCAGATCCATGCGCATAAATAGACAACGCGAAACCTAATTTTTCATTTGTAACCAACATGTCTTTACTTACACTTGCTGAAGACTTTGAAAGATTAGTCCAAAATGATATCCCATATTTAGTTCATAACTTTAGTGAGTTTTATGACATTACTCCTCAATTGAAATATGCATTATTTACGATTTTTTTGAACCCCACGTTCTGGAATATCGTTGCTAGATTGGAATATAATACACATTTCTTAACCAAATTGGCTGGTGGCAATGCTTACTATGGATGTTACTTTTTAGCTGCGGTGATTTTCACTTTAGGTCTTTATAGAGATCAAGTTTATCATCAAGCATTATTGTTACAACCAACCTATCAACCTTTAATTGATTCAATAATCGTCAGAGGTATTGCTGTTGGAAGTTTTGTTTTCGGTAATATCCTTGTGATTTCTTCAATGTGGAAATTAGGGATTACTGGAACTTATTTGGGTGATTACTTTGGGATCTTGATGCAAGAAAGAGTGACTGGTTTCCCTTTTAGCGTCAACGATAACCCAATGTATAATGGTAGTACTTTGGCTTTCTTGGGTACCGCTCTTTGGTATGGAAAACCGGCTGGTGTGGTTGTTACTGCAGTCGTTTTTGTCATGTATAAAATTGCCTTGTTATTTGAAGAGCCATTTACTGCTAAGATTTATGCTGCAAAGGAAAAGGAGGAGTAGTCCATGACAAAAATGTATTTTTAAGGTATCAGAGGTCCTTATAAAAGGGAGTGTTCGCATTTGCAATCAGTCAATTGACCGCAGAGAGTTTGTTATAAAGCTTAAGCACGGCAATTGATGGTGAAAATGTTGTACTTTTGAAGCGACGATCATGATTCTAAATTGAGAAGACTTTTCGATCCTTGATGACTTTCAATATTGATTGTTTGGATTAAATTGCTACCAATTTGGACTTATTCAAAGTATGTCTCGAGAAAAGCTTTTACGCACAAGTGCCTAGGGAAATTCGACTCTAGACCCTTCTAAAGGCTTCACTCAATCTCCTCAACTACATATCATGTAAATATAAAAAATATAAAAATTGAAAGTAGGAGGAGTATTAGGAAAACATTACAATATGATGATTCAAGGTGTGATATAAGAAACAGAACTACCGTATAGAAAATTGTAAAGGTGGTACACATCTCATTATACTAAGACTACTCCCTCTTACATATATCAGAAGGTCGACAGACTCATAAGTACTCTCACCTGTATCAGAAGCTCGATAGACTCACAAGTACTCCCTCTCACACTCTCATCTATGAAGTAACAACCCAGTAAGATAATAGCTTAGAAATGTCCAAAATGACAATAGGTGACAATACTCACATCTCGAACGTGCCTATTGCATTGCGGTTATAATAGTACACTCCAATCCATCAGCTGCAAATTCTGAAACAAATAATGAGCACGCGAGTAAACTCATCACACGAGTATACTCAAGGAATTTCGGAAATGGCTTTATTATATTCCACTAACATTAAGAGGGTTCGGCATCATTGCTCTTCATTTCAGAATAGATTTGGAATATCTGATTAGCAATGTTTTGTAAATTCTTTATCGTATTAGTCAACAACTATGAGAAGGTAGTTTAAGACAATTGTGAGATTTGACCTCGTTAATATTTAATTATTAAGTGCAACTTATCCTCATAAGAAGACTTGTTAAGTGCAAATTATTCCTCATAAGAAGACTTGTTAAATGAGCTTCATGAAGAAGAAAAGGCAAATGAGCTTGTTCGATCATCATTCTACTCCTAGCTACGTCATTCTAAAGACTTCTACACTCCCCTGCAATATGGCACCAGCTCCGCCAAATCAATTGACGAAAATCTTATTAGTCGAAGTTTCAAGTAGAGTATCCAAATCCTGGTATTCAATAAATCTACTTGAATAGAATTAAAACCTTGTATTAAGTCAATCTAAGATGCAATATCTTCCAATTAATTTCCATTAGATATAGCCTAGATAGAATGGAATCACCTGTGATTCAACGTTGACCCTAATCTGATAAAGTAACCCGTGTATACATCAGCCCACACCTATTCAGACTCACTGAAACTCAAAAACCTTGGAACCATCTCTATCCTCTTGATATCTCAAACTCAAACATTGAAACTTCTCCAGTTTCTTATGATAATACAACCCGCTAATATTGCCTGGACTTATGGTATGAGGATAAACCTCATTATTAAAACCACCAATGTTCAAGACAATATAATAGAACCCTTCAAAGGATGCACCCACGATTTGTTTAATTCTTGAATCTGGTATTAAAAACTCTTCCTTCCATCTCATATAAACCAAACCATGATCTTCATTACCTCTTTGAATATTGTTCAATTTCGCTGATAATTGAGATTCATTCATATTTGGAAACCCGGTAAGTCTGCCCCAATGTTCCATATCATTTTTAGCAAAGGATTCCCAAGTTTTATTTTCAGTTATGAATGAGTACCTTTTATTTAATGGAGTGGATGTATTATTCAAAGGATTGTTAATAATTTCTCCTCTAAAACTGGTTGTTATCTCTGGATGATCGACGGTTAAACCAGATATAGTTAAGAAACCAGTTACTAAAGAATTCAACAAATCAACAGTCTTAAATTCAACTTTAATATGATATTTTGCCATTATCGATTGCTGTTCTCCAATATATTTAGCATTAGGATGAAGATAATCATTAAGTAATCGGGGAGTTGAATTTGTATTGAATAAAAGTGGAGGTTCATGATGAATGGAATCTTCGTGGGGTGTAATGATTGAGTTAAGATTCTTCTTTGGTGGGGTAGGTGATGTTTTCTTGGGACTAACCGGTGTGTTTTCTGTAACAGGCATGGTTCAATACTTTAAACTTTATATTTAATATTACTTTATAATCAAAGTTTATACTCCTATGCTATTGATTTCACCTTATAATTCACCCTATTGATCACCAGTATACGTTATCTTTAGTCTTCCTCAGATCCCCAAATATCGAGGCCGATAAGCGGAAAAACGTCACGTTCATCTGGAAATTTGGGCCGAGTTGTGCACAATGTGACAGGTTTCATAGTGAAGAGCATGAGAGGGTTAGAGTGTTAACGTACGCTAGGAAAGATCAATTAGGGTGGATAAGGGGAATAGGGTGGATAAGGGGGAATACTTACCATCGTAACGTCTATGTATTGTGATTGCTTTGTACACATCAAAGTTTAAGATTCACTTGTTATTACATCGTACGACTCACTCCGATTATAAGACTCACTCCGATTATAAGACTCACTCCGATTATAAGACTCACTTCAATCCTAACTCTCACTTGTTATTGAATATACTTGTCCTATGATCTTACAATCCCACCAAAACGCGCATAAATTAGCTGCAAATCTATCATGACTCCTTAGTTGGTCGAATTGTATTATAAGAAAGTTTGCTTCACCAGATTGTAATATATCAATCTTATTGAATCTATTGTAGTATTAATCTATAATAAGATGTTTAATTAAATCCAAAGTGTTGAACTTTACAAGGTTTATTCCCAGTTTTAAGAAACTACTTGTCTTGTTTATGTTCTTGCTTACATCAGTCTTGTTACACCCATGTTTCACCAGTCTTGTCACACTCCATGTTTACACCCGTCTTGTTTACACCATGTTTACACCCATCTTGCTTCCCCCGTCTACAGTCACCTCATCACACATATTTATTAAAATACTCACTCCTCATAATTACTCATCATAATTATTTAAATGCCTTATCATAACCGGTAAAGACATATCTGTATTTAACATCACCGTTGTTAACCTTGGTTAAAGCTACCTTGGCACCCTCAACACTAATATCTTGAGTTTCGACCCATGACCTAACACCATGCTTTGAAGCTACATCAAGCATCTTCAATGCAACTTCCCTTGAACCAACAGTAGAGGTGACAAATTGAACGGTATTAGCCCAGAAAATATATCCTGGAATAACGAAATTCTCACCAGCAGGTGGAATTGCAAGACTGACGAATTGAGTGTCTTTATCTAAAGCAAATAAATAAGGAGCAAAATCGATATCAGCACCAGATCCACATGAAAGAATCAAATCAAAAGCATCGAGATATCTTAAGTGCCATTCCTTATCAGAATCAGTGGCAATGAATTCATCAGCACCCAATTTCATGGCATCCTCTTTTTTGGCATCTGATCTTGAGAAAGCAACAACCTTTGCACCCAAAGCCTTTGCAAATTGAATTCCCAAATGTCCCAAACCACCAATACCAATGACACCAACGGTCTTTCCAGTCAAATCATCACCCAAGTATTTAATCAAAGGGGCAAATACAGTCAAACCAGCACACATCATAGGAGCAACAACTTCAGATGGTAAATTATCTGGAATTGGGAAACAAAAGTGTTCATCAGCAATTATGTAGTCAGCAAATCCACCTTGAGTAATATAGTCTCCAGATCTAGGATCTTTAGAACTGAAAGTAAAAGCGGCTTTACTACAGAGTTGTTCTCTACCACTAGAACATCTTTTACAATTTTCCCTACAAGCGGAAGAAATAGCACCAACACCGACTCTTTCCCCAATGGTAACACCGGTCACAGCAGGACCGACTTCAATAACAGTACCAATGATTTCATGACCACACACCATATCTTCTCTGGCAGGTTCACCCCAACCACGAGTCAAATTATGAATGTCAGAACCACAAATACCACAAGCAATGGTCTTTATGATAACATCATGTGGAAGGGTTACTTTCTTCTTGTAGGTGACAGGAGTAAGGGTGGCCCAATCCTTAGCATCCCCAAATCCTAAACCTTTGAAATATTCTGGAGCACTCATATTAATTACAGTGGAACTTGTATAATAATGGTGGAACTTGGATGAAGAATACCATCAATTTATATACTTTTTAATTTAAGCCTTGATTCTATGAAGTATACGGCACTACCTGAGCCTATACTTCATTTGCTCTTCCTTCCGGCGTTAATCATCATTTGTGTATAAACTGCAAATAATTTAAAGTTTAGAAGCATTAGGCTGAAATGTTCTAATAAGCCACTGCACCTTACAATCTGCCAATGAATAAGCCGTCATAAGCAATCTGATTCGAACATCTACATAATACTTATGATCAAAAATCTACATAATATGATCGAACATCTACATAATACTTATGAACGAACATCTACACCAAAGTGCAATAAAGGAACATGTTGGATGGAGACATGCGGGGGTGACATATTTGCATTGCATGAGTCAATCTTCTTTAGGCAAAACTCCGGGGATCTCAGTGCACACTCCGAACAATTATTTCCGCCTC
Organism: Kodamaea arcana; assembly: GCA_030574295.1. Taxonomy (NCBI): domain Eukaryota; kingdom Fungi; phylum Ascomycota; class Pichiomycetes; order Serinales; family Debaryomycetaceae; genus Kodamaea; species Kodamaea arcana. The sequence continues at coordinate 613,591 of JAJMER010000003.1, read as the reverse complement.
GTTCTCTCCTATCCAGATCTTGATCCATGAATTTGTCATCCATGACAAATGGGGCGGTTTGATTTCAGGGCTTATTGCTGGATCATGGTCAATTCACATCTACACTCTATTTCAAAACAGATAAGGCTCATCTACTATTCACTTAATTTCAAAACAGATGAGGCTCATCTACTATTCTGATCGATTTGACGGCAGTGTCAAAACGTTTGTGTAGGCTTAAATATTCCATAATAAGAATGGCTTTGTTCTCTACATGGTTTAATAAACGAAATTCGAACTCAATGGTTTCGATCTAACTCAATGATCGAAACTCTAACTCAATGGTCGAAACTCTAACTCAATGGTTTCGCACTCTAACTCAATGGTTTCGAAGCCCTAACTCAATGGTTTCGCACTCTAACTCAATTGTTTCGAAACTCTAACGAAGTGGTTTGGCTTCTTCCTTTTTGAACGCCATAAGCCCTTACAACCTCATGTAGCCATAAGCCCTTTCAACCTCGTGTAGAGTGACGCAACTCGTAGTTTCGCTTTGATCGAGATCCATCAAATTCTTGAAGGAGTACACAAGTCTATATGAAGTTACTACGAAGGAGACAGTGAAGATGGCTTTTAAGGTGACGTTTCATGTCAAGATGGCTTTTAAGGTGTCGTTTCATGTTAATGAAGATGGCTTTTAAGGTGCCGTTTCATGTTACCATTATCGAGTCCTACATATAAGCACACTTTATTCGCTCCATTCCCACTAATTCCAGTGTGTAGGTATACAAGCCCTGCTAGTTGTATTTTGACAGCTTAAACTGTATATTAACCAGGCTGACACTTTATTAATCACTATTTAGTGTTTCTATTTAGAGTGATGTAAGAGCTAAGCGAGTACTGGAAGAGGTTATATACTTTCAGAGGCGAGGTTAAATATTGCATCCGCTTCTTAGTTCCAATGCTGTATGATTATCCTCTTTGTTCCTATCCCTATCCACTTTTTTCCAATTCTGTATCCTTATCCTGTTCCAATTCAGTATCTCCTTCTATTCCAATACTATCCATTCCATGGCTACCGCACAGTGTAAAAAATCGTCACACACACGAACACTCCACCATGGACAGTTTAGATGATTTAGATTTGAATCCAGACTTATATGATCTGTCAGATGTTATAGACAAAGTGACTGATACTAAATTGAATGGAAATCGAAATGTTAAGGTTATAAATGCTCAAGCAATTGATGATCATATTGATGATACTGGGGATACAAATATACGGGATACAATGATGAACCACCAAGAAATTCAAATAAAGGTTCCTCGAGACGATGTGAATGGGATTGTTGATGAAATTGAAGTGGGTGATGGAGGAGTTGAAATTGAAGTGGGTGATGGAGGAGTTGAAATTCAAATGGATGATGGGGTTGATGAAATTCAAATGGATGATGGAATTGATGAAATTCAAAGGGGTCATGGAATTGATGAAATTCAAAGGGGTCATGGAATTGATGAAATTCAAAGGGGTCGAATTGATGAAATTCAAATGAATGTGAATGGCATTGATTCTGAAGATCCCCTCCAAGTTGAAGGTTTACATGAAGAACCTCATATTACCATCTCTCCAGTACTAGAAAAACTCAAGTCAACTCAGGTGACCCTACCGTTTGACAACTCATATCTCCTTCATAAATCCAAGTTCACAACGCTCGAATCAAATAACCTAACTTCCAACCAACAAAGTAAGCTTATAAATTATATCGATGAAAAGTTACTTCAAACTCAAAGGAATTATATCAAATCTCAAGCTGCTGAATCCGAAACATATTCATTTCCTACATTGGCTGCCGATTTAACGCAAGTGATAGACCTTCTTTGGATTCCCATCAAAAATGGTGTTCCTTTATTTGGTCAGATTGATTATCTTATTCGTATTTTAAGTGATTTGGAAGATTATACAATGCACTATCCACCTGTTTTTGATATTCAAGATGTTACCCCAATCATCTCAGCTCAAGACAAGGCCAAATTGATTGATTATTTCAATTTCTTCCAGTCTTTTGATGTCAAATTGAGTATCCTTTATGATGGGTATGTTGGGATTGATGGTAATGAGAACAAAATGGGTTCAACTCAATTAGTTAGATTGGGTCCGATCATAACAAGATTAAGAATAATTATTATGGACAGTATGGATGGGAGAAGAAGAAAATTGGAAGCTTCTTATCATAGTGGTGTTGAAGAGGCTAAGGAATTGATAGATACTTTGGATGTTGAATTTGGAAGGTTATTTGAGGGATTATTTGATCGCATGCAAAGTTAAGATTTATGAGAACAATGGAGAGCGACATGAATAATGTGCTTATGAAGGACACTCAGGAGTGAAATAATAAGTGCAGAATCTGGTAAGATAATGAATCAGTTTAATAACTCGCTAGTATAGCTAATGAAGTGTTGATAATCTCTCCATATCACTGAACTCATTACTGCTTATTGAAAGGACTTGCCAGATGCTCCTAAGTGGTAAGATGCTACTAAGTGGTAAGATGCTACTAAGTTGTAAGATGCCACTAAATTGTAAGATGCTACTAAGTTTTAAGATGCTACTAAGTTGTAAGATGCCACTAACTGGTTGCTACTAAGTGTATTTGAAAATTTAATCAATAAGGAGTACAGAGTTAAAAGAACATACCATGGAAGATTCTAATGCAGATTGCTCCCAATATTTAATAGCTGCAAATGACTTATATTTTGTAGGAAAATTCATATTATTGTAAGATTGTTTGATCATAACGATTATGACTCTAGTGAAACAAATATGACTCTAGTTAAACGAATATGACTCTAGTTAAACGAATATGAGTCTAGTAATGTATCAAGTATACTCTGGTGTCTCAAACCTTCCTCGCGCGCAACAAAAATGGAGCCAAATTCGCTTACTTTTTCAATCAAATGTGGCCCTTCACCAAAGAAACACCACTAGATATAACGCCAGAACTCCTGGACTTTCTTGATTCCCAAACCCCAAATCATAAGGCAGCATCTATTTTTGATATCACTCCTCAACAACAAAGAGTAAATCAAGTATTAGAAAAACATGCCAATGATGAATACGACTATGCTTTCGATAGGTACAAGCAAACAGAGAAGATTCCTAAAGTAGCCACCATAAATTGTGCCGAGCTCCAAGAAAAGGTTTTGGAGTGCTTCAGAGGTTACAATTTGACCGCCACTCATCATCAATGTAAAGATGAGATCAATAAAGTATCATCATGTATTGAACTCCAGGCAAAAGCCTTAAAAACATTGTACTATGAGGATTGTGTGAATGTGGAGCAATGTGATAAGATGAGGTATGTTGTGGACAAATTGTTTACGGAGAGTTTTGGGCAGTATGGTGAAAATTTAGGAGAAGACGAGAAAGCAAAATTCCATAAGAGTGTTGGTGGGGTTTTTAATAAGGTTTGGAAATGATAAGACATCAGGAAGATATAGGTAGCTAACCTTTAATATTGGGTAGAATTAGTACGGAAGTTGAACTGTAACAGTCCAAGCCGAATTCATATCTATGACTAATTACAATGAGTTGATTCTGCAGGTATTTTGAGCAGTATTTACGCTCCACCTGATTTCATGTGAAAGTAAATGTACCTTGAAGTTCACAATTCATTCATCTTGATAAACATTCATTTTAGCCATCGACAAGACTACTTGTAAATAAATTAATAAATAATTCACTCGTATCGTAATATAGGTTGTTATATTGTCTGGTAAAGTAAATTTAGTCTCAATTAATAACCTCCTCTTTAGTAGAGTCATTGACCTCCTCTTTAATAGTAATTTGTTCTGCTAAATATTTCACAACATCCTCAGTTAAGTCTTTCCATAATTCAAGTTTCTCAGAATATTTCATACTTGCAACCAAGCCTGAAGTACTTGGAAAAACATGGATTTGCTTTTGATGGAGTTCATCTTGTAATTTTTCTAACATTTCTAAGTAAGGCTTCGTTGGTGAGTTGGAGATATGGTTATCAGATTTTAAAATGTCTTCCTCGGTGTGTGTGCCTTCCTCAGTGTGTTTGCCTTCCTCCACATCAACAGTATGTCGATTGTTTCCTTCAATTTTCTCATTCATATCAATTGTTCCTCTAAACTCTCCATCCAAGTCAACCCCCTGCCTTCCCCAGTTAAATGAATCTTTCAATTTTAACCCTTTTATGCCATACTTTTTGATTATATACTTAACCACCATTTCCCAAATACCTTTACCTACAAACACCACAAATCGACTCAGAGTATAATTCACTTCCTCTATCAATCTTGGAATATTTTCCAACTTCTCTATCAAGGTTAATTCCTCAATCGACTTGGTACATCGTAATACGAGATCGGTCATTCCAATACCATAGTCTGTCAAAATGACATCATCTTTAGGTTTCAACTCACTCTTTCCATTTACAATAACCCTGTTTATAAAAGAATCGTTGTGACCTTTGGAAACTTCTACAAACAACCTGGATTGATTGAATAATTTCCAAAATAAATTGGTTGGATGAGCATAATGATGTTGTTGGATTGAAGATTGAACACTTGGGTTATATCCAATAAACATGATCAATTGATTGGTTGTTATGATTGGTTGTAGGTCCTGGTAATGATTTGGTGTTATTGTTTTAAGTCTTGGTTGGCGAGTTGGTTTAACTATTCGACTAGACTGTTGTGTTGCTTGTTTCAATTTCAATTTCTGCTTTCGCTTCCCAAGTGAGTTCTTTTCCTCCTTTGGTTCTGGACCGTTTGATAAGAGATCACTTAGCTGTTGCTTCACATCCTTTTGTCTTATTTCAGCATTATGACTTAACGAATCATCTTCCAGATCTATGAGATCCCTTTTAAATACCTCAGATGGAACTACCGCCTCTGCAATCTTTGATTCTCCAGAATATCGGAACCCTTGTAGTAACTGTATTTTGGATAATTTCTCCATCTTTTGTTAAGCGGAAAAATAACATGGACAATGTCTTGGATCTACTTGATGTAAGTACTCCCAACCAATCCATCCATGAAGACAACCATAGGGAAATTATGTTTGAAGAGATTCATGGTCATGATACTTCTTCAACGAAGTTGAAACCTTCCTCAGACAAGTCAAATTATTCCTCAGACAAGTCAAATTATTCTTCATACAAATCAAAGGAAAACCCCTTTTTAAACCCAATGATACCTTATATGATTTCATTATACTTACAAATATTAATCAATCTAATAGTACTATCTTTGATTCTTTTCTTCGGATATAAATTTGTTTCAAATGTCAAATCCGATATGAAACTTAGAGAAGAGACATATATCGCTGAATCGATACATAAGATTTCAATATGTACGACTGAATACTTTAAAAACAAGTGCTCCGAAAGACCTGTGCCTGCTATTCAACAAGCTTGCGATGCTTTATTTAAGTGTATGAATGAAGATCCTAATGCAATTGCAAAAACATTGATTACAGCAGAGACATTCGCAAGTATCATCAATGGGTTTATCAAACCAATTAGTTGGAAAGCAATTTTTTTTATTAATATCGTAGTGTTTGGTACTTTATTGGTTTCAAATGTTGCTTTGGGGGGATATGGAAAGGATCTACTGAGAAGTTTATTGGTGGAAAAAGACAAAGAAATAGAAAATTTGCAAAGGAAAGTTAAAAGATTAGAGAAAGTTAGGTTTACGAATGAAGAAGATGTGGATCTTGAAGTATTTGAGATTAGAAGTAGGATAAGTAGTTAGTATATTGGTGTAAAATTGGCTGGTTGTATGAGTGGGCATTCTGTTGATTGCTCTAGCATTTGCCTATACAGTGGGAGAATCATGTAAAGAAAAATACCGAAGACTCATGGGTGCTTTGGCTCATGGGGTCTTTTTAGCATTGTCGGCCACCCATTCATAGTCTATCAATTATTTTACAGGTACAATTTAAGATTACAAAGGTAATTAAAAGACAGACAGCAATCATCTCACACATTGAAGTCCAATTAAATTCAAGCCCAACTGAAGAATATCACCCCTGTTCCAATCAAGCATGTACCCCCTGGTCAACTTATCTCACACATTTCCGACTGCGCGCGCCCAAAAGAGTAATTTTTGCAGCCGTTTGAAACATAGACTGAAATTGCAAAAAAACCAAATAAAGCGTATAAAAGGGTACAACTTGAATGCATTTTAAAAGTCACAGTCCCGTTCTTATACTGCGAAATTGATCACACCACAATATGACAAATGAAAAAGAGATACTGCAAATCAACGAACTAGTACGTCTGGAGACTACAGATGAAATCAAACACTCTACCAAGAAACTGCCGGGCCTTTTGATATTTGTAGTCAAAAAAGACATTCCACATTTATTGCTTGCAACCACACTAATGTGTATTTCTGCAGTAGGCAGCCCAATCCAAACAATCTTTTACGGTGACATTTTCACTAAATTATCGAACTTTTTACTTGGTAAATATCCTTCTGTTGGACTTTTCATATCGGATGTACGTTTTGGATGCTGCAAGATTATAATTGCAGGCGCTATCAAAGCGCTCTTTACATTTGTGGGTATTTCGACTTGGATGAAGTATGGGGAAATCCAACAAAAACGAGCAAGAACCTCACTATACAAAGCAACACTCAATCGAAATGTTTCATGGCTTGATGCGCAAGAAAATCTTATGGGTGAAACTTCTCAAATAAATAGATGTGTTGAGGAGTTAAGAAGTGGACTTTCGGAGGAGACGGGATTCCTCATTCAAACAATTGCTACAATAATTGCTTTATTTGTCACTGCAATGAATCAGTCATGGAGTCTTACTTTGGTAATAATGGCTACTGCTCCAGTGATGGCACTACTTGGTTGGTTCTTTGGTAAACTTACTTATAATTCTGCCAAGTTGGAAAATGATATCAACTCAGAGGCTTCTAAAGTACTCAACTGGTCTTTAGTTTCCGGTGATGTGGTTCGAGTATTCAACGGAAAGTATATTGAGATTGTCAAGTTTAATAAAATTGTCAATCTTTCTGCAAAAGCTTACTATAGATTGGCATTTGCAATGGCTGCCAATTCTGGTTCCATGAAATTCTTAGCATTTATGATGTTTGTGCAAGGATTTTGGTTTGGAATCTATTTGATGAGAACTGGAAAATTGCAAATAAACCAACTTTTTACTTGTTTTACAGCTTGTTTGATGTTGGGCTTGCAGTTTGGTATGATAACCAATATATTGGCAGTCTTACAAAAAGCTAGAGCTGCTGTTGATAAAATGGATATTGACTCCAGCGGATCTACCAATAAATTTAACTCACGCTCCAGCACAAGTAGTACGTTTAGTTCCAAATCCACTCCATTGTACCCTAGACAATGCGTTGGGAATTTCGAAATCAATAATCTCGAATTCACTTACCCTACTAGACCAGATCAAATATTGAAAGGTATCAATCTCAGATTCCTTCCTCAGATGAACTTCGTGATTGGAGAGTCTGGATCGGGTAAATCAACCATAGCACAACTACTTATGAGATTTTATGAGCCTAGCTCAGGAAGTATTAAGGTGGATGGATACAAATTAGAAACTTTAAGTCAAAAATGGATAACTGACAATTTCACATTCATACAGCAAACCCCAACTATTTTCAAGACCTCTTTGAAAAGGAATATTACTCTTCTGGTCAGTTCAGAACAGGTTCCTGATGTTCTCATTGACAATGCTATTAGCTTTTCCCTTTTGAAAGAAGTTGTTGCGAGCCTTCCTGAAGGTAGTGACACCGATATATTCCAAGATAAGCTTTCAGGTGGCCAACAACAAAGGATTTCCATAGCTAGAGCAAAACTTAGGAATACACCAGTTCTTATTCTAGATGAGTCTTTAAGTGCTTTGGATACAAAAACAAGAGATGAATTGTTCGAAAAAATCAGATCTTGGAGAAGTGGCAGAACCACCATCGTAATCACCCATGAATTCAGTCATATTCAAAATGATGATTGGGTAGTACTAATAGATAACGGAAACATTTTAAGAGAAGGGCTCTTTGGAGGATTTGATGACAAGGAGGGTCAACTTGAGGGTATAACTTCGAAAGTTCGTAGTAGCTCATCAAGTAGGAATAGCTACAAAGAAGAACTCCCTGGTGAACTAAGCGAAAAACGCTTCTCCAAATTTGACTTGTTGAAGAATCAGCCTATACTAAGAGATTTAGAAAAGAATTCTGACGTAGAGAAGGATTCGGCTGTAGTCCCGGAAGAGATCATGGGGATTTTTGCAATTCTCAATTACTGCCGTTCAACCATCGATAACAAGTTTCTAATTTGTATTGGGCTTTTTGTTTCGCTTATACAAGGAGCTGCAAATCCCGTTTTCTCATTCTGCTTTTCAAAGTTGTTATCCATAATGGTCCTTGCTTCAGTCGGAATTGAAGTTAAGGAAGATTTGGTTAAATGGTCATGCGTTGTGATTGGAATTTCGTGTATTATTGGACTCTCCCAATTTATTTCACAGTTCATACTTGAATATAGCAGTGAAAATTGGATTGTTAATTTGAGAAAGGAAGCTTTTGCAAAGATCAATGAACAAGACATGTCTTTTTTTAATACCAATAAGCCAGGTGAGTTGACAGCATTGTTAATGAACGATACTCGGGATTTAAGAAATTTAGTATCTGGTTTTTTAGCACTTTTAATCAATGCTGTTTCAATGGTTATTGTTGGTATAACTTGGTCGATTGTTACTGGTTGGAAGTTATCCTTAGTTGGATTGGCAATGGTGCCTGTGATAGTAGGAGTGACTGGATTGTATGGACAATTATTAAAAAGATCGGAAAGTGCTTACAAGTCTAAGGTTGCCAATTTAGAGAATCACAATCATGATACAGTAACCGGCTTAAAAACAATTTTATGTATGAATATGAGACAGCATTTCTCGAACATGTTTGATATAGCAATGAAAGACATTATGAAAGTTGGCACTATTCGAGCAATAAATACTGGGTTTGGGGTAGCATTGAATGAATTGTGCACAGCTTGTGCTACGGCTATTATTTTGCTTTACGGTATGACATTAGTGGCACATGGAGAATACACTCCAGAACAGCTTCTCCAGGTGATCACATTAATAACTTTCACACTTGCAAGTGCTGGGGGCCTTATCAACCAACTTCCGCAAATCACAAGAGGTCAACGTGCAGGTACATATTTGATCAAGTTATTAAGATTAAAGCCATCTACTGCGGAGACAGGTCATGTTATTCCAACTCCAAAATCAACCTGGACACTCGATTTTGATCATGTCAAATTTGCGTATCCAAATCGCCCCACTGAATATGTCCTCAAAGATGTTTCATTCAGCCTTAAAAAGAACGAAACATTAGCAATATTGGGGGGTTCTGGTAGTGGTAAATCTACAATCCTAAAACTACTTACAAAACTTTTCCCAGCAAACGATCGATGTATTTACTACTGTGGGATGGATTTGAACCAATTGGATCTGGATTGGTTACGTGAGAAGGTTTCCATTGTTCCCCAATTTCCAAAATTCTTTGGTGGAACAATTCACGAAAATTTGCTATATGGGTTGAGGAATAAAAGTATAGATCAGATTTATTCGGTATTAAAGCTAGTGAACATTTATGACTTTGTACTCTCGTTACCCGATGGGGTTAGCACTTTGATTGGAGACGGCACAAACTCAACGATATCTGGAGGTCAACTTCAAAGATTAAGTATTGCAAGAGCATTGTTAAGAAACCCTCAAATTTTGATTCTTGATGAATGCACTTCAAGTTTAGATCCAGAGAATAAGAAGATCATTGTGGATGTTGTTAAAAATTTAGCCAATCATTGTAGTATAATTTTGGTTACTCATGATAAGGAAATGATGAAGATTTCTGATAGGATAATTGTTTTGAAAAATGGGTATATTGCTGAGGAAGGCAAGTTTGAGGAAGTGTTGTGTAGGAAGGGTGAGTTGTGGAGGTTGACAGGGAGGGTATAACTAAATAGACAAGGCCAATAGGGAACTCTTTTATTAATTACAATACTATACATGAGACTATAGACTTCAGTAGCGCTTATATGGCGTGTAGCTTATATCCCACCACGGCACACTCATTTTATAGCCTGGCATGTTCACCATAAAAATTCAGCTTGCTATTTTTGAATTTGCAACCGAAAAACGGTTCATATGCAGAGCTCAAGCTTTTAGAATGATTTGCAGTTCAGTAAGCGTATATAAGAAGTTATAAAAGTTGTGCTTTAAATGAATCTATATGGAGTAGTTCAAATACTGTAGTTAATGAATTGTAGATTGTACTGTTATAGCCTCACCTAGTCTGGATGACTCTTCTCTGCAGACCTTCCCTGCAGTCTTGCGGGCCTTCTTTTTTTGCGGAGAAGCGAACAAACAAAATTTTCAAAGCATACTATATTGAAGATGGCACCTCCTCCTCCAATAATCATAGATGCGCAAGCTGTTAGTGGGATTACAGGATCCATATCACTTGCTTGTTGGATTATTGTGTTTGCACCACAAATCTACGAAAATTTCCGCCGTAAATCATCGGAAGGCTTGAGTCTTCTGTTCATCATACTATGGTTGGCTGGGGATGTGTTTAATGTTCTTGGTTCAATAATGCAAGGTGTTTTACCAACAATGATTATTCTTGCGGTTTACTATACGTTAGCAGATATTGTGTTATTATGGCAATGTTTGGTCTATGGACATGGTGAAAAGCCCGACTTTGTTCACTTATCACCAGCAAGTCCTATGAATGAAGATATCTTGGAAACTGTACTTTCAGATAGTTACGATGAAGAGGAGTTAATTAGGAAGGAACCAACTAGCCTTCAAGCTGGGCTCATCAAAACTTTGATGGTTGCATTGGTCATCTTTGCAGGATTAATTGGATGGTACATCTCATATCTTAGGGATTCTCGTCATAGAGCAAAACATCCAGGTGAAGATAAACCAATAGAGTTGATTTATGACCCATTGGCTCAATTCTTTGGATGGTTATGTGCTATCTTATACTTGGGATCAAGAATTCCTCAGATCTTATTGAATTACAAGAGAAAGAGTTGTGAAGGGATTTCTTTCATGTTCTTTTTATTTGCATGTTTGGGTAATTTAACCTATGTCATTTCCATTTTGGCAATCGATATGAGTTGGTATTATTTATGGGTGAATCTGTCATGGTTGGCAGGGAGTTTTGGGACCTTAGCTTTGGATTTCACTATTTTTGTACAGTTCTTTTTATACAACGAAGGGAAGGATTATGGGGATGATGAAGAGTTTGGGTATGGATCAACAAATTGAAAAGGATCTTAATAAAGTTGAAGTCAACAATTAGCGTCTGCTTGAGATGAGTGCAAGGTAACGTATTCCGTGGGGGATTATTTTTGCGAGGTCTTTCATTAAATATATTCATTAAAAAGAGACCTTGCCCTGCAATCTTTCATTATGAACTAGGGAATACGATGTGCTCCCAAAATATTGGGTGAGAAGTTAACGAGTTTCTGTTCATTTTGAAGAGCTACTTTGTTTATTTTATGAGGTGCAAGTCAAGCCAAATCAACTTGAAAAAACTGAAATGAGGAACTCTACATATTCATTAATTTCTTTGCCGGTTTATGATCTGAAAATGTATTTTATGCAAGAAGTTGGAAGGTTGATAGAGTATTAGATTGAATGTATGTTTATACATTGCTACAAATCAAAGTTAAACTAAAACTACAAGGAACAAAATACAATGTCATACTAAAGGTTATTATGACTTATACTATGATTTCTCATTGTAATGATTTTTAGAATAATCCGATAAAAAGAGGATGCCTTTTTGAACGTGTAGATGATTAGCCTTGAGATATTCAATTGGACACTTAGGCGTCTTAAAGTTGGGCCGTCTAGTCGTGTTAAAACCCACTAGTCTTCCTAAAATTGGACCCTCTAGTCATGTTGGACCCTTAAGTTATGTTAAAATTGAACCCTAGTTATGTTAAAATTGGACCCTAGTTATGTTAAAATTGAACCCTAGTTATGTTAAAATTGAACCCTAGTTATGTTAAAATTGGACCCTAGTTATGTTAAAATTGAACCCTAGTTATGTTAAAATTGCACCCTAGTTATGTTAAATTTGAATCATATGCAAGAACCGGAAGCAACATTCATAAATCGGCTAATAAATGGGTACTGTCACAGATGGCCAATCACCAGTTACATTGACAGATGAAGTTTAAGCGCACATAACGTCCGAACATGACACAAATGAAAAAAGACTATTGTACCGAAGTATGGACATATCATCAGGGTTGTTGGGGTTTTAAAGTTTCCTAGTACGTAGGAATAGTTAAAATTGTGGAAGGAGTGAAATGTTCATCAACACGAGCTATTCCTCATTTTTAAACTTCATAAGAAAATGTAATTCAAATGTAATTCTTAGTAAGAGAATGTAAGTTTTATGATAAATATATTGATAAATATAATATCTCCTTAAACACTAGCTGATCCAATCTTCTACTTATCTTTTATATCTTTAAAACATTCTTCAATTAGGAGTTCAACTAAACCTTGATAGTACTTGCTTGTGTTATACTCAATGTGAACGTACCTATTGTGAGTTTAAGTAAATTAAAATTTGAGGGCATTCACAAAGCTTAATACATTTTTCAGTTGAATAATGGGATTGAATTTGATAGGATATGTAGAGTAGTTTAGTTTATTGGTATATTATAATTTCATAGCACTTACATTATTACTAGTATTCAAGAGTTCATATTCCAAAATACCAATCTAGCCCACTTTAAGCTGTATGCATGTTGTTGGATGATATCATAGATCACGATTCGCATGTACATGCAGACTCCTTCAGATTCGGTTGGCTTGTGTCTGCATTTCAAATTGATCTGCAATTACTTGATACGCGAATTTATGGAGTAGAGCTTAGTATAATACATTAAGCATAAAGTACAAAATGTTTCATTGATTGAATATTATAAGATAATGTAGAATGTAACATGGTATTTATAGTTCACACGATAATTCAATAAGAAAGAATTATCAATAAAGAATTGTCAATAAAGAATTATCAATAATAAAGAATAACCAAAATTATCAATAACAAAGAATTACAATTCACTTACTAGTACATTCACTTACTAGTACTACTAAATCACCTCTTCTAATCATACATGAACCGTCGGTTAACCTCATCTTTCGTTATAATTTTTGTGTTGAATTAAGCCTCTCTACAAAACCCTTTGCAGGGTCATTCTTGAAGCCCTTCCTTCCTCACCCGTTATATATCCGGAAAATCGAAGTTAACATCCGCTAAGCATGGATAGGAGATTCAGCAATCCTAATGCACACAATGTTAATTAATACGTTCATTACATCGGTAAAAATATTCACTTAGACATGTCCAACTCTTGGAACCCCGCCAGTTCCCTTAAGTTATACCTTAAAATTTGCAACCTATCAAGCTTAAAAATTACTATAGGTCAGACTAAGTCACCTTACAAGTAGAAGTTACCAAAGAATGTATATGTATACAATGTAAACTTAAACTCTACCAATTAAAGAGAAAGAATGACTAA